>VFFE01007724.1:2443170-2471078 GCA_008921705.1 Burhinus oedicnemus
GATCTGAGAACAAGGCTGTATTGGTCTCTGTGATCCATAGCCCAAGCAGGGAGCGCAGATTAAATACGAGGATGTGAAGCGTTGAGACCACACCTTTCACGAGACACTGAAACAAAATTCTCAACTCAAAATGCTTTGCTTTTCATCTCCAAAATGGCTTGTCTTAATTACTTCCATGAAAAATTGCAGGTAGCCAAAGGCAGTCAGGAGGGGGCTTTGGAGAGCGGCCAGGACAAACAGCAAGGCATTGACTTCCAGCATGGGCAGCCTTTGGAGGGAAGCAGTCACGGTCCTTGGTGAGCTGACTCATCACATTGCTGCTCCGTCCCTCTGAGAGCAGTAGAGAAAATAAGCATTGGCATCACATACTCTTGCAGATCTTTTCCGGTCAAAAGCTGGACTGCTATATTATTTTTTGAAAGTACGTTTTTTTTTTTATATTTCTAGGATGACTACATGGCTCTTCCACCTTTGAAGAGATGCAATGCAACATTCATTTGTTCGAAGGTAAATGCGCATATGGCCGTTGTTCATTTTGGGACATTCTGGAAATAAATCGTAAAGGACCACAGGAGAAGTCAGTGCTTTGGGAACTGGAGAGGAGATGCACTGGACGGGGAGGGTCACAGATGCTTCTTACCCATCTGTTTGTTGGCTTTTCACTTATAACTTGCAATTTCCCATTGTAACTGGGTTAACTTTTGCTAGGTGATTTCCATGCAGGTACTTGTTAGCTACAGATCACATGCTAACGGCAGCTTTTGTTTGGGCTAGGAGCTGTCTGAAAAAGTCCTTTAAGAGGCCTAGTGTCACGATATTTATTGGAGGTAAACCTCCTCTCTTATCAAGATTAATGAACACAAGCAGAGACTCATATGCAAGACACCATGGAGCTACGCAGCTACTGTTAAATCCTTCGGGAGGCAGTTATCTCTCTGGTAGCTGTGCCCTTCATACAGCACAGGCGCTTGCATTATTGGTAGATTTGCATGTTCCCATATCCAATAACTCTGAGTAAGTGGCATATTGAGAGCATCTATCACAGCATTAAGAAAAGGTTTCTGCCATTCTGTGGTGATGGAGAGCCTTTTGTGACACCCTGGAACCGAATCCCCCTATTCTGAACATACCCCCTGGCTTTGGATACCCCCACGTGTGCTTCCTGCAAAACATGTTAATTTTGGGGGCCGCTTTGTTTTAATGCCTTTAACTGCCTACGTCGTTCCTGAGAAAGGATGAAGCTGTGATATCTTGGTACATTAGTCTAAAAATCAGGATAATGCAGGAGTGAGGTGAAAACGAGGAGTATCACTAACACTCAGGCCACTGCTGGGGAAGGAGAAACCCAAGGGAAAACAGCAACTTCTGTCTCTGTAACTGTTTAAAAAATATTGATAAAAAAGACCTACAGAAAGTTGGAGGAATTTAGTCCTAATGCAGCCGGGCTCCTGCTCCTCCCCTCCCTGCTATTTTTAAACAAATTACTTTTAATATTACCTAGACATTAATGTTTTAGATCGGGTACTATTCATGCTCCATAACTGCTTTTCATAAATGTTTTAATGGGTCCAGGCCCAATTCCACTGAGGTCAATTAGAAGATTCCAAATAAATCCTTCCTTCCCCTCCTCGCATTAGTATGCAGCTTGTAAGAGGGCTGACATTGGTCTGTGCTTTTATCTTAAAATAATCCAAAAGACGATTTTCCTATGGGAAGAACTATCACTATATAATTTGTGGGTGGTACTTAAAGGGATGTTACCCAGGTAAAAACACTTACCTTTAATTTAGGGCCCAATTTTCAGACATGCTGAACACAATTCTACCTGAAGTTAAATATAGGCTTTGGTGGTCAATACCTCTGAAAACCAGAACCATAATTTTTAACATATCTCGTTTTGTCTCAGCCTTGTATTGTCCAGAATTAGGTTTAAAGTCATCTGGAAGTGCATTTCAATGTGTTCTTTCTGCAAATATTGCAGCAAAATAAAGTGGTATATCACCATAAAAATATGTTCAGTTTTATTTATGTCTTAACTTCATGCCTGTAAGTATCTGACTTTAATGAAATTCATTTCTAAATGGACCTCAAACTTTAAATAACTAAAAGCATCTTTCTTCACAACAAGAATATAGTAGGTCTTTGGTCTGATATGCCATAAAAAAATGGAGGATGAGCTGTAAAATACCTTGGGAAATATTGATTTTTTTGTTTGTTCATATTATGGATGGCTAACTGGATAAATACTACTATGGTCTGGTGCAGAAACACGAGTTCAGATTTCCGTTGTACCTCTGAACTCGCTGTATGGTCTGGGGCAAATATTCTATGGAGTAAGGCCCTAAGCCTTTGTCCTTTACACGCCTAATCTCTGAACCCCAAAGGTCTAGCTTGAATCCTAACTACTTTGAGAACACTCCTTTAATGATCTTTAAATGCAATTTTTCGAAGTACTTTTTGGCATAGTTTAACTGCAGAGTTTCACATTTGTCTAGGATGTTTTAAGAAATCGGAAATGATTTCTGGTGTTTGAAACCAAGCTTGAAATTGTGCTGAAAGCACAGTTCTCGCAGAGACTTTTCGGCTGAATTAATTACAATACAATCAAGCTGTGGCATGTGGGACAAGAAACATCTGGTGATAACCTTGGCTGATCTTACTGTAGATTGCATTCATGAGTCTGAATAGTTTTCTGGACATATTGATATAGCCATTATGCCCTTTTTCAATTTATGTACTTGTGACGGCTTTGGCCATCTTGACAAAAAAATACCATACTTAGGTCAAGGACTCTGGAACCGTTAGCTTTCAGTGAGAAATTACTTGCGGACTCATTATATGTTTATTGTCTAAGGCTCCTTGTAATAGGAAATCTGTTTTGTACATTAGCAATGTACATCATTAGCTTTGTATATTCCAACTGGAACTATTAGAAACGCATCTTCCTCCAAGAAGAGAACTTGAAACAATTCAACAAAAGAAATAAGAAATCAAGCTGTGCTATTCTTGTCATTGTCTTCTAGTTATATTATCTGTGTATGCATATCCGTACTGAGGAAATTTAATGGCTAAATAGCTTCAAGATAATTCTAGCTTTTTAAAAGCAAATAGAAAATCATCACTCTGTGAAGCTGAACCAATCATACAGTGCTGGGAAAAAATCCACGTATGCCCAATACATAGCTATATTGCCTTTTTTATTGTCAGCTGCCCCGTGCGTAAGCAGAATGCCACCCCTGCAATCTGGTAGCGTTCTCTGTCCACTCTGATGAGGAGTAGAGGATGGGCAAAGATGCAGGGCAAATGAAAGCCAAGCTGCTTTACACGTTGATGTCTTCTGAGTGCCAAAATACCTCTGGCGTTTTAAATTTAAGAAACATATAGCTCTCAGATTATCTGAAAATTGAAAACAAAGACAGAGTATCATGCACATAAACATACTAAATCCCATCGAACTTTCTAATAAAATAAAAAATCCTGACACTTGCTGAAAGAAATAATTTCAGTTGATACAGCCTCTCAGACAAAAAGGGACAGCTTCCTCACACTGCTCTTTTTTTCTGCAACTGCACCCTCGCGTCCACTTCTCCTGAAGCGTGAAACCATCCTGACTTGGGCAGATTGCAGCTGCAGCAGCAACAGGTATTTTACAAGGGAGGAATTCTGTGAAATGGGTCCATTCGGGATGTATCTCTGGTCTCTCTGCTTCCTCGTGCACGGCAGGTTTACAGCCCAGTGAAGTTATTCCACAGCAGCAGGAGCCCAGCTTCGGCCTCCCCGTGACGGCTTCCAGCGCTCTGCCGCACCAGTCGGCGCAGAATTGATTCACTACGTGTGTGGTTTTGCAGCTTACCTGCTGCACTTCTCTTTCATCCCTGGCACAAAAACCAGCAGCTGGGGTTCTGCAGAGGCACCAGTTTTGGATGGAATAGGTGCTAAAAGACTGTAACAAATATTACTACCGGTTTGCAATAGGTGGCACACATAACGTTCTTTCTGCTTTCTAGAGGCAATTGGAAGGGGAGTGATCTTGGCTTTGTATAGAAAATCTATACAAATACTGTCTTTTCTGCCAAAGAATTCTTTCTTCTTAGATCTTCAAGTCTTAAATTTCGGTATACCCAGATTTATAGCGCTCTGCCACTGTATTTATTGTAAATGGTAAGTGTTTTGCTTAGTTGCAGGTAGCTGCAGGGTTTTAACAATCTGTAGAATTTGATCACTGAAGCACTGTTTAAATAAGGAAAAAAAGTCTATAAAATCCTTTTGACCTTCATGGTATCCACAAATACAGCAAGCTTGTTTTACATTAGATTTTAGAGATACCGAGGGTATATACATTTTAAATTATGCAGGCAGTCCAAGAGAAAACTGGTTTTCTCTGCATATCAGATACATCCAGACATGTATTAAGTGTTTCCTGAACGTATAAAGAAATGTTTCTATTCTACATAATAAATGTGGGCCTGATTCTCTTACTTTCACTGGTGTTGTTTCATTGACTACCACAGAACTACAGCTGCATCATGTCTATGAAAACGATAAACCCAGCAGTTTTGTTGATCACAGTACATAGCCTAGAGATACGAGGGAGACTTTACTTAAGTCTCATGCCAGTTGCATTCAATCTTGGTGCAAAACTGAAAGTTAACATTTTAAGAAATGTGTATTGTAAATAGTTTATGAAAAACATTTTTTTTCTGTTTAAGTTACTGGTATTCAAGACTTCATATGATTTGTTAGATTCAACATAAAATTCCCAAATATGGTGTTAATTTTTCCCTGGGGATTTTATGTATTTATATATACGTAGCTTCTTTTCTTTAGCTGTATTTGAAAGCTATTTCACCGTACAATGAGGTCCTAATTTTTACAGCCAATCAAAGCTGTGCCTTCCATGTAATCAACTGTTGGCTTGTATAGCAGAACAAAGCAATGCCCTATGAAAAATTAAGTTGTATTTATTTTTTAATATAGTACTCAGAATATTAGGTATATGAATCACATAAACCAGAATCTAATTAAATTATCAGTTCCCACAGCAAGTTCTGCATGTTCTACAAATACATCTGAAATTGTATTAATCATATCCCTGCTTATGAATTCCCCAAGCTAAAGCTTTTGATGTTGCCTGCTAAATTCTTAGCAGAAATTACAAAAATCCAAATACTAACAGGGCAACCGAAACCACCCTGTTGCTTAAACAACAGTATTTTTCCGTGATAAATTCTGACTCTCAAAGTCGTGCTCCTATTTGACTACCAACAGGTATTTGCAAACGTGGCAGGCTTTTCTGCGCTTACTGGGCTCGTGTCTGGCACAAAAATGCGCAGCAACAGGGAACAAACTAATCAAAAACCCATCCAGATTTTTAAGTGTGTTTTTCAGCCTGCATTTTTTTCCCCTAGGCCAGCGGGATTCAGTGTTAAAAAGGTGTGCTCGGTAACTGAAGAGCTTGTTCTCCAACCTCATTCATCACAGCTGGACGCGTAACGGGTATCTCACACAACACCTCATCCAGGCTGCCGTCTAGCAAAGGAGATACGGACTGTCTCCTGACCTGCTGCTCTGCGCTAGTCCGCAGTGTGTCCACTTGGACTTTCCTCCTGGAGCCCACCCGTCATCCAGGAGAACCTAATGCGTTCAAACAAAGCTACCCATCTGGCACTAGCCCAGCACTGATTTTTAAGTCTAAATGGAGAGGAAAAAATGTCTTCTGAAGCAACTGTGCTCTTGTTTTCCTCCTGATATACCTCACAGCTAAGTACAGCAGTTTTCCTATCTGGTTTAGGTCTACTGTTCAGATTTGGAATTTGCTTCCCCTTGCAATGTTGAGCCAATGTCAGGAGAGGACAGCTGCAGGAGAAAAGAAATTCTTCATGTGTTTTGAATTCTTGAAGTCATTCCCTTTGTATACAAATAAAATTTTTGTACAGAAAGTACATTCCAGTCATAGATATAACCTGAACGTAAAACCTGGTGAGTAACAGCAGCACATATCTCTCAGATAGACATGTAACTGCTGGTCATGCCTGTACAATAAATAATGTCGAGACTCAGTATTCCACGGACACACTTAAAAGATACTTCACTTACAAAAATAGTTGCCTTACAAAGTACAGCATATAAGTGTGCTTGTCTTGACCAAAAATTACATAAAGATTTGGAGTGTTCTTCCCTCTTACCATCCATCTTAGTATAACAAAAATTAAGCTGCTGGTCGAGGAACTACCTGCCTTGATATGGCATTTGCATGTATCAAGGAACTGTGTACCTGCACACACAGGTTACAGGCAGCTCACAAACACTGTGGGAAATAAAGTGATGTAGGTGTGAACCTGCAGACCAGGCTGACTAAGGTTATGTTCGAGTTCTCATAAATGATACTGGCATACTGAATTTCTCATATTTAGCCATAGACATAGAAAGACATAGAAACCAACGGTAGTTCTGCAAGTAATGGTAATTTGATTGCTCATGATCACTCATGAACATTTGAACATGCCTTCAAAGAACCTTGTCTTGCTGCAAAGATGGTTTGGGTTGTAGTTCAAGGGCTGCCCCGAATAATGTTCTGGCTGCTGGCAAAACTTTGACTATGAGAATGCTGCTGCTGTTAATTTGATTTGGCTGGTTTCTCAGAGGGTGTGAACTAAAGCTGAACTTCCTATTACTCATCAGTGGCTAACACAAGCACTTTACAACAAATAGACTAGCTCCATTTGAGTACATTTCAGGGATTTCCTTTGTGTATTCAGAAAGGACAGGCAAATTATTTCAAAATTAAATATGTAGAATGACCCAGTTTATTGCAGCTTAAATAACTGTGGAGCACATCTTTGAGAAATCCCAGATCCATAGAAAAATACATTACCTGCAAGGGTGCAATAATGCTGAAGGGCTGGCTATTTTTCCTAAGTTAGGCTCATTCAGGGGAAGTAAAGTGAGTGCAGCTCACTTGTGTTTTCTCTGTAGTATAATGTAGCCTCATCTGCCTGTGGTCACAAAAAAAAGTCTGTGATGGGGCATGAAAGTAAATCTGTAGCTTAGTCCCTCTGTAGCATCCTAACCACTGAAAAAGAGAAGCCAGCAAAAAAATAGAGTCAAGAAAGCAAGTAGAGAAAAAAGGAACTTCCTCCCTAGTTATCTCCTCACTTTATATTTTGATGTCTTTTATGTTTTGAAGTCCTTGCAAAAAATTTTCCTTGTAGCACAGTTATCTTCAACACAAAATAATCTGATATCCCACTTATCTGCAATTTTAGAAGGCTTCGTGCACCACATTCATATCTAGCAATTGTTAGAATGATGACTTTATCAGTTGCCAATATTCGTTCATTCAATATGCAACAGAAAGTAATCTTAGCTCAAAGAGTTTTTAAAAATATTTTCCATAGAAGTTAACGCCTGAAATACATGAAATAAAGTTCAGTATAATTAATATAGTAAAAGTCTCAGTCACCAAAAGGAAATTGCAGAATGTGGGTGTCATGCTGCTACCTGTTGCCTAGCAATGTTGCATACGTGTGGCACAAGATTGATAGATATCACCCACTCAGATCGCTGGATTCAGACCTTCACCGCCGAGTTGTCAGTTGGAAAAACTGCCAAGAATCAGAGAGAGAAATAACAGATGGGAAGAGAAGCATCACAGAGTAACTTCGCCTCAGTGTCCAGCACCATACTAGCCAAAAGATCAGGGATGTTAAATATTATTGAGTCTATTGTTCCACGGGTCTATGTAAATACATACATGTATTTAAATATATATAAAAGAAACTTGCTTCCTAGCTAGGTGTATCTGGGTCGTGCAAGTTGAGGTAATGATATCCTGAAATTAAAATGGCAATTCAGTTTCATAATTTTTAGTGACTCACACTGCATTACCTTTAAGTAGGTTGAACAGAAAATTCTCTGATATTATAGATAATTATAACGTTATTATAGCATTCCTGATAGCAAATGCTAAAGTTAAGACGCAACACAGCATTTTAAGCAACTCATACCTTCTCAAAATACACTTTTTGCTAAAATTTTCCATGATCCACTTGGCTTCAAAGTCAGCTTTTACTGAGAAATCTTTCTATGGAATTAGTTCTGCCATTTTTGAACCGAGTCGAGGAGCCTCCATATGTTCTATTTAAATTCTGGACTTGCATAATTCCAAAAAATGACTAAAGATAGAAGCCTCAGACCTGACAGGTTTTATAATTCTCATTAGAGGAAGAAAATAGTCTTGGTTTGAAGAAAATTAATTGTTTAAAAATAATGGCATCCAAAATAATTTCCTGCACATGCACAAGGACAGTCTGAAGATGGTTTTTTCAGGCCAAAATGGTTTTAACTACTGTTGTATAAGAAGGCACGCTCTTAACTGTTTAAAGTTGTTACACTTGAGGAAAGCCTTATTTGTTTAGCCCCATCCATTAATAAGGATTCATTAAAATAATACAAAGCACCAGAAAAATCTAATTATAAAAAGACCAAACAATCAATCCAATAGAGCATGAACTGAACAGCCATCTGTTGAACAGTCCCATTTGCAAAGAATTCAACATCCATCTTAGTCGCGGAAAATAGAGGAACTAACAACACAAAAGCCAAGGAAGGCATGGTAAACAATAATGAGTAAGACAAGTAAAATAAATGGAAGTTATGGTTGATCCTAATGCCCATGAAGGGTGTGGATTGTTTTTTTTTTTGGAACACAACAGCGGACCATTGGTGGATGCTGAAGAGAATGAGGGTACCATCCCAGACTCGCAAAATTCACTGGATAATACAGAGAGGGATGCGATGGCACACAGCACATTGGGCTACTGTCATCAGCAAGCTCCTCTGGAGCCTGCGGTGTTAGAGCTGCGCTAGCTCCGGCACTAAGCTGGGCTTGGTGCCTCCATGACGTGACCGTACGAATATCCCGCTCTGCACCTCACTTTAAGGTGGAAACCCTTCTCTAACGACCCACTCAGGAAAGGGCTTTTTGTGTTCACAAGGAGTATCTTAATTGCATTCCAGTTTTGCTGACGTCTGGTGTTGTTGGAGGCACTTAGATAAGGTTTTCAAAAGTATCAAATGACTTAAAAACTACAAGTATCAGTAAGCACACTGCTGCCTCCCAGTCCGCTCCTGAAACACCCACACAGCAGTTGCTGCTCACCACAGCCAACTCCCACACGGAGCCTGGGACTTGGGGTCTCTTACACAGAGCAGAAGACCCAAGCAAGACAGGTGCATGAAAAGCTATTTAGCGCTAATTAACAGAAAATGCTAAAAGGAGACGTGTTGTGGGGCCTCCACCCTTCCTGAGGTTGGGCACCTGAGCCAGCTGGGGTGGTAGGCTGGCAGCTCCTCGTGAGGATTGGAAGCCCAGCTCTGCTGTTGCAGGTAGGTACCGACTCTGCATTTTTGAGAAAAATTAATAGGTATCTATTTTCTTTTAAAATACAACAAGAGGAAGCGGTTGTAGGGTTATTCCCTTTTATGAGATCTCCTAGAGGTAGAGCTGCTGAAAAATGAAAGATTTCAGTTGCTTGCATGTGTCCCGAGTGGTTCAAAACTGTACCTCTGAGTGTGCATTTTTGGCTATGACTACAAGGGAAAATGAGGAGGGTCTGTCCTCTTTGATGAGGTACACAAGCTTTGTGGCAGGGAGTGAAAATTCTTGTGCTTGCAGAGAGAGCACGCAGGAGAGTTAGGAAGCCAGAAAGGAAGGGGAGCTGTTGTGCCCCCCACCCTATTTTTATCTAATACTGGTGTAATGCAAAATGTTTTCAACAGCCTTGAGGGTGGTTTTTAGAAACAGTAAAACACAGAAGCACAAAATCATGTGAAAAAGGGCTTGGGGCTCTAATGAGAGGATTTTGCTGACTTTTCTGAGCTGTTTCTTGACCTCGACGTGACATTCGTCTTTTTTTATCATTAATATGCATCTTCTTGGCAGCTGGTGTTACAAAATGATGGCTTTTTTCTCTGTGACAAAGGAGAAAGTATTTCTTTTCATTTATAGCTAAGGGAGCAAGGCAGGAAGCCTAGTCTTCTTCCCACGGTAATGTGGGCATCCTGAGAAAAACGTGAGCTGGGAGGCCCTGGAAGAGCGTGTGCCATTACTCTTAATCTTCTTGTGGGTCTTCTAGTATTACGAGGCTTAATTCCAGTTTGGCATTTATATTCCACTCAAATGTTGTGATAACATTTACTTTGAAAAGAACCAAAGTAAGATAATGGACCAGCTCAGTCTTGCTTGAGCCTATTTAAAGATACACACCTTTCCAGCTTGAGGAATGTAACATTTGAGCTCCGTCCTGACTATAAGGAAGCCTTTTCTCAACTAAAAGGGTGGAAGGGTGCCAATAGCAGCCCTATTATTTGGCAGGCAGGAGGTAACCTTACAGTAAACAGCTGTCAACTTCACAGTCTAGCTGAATTTTAATGGCTCAAAGACTAAAGAGAGTTACGATTTTGCCTGAACCCTTGGGGTCTGGGCTGAATTACTTGGGGCTACATTTAAGCTATCGCGTTAGGGTCATATGACTTGTCTATATAAATTCCTCAAAGGTGCCATTAAAATGTCAGTTCTTAGCTAGAACTATAAACCACTTCAGCACCGTTTAAATCTCTGATCTAGCATAAAACAACCAAAACAGAATAAAAGGAATATCGTGAGGTTGAAGGCACACTCAGGTTTAACCACGTGCAGGTGTATGCCATTGCTCCCCATCATTTCAGGTTGGTCTTGCTCTGCATGCAATGGAGAGTCAGGCTTAGCTGGGGTAAAACAACAGTATTATTTACTAGGAAACTTAGAGAATTTGGCCTTCTAACTTAACTTCAGTGTGTAAATGCCAATCCCTTTCCTCATTTCCGGGTGTCTGTCAAAATATAAAATGGATTCCCAGACCCTCAAAATATGGACAACTGCTTAATAAAGTCCTTCTGTTTTTAGAGAAATACCTATTGTGATTATTATCACTCCCACAATATTGATAGGGATTGGAAACCAGAAAGGACTGTAACCTTCAAATTAGGCCAGTGGCAAGTACAAGTGTGAATCACAACTTGGAAAAGAAAGAAAAAAAAAAAAAAATCCCCACCATTTGGCGATGACTATGCTGAAGCAGTGATTTATGACCATCTCTTATACATAAAGAATTTATTTAAATCTGTACTGTAATTCTGCACCAAGGCAAGTACCTTCAGTTACTGCTGTGGACTAGGCACATGTGCTTACCTATCTGTTAGTGGCAGCAGACAATTAAAGCAGTAATTTAATTGGGGATTCTGGAGCAAAGAGTGCTGGGATGAATATTGATACCTTAATGAAGGATCAAGCTGTGGTAATGGGTCCTAGTGGTAATATGCAGCATGATGAGCTAGGGTTTTGATTTGAGGAAAGTTAAATAGAGATGTAAAACTACAAGTTGGTGAAAAACTATAAATTACAGGTGACTAGATACGTGCAGTTTCAGAATCCGGCATATTTGCCTATGCCTGGTATGCCTCATGAATATACACCTGCATGATATCGATATTTTTCTTACAGGTTTGAGTAAGGCTATGCATTTTCTAACATTGCAGCTGTATACCAAAGCACTGTCTGTTATGGAAGGTGAGGGCAAATACACTCTGCTGTACTTATGTTTTAAGCTGTAATCTTTATATTATTCTGTTACTCCTACTCTATAGGAGTCAGAAATCCTGCAGCAATTCTCAAAAAAATTATACTGCAGTGCTGATGAGTGTATCCTCAAAATGGACGTTGCTTGGAAGATAAACTTGTGCCCTGCAGAGAAGATAAAATGTAGATTTATTGAAGCAAACAACAACAAAAAGCTGTATATTGGATTTTGAGTCCTTTTTATATTTTAGGGTCTATAAAATCAGGCTCCTTGCCCTTTATATTGCAAGTCAAGCAGGAGCAATGGTTGAAAGTTTTCTCGATCGCCCATCTTTTATGTCCCCTGTAATCAAGCATATACCAAATTCCAGAGTGATCTGAAAAGAAATACCATATTTCTTTACTAAAAACAAAGCAGAGAGATAAAATTGCTCCTAATGTCTTATCAATAACAGTTTTCTTTTGATATCAAGGGAAGTTCATTTTCTTGATATCTCACCAAAGGCACGGAGGCACTTTCGGTACATTCAAGTTTATTTCTCAAGACTTGTGTCTCTTCACTTAGGACTGGATTTATTGCCTCTGCAAAAATGCAGGTAAAACAGGCTTTATGCTGAAGAAAAAGGCAAAGCAGGAGGATTGGGTAGAGGTGCCCATGGAAAGAATACAGAGCAACTCCTCCATATCCGCTCCTCAGTCCCCTGGCTGAAAGCAGCAGCTATTATGGCTGCGTTCCCATATATTAAAGTATAGCACTGCTGCTTTCAAGAAATTTCTTACACTTCACGTGTCCTTGTTCTTTTCCCAGCTGGATCCAAATTCGCCCTGTCCTGCCCTGTGTGGAGCCATGATGAGCCTCAGTGTTGTGTGGAGTCTGTTGTGTTAAACTGGATGTAATAAATAACTCGGAGTCAATGCACAACATTGAACTCTCAAGCATTAGCTGGAAGTTCCAATATTGAGAACTTAGCTTACTTATTGCTATGGCAATCACTATTAAAAATATTTTTAGCTTATACTAAAGGTACAAAAAAACAAGGGAAAGGAAAATACATTTGAAATGTGAAGTACAAAGACTTTAACTTTTAAAAAAACCATTCCATATCCCTTCAGTGAGGGAAACTTTTATAAGGGAACCCTGGGTTTGACAGTCTCGGATGATTAAACTTGATATTAAGTGTCTTCTCGGGGACAAAAAAAAGTAAGTGCAGTTAGGCTGGTGCTGCTGCTGTTCATAGACTGATTTTGATTTTATGAAACAACTGATCATGGCCTGACCATTGTGCAATATCTCTGCCTTGATAACTCCTGGCTCCTTGCTGCCTCCTCCCATCTCTATAATATAGAAGTTGGCAATAGCTATTTTAACTCATTGCAGTGCTCTGGGGTTTAATTAATGGTTCTTTATAGAGAACTCTAACAATATTTGTCAATATTCTTGCTATGAGGCATTGCGCTTTCTCTTCCAAAGTTCATAAATGAAAGATGACCCCCCTCAAGGTATTATGTAACAATTTATTTCGAAATGTAAAAATAATAATAATAAGAGCTCCTGCATTACTTGTTGCAATGTGTGTGAAAGATGCTGTCTAAAAGGCATGATAAAGGAGAAATCTCTGATTAGGGATGTCATAGGGGATAGTGAGTAGATGCAGGTAATTACTATTTCAAATATCTAATGACCTTTTCACTAAAGCACAACGAACCTCTATCACGCTCCGTTGCTTTTGGTAGAATATGTGATCTTCATGCATACGGATGCACAAACATTCCTTGAGTTTCTAATAGAGTAGTATAATTCAAGAATTTGCATTGTAGTTGCTATTTTTTCCAGGTGTTGGAGTGTGAACTTTGAGAAATAAATGGCTTAAGTTTGTATTACTCGGACTATGGCCAGAATTTGGAATGTGTGGTGTTTCTGTATCATCTGGCGTGAGCACAGTGAGAACTGATGAATGCCAGCGTAAACTGTAAAGAAGGCATTGATGATAGAAGCAGATCAACAGGGACGTTTGCACCAGTGCAATTCTCTGTTCTTATGTGGAGACACAAAACAGTGACAGGTGCAGCATCTGCTGAATTTAATTGTTTGTAGTGTGGCAGCCAGGAATATACCTCAGTTTGCTCAACAAGGAAAAGTGTTCAAATAAAAAAAAAAGCAGCATTCAAAAGAAGATCAAAAATACTTCATTACCATTCAAACAATAAGCTACAATGTTGAAGTGTTTAATTATAAAATGAACAATAGAACTTTTGTGTTTGGGGACAACTTGGAGAAGCTAGAGTTCTGAGACAGAAAACCAAACATATTTAGGGCTTCTGCGCTCCAGTTCTAGGGGAAATAACAGAGCCTATTGTTGCGATCTGCATTGTGAAGAAGTCAGTCTGTTGATTAGGAGGCACCAGTCCCTGCCACAAAATATTAGAGCACTTGCTTATACAGAAGTATCAGAACTACTCAGATGGTTCCGACTAGACCGTTTCTCTTTGTGTTCAGGTCTGGGGTAACTGGAAAAAATATAGGTGGAGTCAAAATATCCTGTCTGAGAAGAACAATTTTACTTGCTACTTACATTAATCGCAATATGTTTAGGCTAAACAGCTTGATCGTGACTCAAGTGTGTGGGAGAATTTCTTAGAATCACGTAAGATTACTGTGGGGTTCCTTCATTCCGGCTAGTGCTATATTCACGCTGGAATACACAGCGAGAGTATAATGCTTTTCATCAAAAAAAAAAAAGTGTCTGACTGCCATAGTTCAGTGTTTAGAAAGAGTGGGGGGAAAAAAACCCCAAAGGATTTCTTGCCTGCTTGGAAGTTGCTTGTTAGCTTTTGATTCTTGCATCATGCAGTGAGAACCCAAAAACCCAACATGAGCCATTTTGTGGTAAATGTAGAAGTGCAGCATTTCGTGCTTTCAATACATGAAACCAAACTGGAACAGTTTTCGGTATTTATATTGAGACTGGGAAGGCAAAAGATGTCTTGGCTGAATGGTCCCCCTTCAGCCCTCTCTGTTGGAGAACTGCCTATAAAGACCCTCTAAGATGGTGATTTCTGGACAACAGAATGAATTGAGTTAATAATCTGAACAGTGAGGTAAAGAGTAGTTTACAGTCATAGCTAGTGCGAAAGCCCTGTTGTTTCTTTAACTAAGGTATTGACTGAAGTTGGACTGCTATAAATCTTCCTGCAAGAAGTCTGTATGTATACAAGCTTGAAAATTAAGTCTACCCTGTTGTGATGGAGACAGAAAAAGACCTGACTCTCAAAATTTCACTGGTCTGTAAAATAACTAAAACATTTGCCAGGGAGGAGAAAGACAGTGTGATTTGATACACATTTTTAAAAAGAATATTGAAGGTATACTTCCATTTAATTGAGACATTAATCCTAGAAAATTGGCTTCTACACATAACCTGAAGCCTATATCACATTCTTCTACTTGTTTTCTGATATCACCAATTGAAAGCATATCACAGAAAATAAATCTGTTTTCTTGTTCAAAATATGAACAATTTCAAGAGAAAACACTGAGCTGAAGAGAAATCTGAAGGGGAAAAAAAACCCCCAGTAACCGCAACAGATAAATAAAATGACTGTCTCTAATAAACTGAGAACCTGAGTACTGTGTTTGACCGTAATACAGGAACTATAATTTGGCTCACAAACCTCTCAAGAAGTAGTAAAAACTGTTATGTGTTTTCTTGATGAGAAGCTGGGCATGCTGTTGACCTCATCATTCTAAGATGTTTCTTCTTCTCCCGATATTCAGAGCACACGGCACTTCCACTGAAATCTTTTGTTCTGATTGCTGAAGTGTTATATAGCTATTTTCTTGTACAATTGAAGCTATGCAGAAACCAAAGCGTAGATCCCAACCATGCAGTCATAAAGGGTCTTGGGGAAACATTCAGATAATAAAATGTACACTGCGAATGCGGAACGTGAAAAGTGGTCAGTCATCTTTCTGCTAATACTCCACAGGCTATCTGTAAGTGGCAATTATGAACTGCCTGTCATTTAGGCAGTGGTTAGTTCACTAACCAGTAGGATAGTCACCAGACCATGCTGTTGGACTAGTAGATTCCATTTAATGGCTGCATGCACAGAAATAGAGTTCTTGGCTACATTTCTAATTGCAATGTAATTCTTCATAGAAGGTATACCGTTACGAGCACAAGCTTTTCTCGTAAAACCAGATCCAAAGGACATAGACATTGAGAAGCCAGTCATGGCAATAACTGAATTTTAGGGCTGAGAGTTAGAGCTTTAGGTACTCTAGGCAGAGTTTTAGCTTGCAGACTTTAAGGATGTTGCCAGGTAGCCATGCTGCGTGATTGCACCCTGGGGTTGGTCAGGCTGGCAGGAGCGTCAGCTGAGGAAGGAAAGTTCGTGGCGATGCTGGAAACAAAGTTGGCTCTTTCATTGCATTATAATGAATTACATAATTTTGCTTGGCACATGGTTTACCTTTGATCCATCCAGTTGCTCATGATCTTGGCCCAAATCTCAACTCCTCTCTCTCTGTACCCTATGACTTTGACTCTCCTTTATAATTTCTCACAGGCAAAGGATGGGTTTCTTTCCTGGTCATTTAATGCTAGATGCTGAAATATATTCAGGCACCTGAATTTGAAGAGAGAGATTATATATGTTTAAAATTCTGGCACTTCAGGCTATTTTAAATTGGGAAAATTCCTTACTTTTGGTAAGACTTGTTATGTCTGCCTTTCAGGAGGAGACACCTGCTTTGATTTTATTGTTAGTTGAGGTAATTTAATCCACATTAAAGTATATGTGCATTTCCTTAATTTGCATGCTGTGAACTGCCCCAGGGTTTCAGGGCCAAGTCTTTAGCTGATAGACATCTGGGAAACTTTCTGTAGATTTCAAAGAAGCCATGTCAATTTATATTAGCAGAAGATTTGATCTTTAATTTTTTTTCATAATGGAATATCTGATCTGAATCCAAAGGTCCATAAATGGCATCCCCAGGTGGAGGTGGGGTGTCCAAAGACATTTGAATCATCCTTTCCTGTCTATATCTTTTTATGCAGAAGTATTTCACTAAACATTTCTCTAAACGTGCATGGAAAAATTGAGCAGCACATAGAATCTATAGTGGAAAGACAGTTGTGTATTTTCATGCAGAATTGATGACTAGTTATGGGAGGCAGAATTACCAACTCTAGAGAACACAGATGTTAACTGGCATAATGCCCTCTTGATGCAAATAAATACATTAGATGCTATAAAAGATTTTAAAACAGGAGAGCTCATCTTGGCAGGAGATATATTTGCTGGATTTGTGCTATTCATTTTGTTTTATAGAATTGCTGTGGAATTGGAATAGACTATTTGAGGAGCTTCTAAATGCACCAGTGGAATGAGACTTTAAATTCATTTTATTTCTGATGTTTTTAAGGGGAAAAAAAAAATGCTTAATTTGTGCATAGACCCTTCACCTCCCTTAGTACCCAAAAGGTCTGAGCTACATGCCTTGTAAACTAAGCAATGCCATTATCACAGAGCGATGAAAGGCTGGACAACTGTTCAAACACACAGGGTTGTTAGTGTGTCTGGAGCACTACAGAGGGGAACTTTCTCCTTCTGTTCTGAAGCTGTGATGTTTGCATTCTTCCTCCGTCATTAATATTCTTTATGATCCAGGTCTCGCCATTATCCCCACCAAGTTTTCACCACCTGCCACTCTTCTCAACCCTTCCTTTTATTCCCGTGTGATTGTTTGAATTTCTTCCAAGTAAAAGCTGACAGAATATAATGTAACCTGTCTCCTCCCTTCCTCTTCCTACAGCTCTGCTTCTGCTGCCTGCCACAAAAATATAGGAGGCTTTTGCGAGTCCATGTTTACCTCCTTTTATAACCAGAGGGACATAGACATCCATTTAGGGCAACAGATTTTAAGGTAAATAAACCTGTTGGCATGCCCTGGGAAGAGTTGCCAGGGTAGTTTAAGGCAATGCTATGCCCTGCTGTTTGCACTGGATTTTTGGTACACATCTGTTTTATTAAGGCAGTGGAAGGGACCCACACCTCAGCCACTCACTTCAGTACCAGGATATTAGTACAAGCCCAAACAGCAAGGGCTTGAAGAGTGCTGGAGGAGGTGGACACTGGTCTGATTTGTTATGGTATTTCCTATCTTTGAGTCTTGTAACTACTTTGTGATGTTCGTTAGTAAGAGAGTAGAGCGAAAAGCAGGAGGGAAATGTCAAATGTGAGCCTTAGGTGTTTGGTTTTTTTTCCCCCCTCTCCTAGGTGGCTGCCACATTCCATAGCAGCTGCTTTTATATCTTGCAATCATTTTTTTCCCCCCAAGACGTGTCCCTTTCAACTTCCTGATCTCATTTTTCAAGTATTTTGAAGCATTTTGCCACCTCCCTTTGTCCCTCCTGTTTTTCCTGATGTCAAGATAGCTTTTTTTGTTGCATGCTGTTGTTTTATGAAGCCTTTGTCGTCTTATACTCATCTCTCTCTCCTCTACATGCTACCATGGGCTCCCTTTACTGGTGTCTGCATTTCTGCGTCACATCAATCTCGCAATATGACAGATGCAGCCTCTAAAATAACCTGTGCATGATGCATACAACCTGAAAATAAACATTTATTTCGGTGTTAGGTGCGTCATACCTGCAAATAACCTCATTTATCTAGACACGTTTATTTTAATGCTTATTGTATAAATACCAGTATCTCGGCATACTCTACAATACCATCTGCCACTTGCTCTTGTATTATGCATAATTTAATATAGCCCTATGTTACTCCAATTTTTTATGTTGCCAAGTTCGTCCATAGCTTCATACTTTGACAAGGATACAAGTGTGTTATAAAGATTACAGAAAATATTACACTGAGGTTTAAAGGGGTGCTTTTGGGCTAGAGAATCTTAATTCAGACAAGGTATCTGACACTAGCAGTTGCACAATGTGGATTGGTGCAGTATTTTTTCCATACTTGTTTTGAATCTTCTCAATAACTTAAATAACCCAGGGTAAAATGGCAGAATTGTATGATAAGAAATAAAAGTATATCCCACCTGCTCACTGATTTGACTTTTCAGTTCTCCCCAGGCTAGAGAAAACTCAATTCATGTATTCAAGTGAATTAACCTACAACTTACTGGGTTGCTGGAATATTTCTGTGGACCACTATCCTTGACAGGGCACTGAAATGGCTATACTTGATCAGAGTGTTGCTGTCTTGGTTCTTGAAGAAGCCAAATTATAAACTGTAAGGAGATGCAACAAGTCCTGCAATAAGCTGTCGTGTAACCAGCATTAGTTTCTCCTGCTTCCATGGATTAGTTTAATTTTTGGACCCTGAGATTACTTTTACCTTTTTTTTCACATTCCAGGACGTGCTTGGGTATTTCCATTCATTCCAGGTTTTTATAACATAATTATTCTATATTAACACTTTGGGGGGGGGGGAAAGAAAAATCAGAATTTGCAAGCTGGAACTTGGTGCCTGTTCTTAAAAAAGCATTCAGTATCACAAGTCTAGCCTGTAACCATGAGTTGTTTCCATCGCTGCCTGCCCTTCCTCTGGGATATCACCTCTCTTCGCAAAGTTCCCACAGGCGATTGTTAGAGGCTGGGAATGCGGTCTCGTGTCGGCCTTGAGGATTAAAAATAAGCTCAAGTCAGCAGGAACTGATTTAACTTAACACCTCTAACTTCTTTAAATACCCTTTTACCTCTCCGTGGGTTCTGGCCTCGGGGTCCAAGGC
The DNA here is from genome assembly GCA_008921705.1 of Burhinus oedicnemus. Classification (NCBI taxonomy): domain Eukaryota; kingdom Metazoa; phylum Chordata; class Aves; order Charadriiformes; family Burhinidae; genus Burhinus; species Burhinus oedicnemus. The sequence continues at coordinate 2,462,544 of VFFE01007724.1, forward strand.
CATAGCTAAAATCCAGCGGAGCTTCCCGGATGACAGGACTGCTGTAAGCCTCAGCAGAGCACAGAGGTCTCCTGAGAAACGCCACCCCCCTGGGCTCACCAGCTGGCTCTTTGTAACACGGGTGATTGGGCTTTTCAGCAATACTTATGCAAAGCCACCCTCCATCAATTCTGAAACAATTTGTGCTTGATCGCTGGTACTTTTTCATATTTAGGATTAAACAGTTCTCATTACCCCCATCTTGCAATCACAAATCCATTTTTGGTCAAAGTGATTTTTAGAGGAATTTGAGAACATTAGTTCTAATAACAATGAAAAAAAGCACAAATTTGATTGTTAAAGCGGTGGCCAAGAGCTACTTCTGTCGTTGAGGCAGAAAGGACTGATTGGATGCAAAACCCCCCTATTTCTGTGGAACTAGGGAATAAGACTTCAGTATTACTACCCTCATTGACCTCAGTAACGCTTGGGCTTTTCAAGACTCTTCTGGTAGGTAGGAGTCTAAAAAATACTTCAGCAAGTTCAGTGCCAGCTAAGCAGTAGGTAAGTTTGGCTCATTTCAGAGCCTTGATCTTATTAAAGAGAAGCTGTACATGTTGAGCAGATTTTTTCAGACCAGAGCATGAAAATTCCGGATGTTAAGCTGCTCGATTGGGAATTACAGTTGGCTCTGCTGTTGCTGTCCTAAATGCTCTTTTCCTTGATCGTGGTTCAGAGCCCTCTGTCGCTGTTCACACTCCACCCCAGACCTATGGTGGATTTTATGTATAACTTGTAGAGTCTCCAGAAAGAAAAGGTACTACCAATATGTAAAATTGAATTAGATGCATCTAAGGTGACTGGGATGCAGTGTTTTAGCACAGCTGTTTAACAGGGATATTTCTTGAGGAATCTGATTTACCCTTAAGATATGGAACAGTGATAACTGTAGCTTAACTGGAACAATATTAGTATAAATGTACATAGAACAAAATAGCCTAGTGGTGGCTACCAGAGATGCCAAACTCATCTGTCCCCCTCCACGTTTAAGTGTGATTTTTTTTTTTGGACATGATGTGTAGTTTCTCAAGTGAAGAAATAAAACACTCTGCTTTTTTAAACTTAGCTACAAGTTAGCATCTCTTAACACTCAATTATTCTGTGTGCTCTTAATGAAAGCTGTTTAAGTAAAATTGCACAGAGCATTGTATCTATAAGAAAGTATCAGAAATTATACATAAAAGTAAAAAGAACTGCAGAGTAATTTTCCTTATTGTTTTATCCCCTCCGTTTTCTTTCTGAATTTTGCACTTGAAATTAAATTGAGTCTGCTCCCAAAAGGCAAAATACAAAGATCATATGCACAAGGATCATTAACGGACTGTGCTGGAGTGTCCTTTTGTGGGTCTGTATTTTACATGTCTGTTACACTAATTGCCGAGTTCTTGTATCACCAATTCAGGTTCATTGTACTTCTCAAAGTACAGAAAGAGAGAGAAAAGTAAAGCATGATTTCCGGCTTATTTGTGTTATTTGATGACGTGCCCTGATATGCCCTCTCTCATTTTCAAGGGACTGTCATTTAAGTAGAAGGCACTTGAACTTACATTCCAATTTTGTGTTAAATAACTGAGGCGCAGGAGCTGGGTTAAAGCATTTAGCACCATGTTCCTCCTGCTCTTTCAGGTGACATAGTGGGATGTGACTGGTGTACATTGCAGGGGTCACACCAACAAGTTTTGCAGAATCAAAGGCAGGCAGTCTCTGGTTTGTTTGTTTTTTTTTTCCCAATAATCATGAGCATTTACAAATCTCAAAAATTTGAATTTAGTCTGGTGTTGATAATTGGCCTAATTGGAGGTTGCAGCCTGCTTTCTACAGGGGAATGAATCTCATTTTACTTAAAATAGAAAGAAATTTGTTCTTCTCCTGCTGTTTTTGATAGGGTGCTTGACTACTCTATAACCCTTGTGGGAAAATATTTTGCTTAAGTTCTATTTTTATCTCCTGTTTGTTTATTTTTAATTACTACTTCAGTACTCTGGGATTTACCATCGATCTTCATCTGCCTACACAATTATCCTTAGCTTGCTGAGGGGTTTGTTTATTTTTTAAGTTATACGTGCTCTTTTAAGACTTTTTTAGCGTGTGTGTCTAACTACTTGTAACCTGAGGATTCTGCTTTACTTGGAGGAAAGGTGTGTTAATATTACCGGTGTTACAAGGGTGTAACACAAAGGGAAGATATTGTCTGAACACTATTGCTGTCTTGGGGTGACTGTCTTTGTAACGGCATCTCGGGGGAATGCGCACCATGGAATGAGGTGTTTCTGCCCCAAGGTTACCTAGGGAACACTGTAACATAAAATGTGGGAGGTTAATGTCTTTAAGAGTGTTTTAAATGCACTGAAGTTCTTTGCAAAGCAACTCCCACTAGCTTGAGAAATATCTCTTAAATTTATGAAAAATTACTCTAACTTCACTGGAAGAGACAGATTCTACTTCTCTCAGTACTGGAGGGTCTGCTCCCTATGTAGGTTTTGCAGTATAATTTAAAAATTAATTCTGCCATTTTAAGTTAATAAAGTCTTATCTTTGAGTAGATCAGTGTAATTCAACTGATATAACCTAAGGTTCTGTCCTAAAATGTGTTTTTCTCCATCCCTGAAGAAATTACTTTTCCCATATAAGCAAATGGGGAAAACATTTTCTGTCCCAGTTAAAATAATATTGGCAGCAAAACTCCAACATTTTCTTCAGCTCTGAATGTGTTTGAATGTCAGTTAAAGATTTCTGCTGTATTTCTTCCTAACTTTTAAATACATATTGTACAAATTTGGCTGGTGTTGAAAAAGGATGTGAACTGTAGATCGTGCTATTTGAGCTGCACGAGGAGACTCCTGCACCCAGGTGGATCTCCCTGATGGCCAGTGCCATTCTTCTTGAGTTTGCTTGCTCATGTATTTACTGGAAGTAACTTTTGGCTGTGAATGTCAGCGTTTGGACATTATTTAGTAATAAATAGTAACTTTGGGGTTGTGATTAGTCTGAGAGCTGCTCTGAATGTCTCACCTTTATTTGCTTTCCAAAATTATGGGCTGAACAATTTCTAAGAAAAGGTCTGAAGAAGGTGGTTGACCATTGAATCATCTTGTAAAATTCAAGAGAGCTATAATTAGAAGCAGTAGAGAAAATCTATAGAAAGGAAATAATTTCCCATTAAATTCAATGGGGCAGTTGTCAGCTTATATAAATAGGTGAATTTATTGACTTCAGTGGAGCCGGCTTACACAGTATAAGGATTCAACCCTACGAGTTTTTGAAGCGAGTTCTGTAGAACCCATTTTATGTCAATTGCTTTCATTTTTATTCAGTTCAATATGACTAATTATTACTGTTCCTTCTGTTGAGAATGGACCAAACGGCTCTTGTCAGAGCCTTCTGCTGAAATGACTCACTCAAGAGAATGATGAGTAGTGACAGATCTTGCAACTTATCAGTGAGGACCAAGGAAATTTGTTGTCATGAGTGGTGCCCGCACGTGCTGGAAAGCTCAAGTCACTGTTAGGCTAACCCTGAACTTGGTTCTCCTGCCTCACTGTATTACGTATGGCCACAGAGCTACAGTCTCACTGCAGGCTGTAAAAGGTCAGCATGCTGTGCAATTAATCTAAATTACATGCACATTTCAGAATATGCCACATTGCATTATTTTAACCATCATACCAACAATTACTGTAGTTCAGGTAGAGTTCACTTTGAAAGTTTCCATTGGCCTTAAGTAAAGAACATTTAGTTTTGTAAGAGAGAGTGGCATAAACCCCTTTATTTTCTCTAGCATATGAATTCTGAAACAATTACAGCTTACCCATTTTCCCTCATTCTCTGCAATTCTTGGATTTACTTATGTTCCCCTGACTCAGGGAAAATATTCATTAGGACAAGCACGTACTGTTCCCCTAACTATAACAAATTTGAATTGCTGCAGCTGGTGGCTGGTGTAGCACCTCCACAGAGTTTGTAGGGAAATTTTTAAAGAAAAAACAGCACCTGACCATGCAACGTACCCAGATTTTCATGCCAAACTGGGGGCGGGTGGGGAAAAGGTTGATGGTTTAGTTGTCTCCCTTTATTCCCTTCTCCAACATATTATTTGGGGTAAGATGCTTTCTGCCCCATGCGTGTACTACTTCGGGGTGCACAGCACTTTAAAAGCCATTTACTCTGTCAGGGCATGAGCCTCTCTGCCTGCAGGAGTGTTGGTATGCTCGCCTCTTGGAGCAGCAGTACTGGGAGGGATGGCTGTAGGAGACAGGGTGATTGGGGTTTGCTCAGGCTGGTCCTTTAACAGCCATGGTAGCTGAAGAACAGCTTCAGACTAAGGCTGTTGTAATCTCCACTGAACAGTGGAGCAGTCAACTTCAATACCACGTTGGCTTTTCTGAATGATAATATTTGCTTGAATTTTCTACATTTTTCTCTCCCTTTTTGGCCCCTACTTAGAAATATATATGTTCCCTTCAATTCAAAGGGAATTGAGCTTCCCTTTCAATTAAACCTATTTCACAGATGGAAAAACCGAAGATGGAGAACCCAGTGCTACAAGGTGACTGCTGCAGTCATGTTAGAGCTGACTTTGCATTTGCAGAGATACCATAAAGCGGATTTCACGCTGCTGCCACCTCGGTGAATGGCCCATGATAGATAACATCTCGCGTACGGGGCACTTGGGTTGAGGAAGGGGATGAATGGCACAGGGCGTGCACCACAGATGCTGAAACGTGTGACCGCGGCAGCCTGTGGTTCACGGGGTTGTTGGATTCCCATTTGTTGCAAGACGTGCAGAGGACAGGGTCTGAATTGTTCTTTTCAGGCCCCGTGCTGTGTTAATGGCGGTGAACAGCTGAACTCATGTGCTGCTGTTGTAATTCCTCCTTCAGCAGTATTTTCCCCATTCCTTTACCACTATATTCTCTCTATATTACCATTTTATAGATGTCATTCCTTCCATCAAATATCATACTTAAGAATGAGAAACTGAGATGAGTAGAATAGGTTCGTTTTCCCCCCTGTGGGAGGCAGAGCGCCCTTCCCTTTCCCCCAAAACACAAATCCTCAAACTCCAGCAGTTAAACTGCAAACCAGAGCACTAACAGTTGGATTTGGAAGCGTTTCGCACGCACAGATGGGACACCACAAGGTGCAAAGCAGTGAAGAATGTTGTAAATTGTCGAGTCAGGTTAAATTTGAAAAGTTAAAAGGGGAGGAAAAAGAACCCAAACCGAGAGAAGTGAAGGAAGAGGCTCCAGATGTGGGTCGGATGGGATCTGACTGTATTCCAACGTTTCTTCAAGGAAAGTGGGGAAAAGTCTTCAGGGAATGTTTTTGAGGAGCACTGGAGGTGATGAGTTAGGCACAAGGTGTTTTGGAAGCACCTTCCACCCAGGGGAAGTGTCTGTTGGGGGGAGCTGGAAGCCTGTCCCACCAAGTCTCCTTCACGCCTGCATGGTGCTGATGTGACGGCTGGATGCTGGCTTGCCTCCCAGCCTCCGAAACGGGAAAGCGGGAAGGTACAGGGGAAGGGGAGGGATGCTGCCAGGGCCTGTAGCCCATGCTGGGCTTTGTGGTGCCATGGCTGGCAGGACAGGAAGGACTCCCCATTGACGGGCCAGTACCCCTGGCATGGGGTCATGTGGAGACTGAGCATGTTCCAAGCTGCCCCTGAAACAGAGGGAGCCGATGGCTCCCTGAGTCATCTCTTCCTCTTTCTAGAGCGTCCCAAATGAAGGTGTAAAGTAATTGGCAGTTTGTCTCTCACATCTCATTTTAATACTGCAGTAATTCCATTTTAGACAAGCTGTGTACTTTTATCTTCCTAAGGGATCTCAAACAAGCTTTTAATTTTCAGCGAAACCTTTGCAGATCACCTTTAAGATCAGGGTCAGAGCTAATTTTTGTAGAGTGCCTGAGGCACTGCTCAGGGATAAGGATGGGGAAGGGGTTTGGAATGGTCTCGGAGGCTTCAGGGAGACCTTTTCATGTCCTGGTGTTTGAGCGTGGTGCACAGCACAGACCTGGGCGCAAAGTGCAGTTCTATTCAAACAACAAGTTCAGAAACTATTAAAACACAGTTGTAATGAAGCAATATTGTGTAAAAAAAACCAAAACAAAACAAAAAAAAAACCCCAAAACAAAACCCCAACAACAAAACAAAAACCAACCAAACAAAAAAACCAAAAACCAACCAACCCCCCCCCCCAAAACAAACAAACAAACAAAACCCCAAAAAACCCACAAACCAACAAAAACAAACAAACAAACCAAAACAAAACAAAAAAACCCCAAACAAATAACCCCCAAAACAAACAAACAAACAAAAAACAGAACAAAGAAATCTAATGTTCATCATGTATAGAAGTTAAATTTCACCTGCTTTACTAGTCAGTTGGGAGGAAACATAGTGGACACAGGTTTATGTGCTAAATACGGGAAAACTTCCCATGTAACATGTCTAAGTGTTGTGACTGCAGCTTCTGAGGCTGATGCAAAATGTATGGTATAGCTGATAGTTTTAAAGGAACGTTCCAGCTGTGATGCAGGTGTGGATTTAAAAAGAAAAAGGAAAAAAGGGGGGTGTGTGTGGGAAGATTTGGTGGGGTTTTCTTTTGTTTTTTTTGTTGTTTGGTTGGTTTTCTTTAAGTTTCTCATTTTCATATCTTGGATGACAGTTTGCTGCTTAACTTTGCTGTTGTTGGCTTGTGGAGCTTTTTCTTGATCAAAGTATTTTCCTTTAATGAGGCTGGGTGGTCTCTATTCTATTGTTGTAGTACTAATTAACTTTCCAAGGGTTTCCAGCTTTTTGCAGGGATGTCATTTGGTTTTTTCTTCTAAAAAACCCGTTATTTGAATAAGCAAAACTGCATGCGCTGAAGTTACTCAACCCTTATGCAGCATTAAACTGAGGTGGTGGTTTGAGTTACGGACTCTCGGGGTAAATACAGCCGCTGAAACGTTAGCAGCCTCCCGTACCTGATTGTGCTGGAACACTGTTGTAAACAATAGGTGCAGGTAGCAAAGGAGTGGGTAGACAATCCAAGATAATAAATGCAGAATTCTTCCTTTTCTTTTATAAATCACAATATAAGGGCTTGGATAACATGGTATCTCAGCAACAACCTGACAAGAGACGTATAATACACCCTCAGAGAATAGAAAAAACATCATTTGTCTCCAATAAAGGTATTTAGCATTCTGAACCTCTCTTAACATAAATTAATTTGCAGGTATACTAGCACTGTTTTTACATATGTATTTTGCATTTGCATCAAAGTACTTCCCAGTCTTCAGGAGCACTTGCTGCTTTTCTGAGTATTAACTGTTGAAAAACGAGTACAGGTTAATGTGCTGTATGCCTTAGGATCAGCTCTGGTTTCTCTCTTACACAGTGTATTTGGTCTTCGGGGGATTAAACATGTTCTTCATGAACTAGATGAAAATGAATATTTATTAAATATTGTGTCAGGTTATACTTATGCAGAAAATGCAATATACTATTTGAACAGTGCATGGGGCCCTGAAGAAAACTCAGGGAAGGCTTTTATTCTAGTAGAAAGTTTATTTGTGTGTTTCATGGAATCACGGAATTTTCAGAGTTGGAAGGGACCTCCAGAGATCATCTAGTCCAACTCCCCTGCTGACGCAGGAATGCCTACAGCACATGACTCAGGACTGCATCCAGGCAGGTCTTGGAAATCTCCAGAGAAGGAGACTCCACAACCTCCCTGGGCAGCCTGTTCCGGTGCTCTGTCACCCTCACCATAAAGAAGTTTTTCCTTATGTTTGAATGGAGCTTTCTGTGTTCCAGCTTGTGCCCATTGCCCCTCGTCCTGTCACTGGGAACCACTGAAAAGTCTGCCTCCATCCTCCCTCAACCCACCCTTTAGATACTTATAAGCAAGAATAAGGTCTCCCCTCAGCCTTCTCCAGGCTAAAGAGTCCCAGCTCTCTCAGCCTTTCCTCATAAGGGAGGTGCTCCAATCCCCCAGTCATCTACATGTTTGTACAGTTACTTATTGCTTTAAGACTTGGGTGTGCACTTTGAAAATAGGTGCAGTGGAATAAATGATAGTAAGAGAAACGGATTTCTAAATAGTCATCTTTCTCAATAGACAATAGATTTATAAGCAAAAAGTTGCACACTTGGTTCCCAAATGTATCTTGGCCGTGTGACAGATAAAGATACAGAACCAGGCAATTATTACAGCCTGCTAGATGATCGCAACATTACAGAGAACAACTTCTTAGGAAAAAACATGAAAGCAAAGGAAAAGCTATTTGCTATTTTTAGTATTCATGGGTTGTACAATAATGATCATTACTGACTATTGTTTCTAAAGCTTCGTGAAGATGAAAAATGCTAGGTCTGGTGGTTTGATAAAAAAATATGTAAACATTTACAACAATAAAATGCTATTGTTTTCTCACATCTGTAGCAGTATTTATAAGACTGCATTGTTTCTTAGGAGGAAAAAAAGGAGAAAAAGAAAAAAAAAAAAA
>VFFE01007724.1:2479566-2505270 GCA_008921705.1 Burhinus oedicnemus
AAAAAAAAAAAAAAAAAAAAAAAAAAAAAAGAAAATCAGTTCAAAGCCCAGACCTTTCTTTGCCGATTTTCTACATATGTTTTTGGCACTTAAAATAGAGCATGGCAATAAGGGACATATTTCAAGACAAGCACAGAGACTGACTCTCCATTAAAGCTATCCCTGCTGTTAACCTCACCGGTACTTCAGATGCAATATTTTTAGTTTGATTCTATAGCCAATTTACTTGTATTATTTTCAAGCTGTGTAGCCAATATTTCAATAGATCATCATGAATTGACATCTTCTTTTTTAATTGTAACCTCCTTTAAGTTTCAAAGTGTTTACATTGATTGTGTAGCCTTGTGAAATAAGCAGCAACACTAACGCGCATCTCTGAGGGCAACGAACAGGAAGCTATAATAAACACACTTGTCAAGCGTATGCAGACAGAAATGGAAACATGCTGGTGGGGGATATATGACCTGCTATAACTCTTTGTTTGAATGTGACATGCACTTATCAAGCTACAGGAGAAAATAATTTTGCGCATAGAATCCAGCAAGTAAAGATGCAGGGGGGGAAGAAAGTCTTCGTCTTCCGAGGCTGTTGCTCTCCTGCCGCGTGGCTGGCCTGTATGCCTCTCCCAGAGGTGAAGAGGTGCAGCAGAAGTGGGCAGGTGCCGTCAGTTCCATCGCTGCGGTTTGTTCAGCTGACACTTTTTTGGAATCGTAAAAGATAATCCTGGCTGAGGGACACTGCCTGCCTCTTTCTAGCATGGCTTGTGTTAACAAGACATAAACTTACTGTAGGCTAGGGCTTCGCCTGTTGTAGTTCAACGTAGCCAACATTGTTGTCACAGGCACTAAGCCAGCAGAAAGTTTAAATCTAGAATTGGCAAGGGAAACAGGGTAGTCACTGTAAAATCACCCCAGCTCAGGTACGATACACACTTGCCTTCTTTCTCCCACGTCTCTCTTGACTCTGAAGGGCAAAGGGCTGCTGGAGGTCTTCCTCTAGAGCACTGCCTTTGCTTGCTGTTTCTGCGGGGGCAAGTCAGGAAGGCAATAAAACCAATGGATGAAGTTAATGAAAGTCTTAAAAGCGTTGCTAGTGGATAGATGTGACTGTGGAAGGCGTGAAGGGTGTGCGGGAGCTATACCTGTCCCTTGTGGTGTGGCAGGGATTGCACGGCGCACTGGGCAATACTACACAGTGCTCTCATCCTCCTTCCAAATTCTCCTGCATAGAGATGCAAATGAAATATTAATACTAAAAAAAAGTGAAGATATCATTCAAGTATTACGCAGCTGAATGATTATAAGTGCATCATGACAGAGTTTTATGTATTGCATTTGCATTATGGGATCCAACAGAAAAGAGACGATCCTTTGCGGATCCTAGTGGGGAGCTTGGGACCTGATTCATCCCAACTCCTTGACGTACCTCACTGATTCAGCTTACCTAGGATTTGAACAAACGTTTAGGGTTGGCTATTCCTTCCTCTTTGAGTAGAGAGGGGTCTGAGGTGAACAGGCTCTAAATTTAGGGTTCTTGTTCAGTGGCTAAAGCTAGCCAGGATCAGAGCTGAGCAAGCTAAGAATAAACAGCAAAAGACTACTCCAGAGCTTGGCTTGGGCCAACTGCTGGAGCATCAGCCACGCTTGGAAACCACACCAACAGATTGAAGGGGTTTGGCCTTCAAAACTGCAACAGATTGAAGGAGTTTGGCTTGGGAAAGCTGTAGGAACAGGAGCAGCAGTTTGTGAGACAGCCTGGCTTATGCAAATGTAGAAATGGCAGCAGCAGGCTCTGATGGGATGTGTTGCTGGTGCATCTCCAAAAATTTTTAAACTGGCTGCTCATGTAATACCAGGGCCCTATCACCTATATGCTCAATTTATCACTGTGTCTTGGAACTTCTCCATCAGAGTAGTAGAAAACAAATGTTATCCTGCTATATAAGAAAGAGAGAAAGCAAGCCCACTCAGCTTATTATTTACAGACCTATCTTGCTGCTTCCAACTCTATCCGTAATAGATAATGAATAAATTGGTTCACAAGCAACTGTTTAAGTACTTGGAGTTAAACAACATACTGAATGACGCTCAGTCTGGATTTCATTCTCATTATTTCACTGTCATTGCACTAAGGAATTGTTGGAGACATTTTCTCTGCTCATGGATCAAAGTCTATTTATAGGTGCAGTATTTATTACCCTGTCAAAGTCCCTTTTGACATAACTGGCCCTTCTCACATACAAAAAGTCATCTGAAATCAGTTCAAATAAAAGAAGTAGACAATTATTTTCAGTCACATTTGCCTTCCAGAAACCAGATGGGTTGCGTTAGCAATGAACTGTCACATACGCAGTTTAATACTAAGAAGTCTTGTGACTGGGCACCATATTGGCCGTTATATGTTCATTAAAAGCTGTTGTGCATGTTAATAGGAAGATACAGTTCTTGGTTAAAACACATGTAGTGGGGCCAAATCTCTATTAAAATTGAAAGCAAGCCTGAAATCAGAACCTTATCTCTTACAAACACAGCATCTCATCTTTTTTTCCCCCATATGCCTCTAGAGATATATACGCACACAGAGATATCCAGGAACAGCATCACTGGAGTTACGCTGTAGGAAGCAAGAAAGCTAGGAGGAGGGAGAGGTTTGACCTTAAAATTTCTTGCTCTCACCAGTATATTAAACCACCAAATAACCCAAACACTTTTGTCACAAGCAAAATGAATAAAATTGTCTTTATTTGATCAAGAGTATATAACTCACAGAGCAAAAGACAATATTGTTTTATTCTGAGGCTAGATCTGTGCTGCAGCGGGAACGCTTAGGCCCTCTACCTTTTTCTGAACAATCCAGTAAGTGTCTTTTTTGTAGAAAATCCCTACTGTAGCAGGACTTTTCACAAGAAAAATGTCCATGTGAATGTCATGTGGACAAGTCTTTAAAATCTTTAATTCCTAAGTAATAAAAGAACCTAGCTACCATCATTTAAGTTTTGTTTTGGTTTAGTAGTGATACTGATTCAGTTAAGTTTGCTTTAGGTCAATAATGGCCAGTTGGGAACCATAAACCCATTTGAATGGAGGAGCAGACGGGTTGTGGGAGGTCTGGCATCACTTGTGTCTATCTCAATGCCATCGCTTCAGTTAATTCCCTAAATCCTGTAGAGGAGAGCAGCAGTCATGCTATGGTGAGAAAATGGCGAGGAGAGGATGTCTAAAGTCCTTTTAATCTACCCCCTCTGCCAGTAAATTTGTACGTACACAATGCAGGTATTACAGCGTGCATATGCAGACATACCCACAGTAAGATCCATCAGAGTGACAGCTGAGCATCTCAGGCTCTCGTGGTGTCCTTCGAGCAGTAACGGCATAGAAGTCATCACCAGGCAAGGACTGCAAATCTGGCAAGTCAATTCCCCTTGGGGCAACTGTTTGTTTGAGCTAGTAAGGGGGCAAAAGCCCCTCATGGGGTTAGGGAAGGATGGGGAAGAAGGGGCTGTGGTGTGATGTGGTGTTGCCTGGTGGGTGGTAGAAGTATAGGCTGTTGCTGTGCCAACAGATGAGCTTTGGGGGAGACTATTTTTAGCCTAATTGTTTTCTGAGCCATTAACCAGAAACGTTTTCGGGTTGAATCATATTCAATAAGACTTCAGTGTAGCAGCTTGGGTGTAGTCTTAGTCTAAAGAAATTCTGGGTTTGGTATGACTCACATGGGCTGTGAAGTGACACTGAAATACAGATCAGAAATATAAACTGGAGGGCTGGAGATTCAGGTGATATTCCTGATTTCACCAGAAACTTGATAAGCTTTTTTTCTTATCTCTTTCTTTTTTTTTTTTTTGATGAAGATTATGGGTTTATGAAAATCTAATTCCATTTGGATCCATTAGACTAGTATATCCCACAGTCCGGCTGTCTGCTGTTGTGGGAACCCGGTGAATGGGAGACAGCAAGGGTAGACACATAGTTCGAATTTGGGCTATGTGCATTTGTCCATGACTTCTGAGATAAAGAATGGACACTTCTAAGTCATGACTTTCACTTGTTATTAATATATATACAGGATTAATCTTAAGCATTAGGAATTTTGCTTGAAAGTGTGAAGACCCTGATTTTTAAAGTACACATTGCATGTCTCACCCCCGCCCTCCCCGTCTTTAAAACGGGGTAGTGATAACAGGGTATCCTGCAAATAGACTGGTATTATATTTCATTTCTACCTTTATTTTCTCATTCTTTCAGGCCTTGATTGCAATTCAGACCACTCACAAAGAAAAGGAAGTGCCCTTGCAGGTTCCTTTAACCTTGTGTTTGCACTCCCTTTGACTTCCTTAGGTCCACATGCAAAGTAAGAAAGCGAGATAAGCTGGTGGCTATACTCTCGGTAAAGGGCATGGGAGGAATCTTTGCTCCATCTCCCCTCCTTTTGGACAGAATAACTGATTCTGTGCCAAGAAGGAAATTAATTCTTCTAATACAAGGCAACAACAAATTACTGCTCCCAACCACAGAAGGCAGAAGTGAAGTGAAAAGTGTGTCTCTGAAGAACAATGTTTCTTGGGATTGTGATTGTATCGTGTTTCTTGGGACCGTTCCTGCTGCTAGTGAAATAGGCAGTCCTCCCTTTTCAGGGCTGGTACATAGAGTTGCAACTGAGCCATAAAGAGATCAGGCTGCCACAGCCTAGCCATGCACACACCTGCAGAAGAGCCCCATGTCACACTGGAATCAGCACAAACTTTGCCCGGATGAAACATCCAGGACAGGGTCTCTGTGCTTAAATAATTTGGACTGTTGGGTTTTGGCTTTTTTTTTTCTGCCAAAGAATAGAGAGACACAAGTGGTCCCTCCTTTTAATTCATCTGTGACTTGAATTTGGACAGAAAGGATCCATATGAGTAGATGCCTGATGAAGGAAAAGGAGTCTGAATTGACCAGTAAGGGCACAGGGCTTAGAAATTCATATCCTTAATTTGCTGATTTCCACCGGCAATCAATAGTACCTGGTATGTTAGAGTCTAGAATAAAAATGGAAACATCTGTTGATCTGCCTGTTTGTCCCTTGTGGACTGTGGTGATACTGAAGGGACAAAACTAGAGGTGTTACTTTGTTTTCTTACTTCACTTTTCCCCTTTGAATTCTCAGACTAATTCAATAATACTTGACATGATTTGTAGGTTTGTGCTTTTCTCCGTTCGTTTTTTATCTGTCACTGAAATATATATGCAACTGTAATGGATTTCTGTATAGAATATGTATCAGACGTCTTGCTTTGTATTTTTATTCAACCGCCTGTCTGGTTTAGGCATCTACTAGGAAAGATTCCTTTTTTCAGACATCTATATCTGTTTGTTCTCTGAGATTCCATAATGAATCTGGTTTTGTACTATCTAGAATTAATATGAATTGTAGACAAGCTTTGTCAGTTTCTCCTATTTACTTTCCCTGCAGTTGTGATAGTTTGCCTTTGATGTCATAAATGCCATAAGCTTAAACACCTTAAAAATTCATTCCAGGGAGTTTATCAGCTGAACACTAGTATCGTCTGTATTTTTACCTAAGTTACCAAGTCAGCTGTGTGATTTATCTTTATGGCATGTTCTGTACTTGTATTCTCTCTCCAGTGTGCTGAAAGGACAGTATTTATATCTCAGTAATTAATTAATGGTAAAGTCTGTTTAATTTCTTATTGAAGTGTTTTGTTTGTAATTGATGTGGAGTGTTTTGGTCATGGATGCAGATGAGATCAAGCACCCAAAAGAGTCTAAACACTTATTCAAAATCTATTCTGAAAATGGAATTCCATGAGGAATCCCCACGCCAGGCTGCCCAGAAGGTGAAAAACCTCACATGAGCTTTGGTGTGGAGGCATTCACTCTTGCTATGAATGGGCCAGCAGGAATGGCAGAACCAAACAGTTGACCGGAAATCATGCCGAAAAGAATTAGTGGGCGTGCTGTAACTTAGAAGTATTTGCTGAGCCACAGATTCTCTTTCAGGTAAGAGAGAGACTATTTTGACTTTTTAAATAGATGTCCCATGTAACAGAGATCATGAATTTCATGTTAATTTTTCAGTAGAAGGAATGATTCTTCTCTGTTAGCCGGAGAGGTGTTCCATGTATCCTTTTTTTCTGCAGCTTCCCATGCTTTAAGCAGTACTTCTCTGCCATCTTCCTCCTTGTTAAAAAGTCTGGCCAATAAGGAATATGTGTTCACCAAGCAGACTCTTGAAAATATGATAGCAGTGCTTTGCTGGCAACAAAAAGGAGGGGGAAAATGCAGAAATAAGAATTGGTTATGAAACAATCCTTTGATATTCGTGAAGTGGAAGGGCTCTTCCAGCAGGAGCAAAAGGTGGACAAAGTAGTATGATATATTTTTGTGTTTAATAGAATGTTTCACAGTTCCTCATGAAATGTCTTTCTCAGGAACAGTATAATCCCACTGCACATTGCAGTGGCTATACGGACTGTATTTCTGCTTCAGCACTTTTTTTCCTCATTGTCCATGCTTTTGAGAGAAGCTCACAGTGTTCCTTTTCATATACTGAACTTTTTGCATACAGAAATGTTGAAACAAGAACAGAGGGTCAAAGAAGTTTTGCTTCACTGGGACTTTCTAGTTTGTATGCCTACAAGAAAACGAGTACCTGGAGAGATACCTGGAGTTTCCATATAAAGCCATTGAAATACAATTTATGACTTCTGGAAAACCATCCAGACCCTGTCTTCCTTCTTTCAGGATTAGCAATTCCTTTGTATACAAATAAACTTAATCTTTATCAACTTGTGAAATTTCCTGGGTTTAAAGGGTTTGTGAAATGGACTCTGGGAATGATTTCCTCACAGAACAAGTCAATGCAAGGAGATTTCAAATTTCTGTACAAACTCCTATCCCCTGAAAATCAGACAAAAATACACAAGGGATCAAACTTAAGAGAAGAGGAAAATCCTGTTCTGCTTTTAGGTTAACATTTGAACTATATTATTAAATATGCATGAACTCCCTGAATATAAATCATCTGCAGAAGGAAGGATGGGAAGTCAAAGTTCTGACTCTCATCTTCCAGGATTTCTTTCCAGGCAAGGTTTGTAGGGAGAAGTAAAAACTTTTATTAGCCTAAATGAAATAGTTGAAAACAGCAGGCAAGTTTTTTGGCATATGAGACCACTTGCACAGCTATAAACTGAATATGCTGCAGAGAAACGTATGTAGGACTTGCAAATTTCTAGACCTTTA
The DNA here is from genome assembly GCA_008921705.1 of Burhinus oedicnemus. Taxonomy (NCBI): domain Eukaryota; kingdom Metazoa; phylum Chordata; class Aves; order Charadriiformes; family Burhinidae; genus Burhinus; species Burhinus oedicnemus. The sequence goes on from VFFE01007724.1 coordinate 2,486,811, forward strand.
CCTCCAATTACAGATCACTAAAAAGTCAGGCAAACTGGCGAAACAGAAAAAAAGGCAAGGCTTGGTCATTGCAGAAGTAATTGCATGTGCTCCTCTTGTATAACCCCCAAAAGAAGTTAGCTTCTGCTGGTCAGAAAAACATGTTGTTGCAAGACTTAGCTTAGTGCAAACAACCTTCCTGACATGGTTTCATCTTCCTCCTTTGCTTTGAAACACGTAACAATAGCTGTATGCTCAGATTAGGGGAGACAATACATATAAACAGTTAATGATTAGTAGTTAGTAACATATGCTTTCCCTCTGGAACAAAAGAACTTGGGAGCACTGTGTTAGCAGAGGTCGTTTCTGATGCAGATTTTAAGGTGAGATTATTTCACATACAGAATAAACATTGAACCTTACAAATTCAGCAACTGAAAATGGTTGGATAATGTTTAGTACTTTATATTATATTATCATAGAATGGTTAGAGTTGGAAGGGACCTTAAAGATCACCTAGTTCCAACCCCCCTGCCATGGGCAGGGACACCTCCCACTAGACCAGGTTGCTCAAAGCCCCATCCAATCTGGCCTTGAACACCTCCAGGGATGGGGCCTCCGCAGCTTCCCTGGGCAACCTGGGCCAGTGTCTCACCACCCTCGCAGTAAAGAATTTCTTCCTGAGATCTAATCTAAATCTCCCCTCTTCCGGTTTGAAGCCATTACCCCTCATCCTATCATTACATGCCCTTGTAAAAGGTCCCTCCCCAGCTTACTTGTAGGCCCTCTTCAGATACTGCAAGACTGCTATAAGGTCTCCCCAGAGCCTTCTCTTCTTCAGGCTGAAGAACCCCAACTGTCTCAGCCTGTCCTCATAGCAGAGGTGCTCCAGCCCTCTGAGCATCTTTATGGCCCTCCTCTGGACTTGCTCCAACAGGTCCATGTCCTTCTTGTGCTGAGGACTCCAAAGCTGACACAGTACTCCAGGCGGGGTCTCATGAGAGCAGAGTAGAGGGGCAGAATCACCTCCCTTGACCTGCTGGCCACGCTGCTTTTGATGAAGCCCAGGATGCTGTTGCCCTTCTGGGCTGCGAGCGCACATTGCCAGCTCACGTTGAGCTTTTCAACATTGGAAAGAAGGTAGGTTTTTTTCCCAGTTTCTTTCATCTCTGAGAGACTGTATAGAAACAATAACAGCTTTTTTTAGTTTTGCCATTGACTTCAGTGGAAGGAACATTGGGTCTTTTGACAGAGAATAGGCTTTAAATCTTGCAAGCAACCATATCAACAATTACCTTTCCAAATGGAAAAATACAGCTTTTCTAATGTAACAGAAACAACTGTGGATTGTAGGCTATGTTTTATTTCTTTGATTCCAGGTATCAAACAAATTGAAGCTGACTTTAAGGACTCCATCCCCCTTGCTTGTACTTCAATTATAAAGGAGACGCTCTCCTCTGTTAAGCTCCTGTCAACTACTGTTTCTTTTTAAAAACAAAAAATTCAGGAAAAACAGTTGATAGCCCACAAATACATGGTCATCAAGTTGATGAGGTAACTATTGTAAAAAGTATGTAAATCTAAGAATATATGTTCATCTACTTTTTGATGTGGTTATAGGTTGAAGAATAATTTACGTTGACCTGCTTTTCCCAATGCCTCATATTTATGAAGATTATAAATAAATTGTGCCTGTGCATAGAATCAAATTAAGTGTTCAGATGTAGTGACTTTAAAATGTATTTATGGAATTAACTTCCTCTTTGATATACATTTGCAGGTGTATTATGAACTGGTAGGCAGTTCACCTCCCTACACATTTGTCAGGAGGTGACCTCCGATCTTGTAAGTTTATTTTCTTCACAAAATCTTCCTTCCTTAGAGCTGCTATGATACCATTCATAGAAAGTCTTAAAAAGTTTCCTCTAGATTTCCCTCTCTGTAAGGCCAGAGAAAGAAGCACAGATTTTTGTACCCCCTTGTAATCTCTAGAGTCCGTTGTTGGTGAAGCTAATTGCCGGTTCTTGTTGTGTTGATGGCTTTTGTGAAAGGGGACGCTTTTCGCTTATAAACCAGCTTAATGACGGTAATATATCCAGCATAAACTCCCTTGATCTTTCTGGACACCCATTGCAGCAAAACCAGAACATGTAGTAGACAGTTACGTGATGTTACATGCCGTAGAATTTTGGAATCCAGGTTACGCAAGGGACAAAGGTAATGAACGTGTCCCTGCATAGATCCACAAGTACTTCTTTCCAAACAGGGGGGCCACCACTTGCTATTCTCTCACTTTAAGGAAAAAAGGAAGAAAACACGGGTGTTTTCCTCAGCCGTGGCTGCCGCAGCCTTCTGCTTGATCTATCACAACTTGCTAGATTTGATGCCCCCGTCACTCTGAACCTGGGAACCTGATTCATTTAAACTTTTAAAGAGAGATAATAGCAATGTAAATAAATTTTACAGTAGCCCGTAATGCTTTTAATAGCATGAATGTTGATAGTGTTTTTCTACAAAGTCCCGAGGCACTTTACAGCTACACTATTAAAACAGGAAAAGTCATAAAATACAGAAGCTGTGGGGGTAAAAAGGACCCTAATCCTGTGTGAATCTGTGAAGTGTAGGTCAGGGCCTTATTAATTATTGGTTTCTGACTAAGCTTATAAACATATGTGTACGCATAAAATTGTTATTGTTGCTTTCATGGATGTGGGCTAGAATTTCAAAGCGAATTTATTAATCATTAATGATCTCTCTGTACTGGAACTATTAAATAGACAGTGATTCATCATAAATGATTTCATAAATCTCCAATGCAGAGTTTGAAAGAGGGCAATGCCCAGAAAATTGAAGCAAAAGCAGAAGTTTTGAATAACTGTTTGTGCGACATAACAGGTACAGCGTGTCTGCTAAGGCTCCAGTTTTGCGGTGCCCACTTGCATATGTAACTTCATATAGGTTTTCTTCTTGGCTCTAGCTAAAGATGTATTTCTATGCTGGCACACGGTCACAGGGCCCTGCACGCTTTTCGAGGCATACCATACAACAAACACTGCCCATGCTTATATTTGGTGGCAATCTTTCTCCGGTCAATGCTGTGAAACATGGCTTGCGTCATTCCAATAGTCTACATGTACGAGATGTTCTTTTCCTCTTCACAGTCCTTCGTAAGAACTCCACAATTTCCAAACCTCTTCCTCTCAGCTTCTCACTTTCCATTCCACATCTGACCTAGCAAGTCCCATGTTAGTGCCTGAATATCTGATTTAGCTGCCTGCACAAGATCTAGCTGCAGAATTTTTAATACATACCAAGATTCTGACTTACTGTAGCAGAGCCTTGATGGGATATGCTGGGGTATTGATAGGAAAGGGATAAATCTTGTTCAGGAAGGTCAGGCAAAAAAAAGTGTTACTTTGTGAACTCCATCTTCTGGCAGCTGCAATCTTTGGAAAAGGAAGGAGGGAGACAGGCAAAAGGAATTTAATAGATCCAAGAGATTAGAACCTTTCGGATCAGCTGGGGCTGCTGAACTTCGATCAAGGACAGCAAAAAATGGTTTGCAGAGACGTTTGAGCCATTAGTCATCAGGTCTAACAAACTAGCAGAAGGTGGATGAGGTACCAGAAAACAGACAAAAACCAAATGCAGTGTCTGCCTTCAGAAATGGCGTAGCTCAGCCTCAACTCTCTCTCTCTCTCAAAAAAAAGGGAAATAAATAATTAAAATACTCATAAGCAACTCTAACATAGCAAGGAAATACATAACTGCTAGCAGGGGTTTACTGAGAACACATCACATTGAATGAGTCTAATTTCCTTTTACAATAGAGCAGCATGTTTTGTGGACAGGCGAGACGCCGTAGGTGTTCAATACTGTCAGAGCTTCGCTGAGGCCCACCCGTTTTCATGGCATTCTCACAAGCCACGTAGGGAAATTCTGGAGCTATGGGTGCTGGAGTGCAAGACAAGCTGCATTAATGTATTCAGAGTTGTTATCAATCGTTCCCTTCAATATAGGGGACAACTTGTCTTCAAAGACAGAGGTAGGAGTTACATTGGGTCACGAGCCAAACAGTGAGTGACCGAGATCCCGATATTGCACAACAGAAGCAGGGAAGTCAAAGCTTTGATGCGCACAGCTTACAGTTATCTCTTGCAGGTAACTCTTACGCTGGTAGAAGCTTGGCTGAATATATAATGTTCAGTTTTGGGCACTGCACTTAAAGCAAGATACAGACCAGCAGCAGGAATGATCAGAGCTTTGTGAGCAAGATATATAAAGATTGACTGGATGACACAAACCGAAAGTAGTTTCGAGGATGGAGGAAGGGAAAGCTGATGGGGGATACATAGCTTCTGCAAACTTCCAGGATCTTGTAGGAAAGGAGGGTCTAAGCTGTTTTCTGTTTTCCAAGTGAGTAGGACAAATAGTAATCAGCATAAACTGCAGCAAGAAAGGTTCAGACTAGACATTAAAAAAACTCCCAAAACAAACCACCAAACCCCGCAAACTTTCTAATGATGCAGATAAAACATCATTGGAATAGATTTTCTGAGGTGGCTGTAAAATGTCGTTAGAGATCTTTAAGGACTGAATCAGACAAACTTTTGTCAGACGCAACGTAAGTGTATTTGCACCTCCCTTAAGGCAAGGAGATGCACACAATGACCTTTCTGGGTCCATTCTTTCCCTGTTTTCCTGTGATTCTGTTAATTACATTAGTGTACTAACGTCATTTCGCTTGCATTTTGCTGGGGACTGGTAACAAATCTTCCAATTCATTGTACTACCCTGCGAGCTTCCATTGATATCTCCGTGCTAAAGCATTTACAAAACGCAAGATGAATAAATAGTCTTTTAATGAAATGTATCCGTGAAATGTAGGCCATTTCCTCTCAGGATTGAATTAAGCATTACAAGGGATCAATAACTAGATTTCTCTATCTACTGTAAAGCACTGCCGTAGAGTTATATAAATAGTCCGGAGTAAGAGAATGCGGCTGATGTTTTATCGCTGTGACTCTCCGAAAACATCCAAAACCAGTTGGCTGTCTTAAAAGATTTGTGACTAGATAGGTTGATCCTGTCTCTCAACTGTAGGTTACTGGGTCAAATTTAGCTTAACTCCAGAATTATGAATAATGCCTACTACCACATGCCATCACAGACCTCTGCAAAAACCAATCAATTCTGTTCAGATTTCCGTGAATCTGGCGAGTATTTATCGTCATCCCTTTCAGAGAGTAACAAAAGCACTGAGCACCCGCAAGAATTTGGGCACCTAATTCAGTATTTCAGCACACAACCAGCTTGACTTTAGATACCATGAGGATTCTTCACTATGTCTTTTTTTAATAGTCTTGCCCTGAATGGGATTAAAACATGTAGTTATGGGTATGTGTTAAGCGACTGTGCTGCTCCTTGTGACGTATACCCTTTATATCCACAAAAATCCTTTCAGTCTATAATTGCACGGCACTGTTCGCAAGTGTCAATGCAACATCGGAGCGCAAACATGCCTAAAGAGGGAATGGAAGTGCGTGATTTTCCTTGGCTTGTCAACACTGGGCTAAGTCTGTCACTCGGCACCGCTGTGGCACGAGATTCAGCTTTCTGCGACACAACTGGGTCTGTACGAATTGACGTTTGAGTGGTCTGGTACATACACCTAGTGTTAGTACTCTACGCAGGAATGCATTCATATTTGTCATGAATGATATGTCAAATAAATTGAATTTGACACTTCTGTAATAAAAAAACTTTTTAAAAAGATCAATCCACCTCTTCTAGTCTGGGGTAGTAGTTGTGTATCGCCAATGGAAATATTTTCTATTTCAAAGCTTCCCTTTTAATCAGATGGAGCTTAAAAAAGTTACTTATTTGTTAATTAAGTTAATTGTGAGTCAGAAATCTGTTTGCTACGGATATGATGGGATTCTAATATCCAGCAATAAGACCAGTAGACATAGACATTCCTCCTTTTTTTTTTAGGTTATATATGCTTTTAGATTTTCAAACTCTTTTATTGCAGTATTGTCCAGATTTTAACATTTTGGAAAACTCACTGGCCTCTTCTTCAACCTTCAATTTTAGGGAGCTGTGTGCCTCACTGCATAAACTGGGTCTGTGTCGTCTACTGTCATTTATGTGTTTGTTTTCATATTCCATTTCTTGCTGTCAAAATGGTTGCTTATTGTGCTAACGGGACCCTGTTTCAGTTTTTCCAATTCCGTAACGCTTAGCCTTGTGCTCACATCCCTCATACTTCTCCCCGGTGGGGCAGGTGAGGTCAGAGTTGCTTGGGGAGGAAGGATGAATGAAGGGTGTTTGGCACAGATATCTGTCTGCTTCAGCTTTGGATAACCCGTGTACATAATGACAGTGAACAGCTTAAAAACTGTGATTGCATTCTTCCTTTAAAATAGCTTCAGCTAACTTCATCCCCTTACTCCTCCTCTCACTCGCCAGTAAAGGGGGCATGAGCTCTCCGAATCCTTTCCCGTCCTGTTGAGAGCACTCCGGACCACTAAGTTTTCCAGACTTTTGTTCATTGTTTCCATCTGACCTACACAGTTGCCTTTTTGATTGTTTAACGGTGTATACTGATGTGTTTTAAGCTACCTGACTATTAAGGACTGTCTATATTTTGCTACAGTGCTCCTCATTTTCATTTCTGTTTTGTCGCTGTTATAACTGGAAGCCTTAATTAACCACGTACTTCACATGTGTTACCTGTTACCAAGGCAATATTGTCTTTAAATCTGAGGAGGTGGATTTGCTTTCTTTTTATCCCAAGTGCTCTATTCTGATTTCAGATCTGCACCTGCTTAGCAACAAAAAGACACGTGTTCAAGGGGCTAGCTGTAACCTTGGCTTAAAAGTGCAGCGGAGTCTAGGTATGACTGTCCTTAAAAAAAAAACCAAACCCCAAACCTCAACCGTTAAGCATTTAGCAGTAGCCCTACAGGTTATAATGACATTAGACTCCAGTGGCGTCTATTTCTTTCTTTAAAAAACCTTCTTTATTTTGAATACAAAGCAGTAGGGTGGGCCTTCGCATGGAGTAATCAAATTGTTAGGATTCGTGATTAATGGGGTGATATACAGGTATGTACTGTGTCAGAAATACCCACGTTCCTGCTCTGCTTTAAGTGGCTGAAACCTGCAACTTAACTTTGCCTGGTGGAGTGTAAAGGAAAGACAAACAAGCCTCTCCCCTCACCCCCAATATTTATTTTATTTTTTTTTTAAAATGTAGGAAAACTCTTTCTTCTCAGCTGCGTTGTGTCCATCTGCTGTTTGATGCCAGCAGCTGCCAGGCATGTCGGCACGTGCACAGTTATACCAAATAACTTGCCCTCCACCTTACCTTATGCTGAAGAACTATTCTGGTTTCTCCAGTTTTCCACCTTGAGGTCTTTAACAACTCTTCTGTGCCGGAGAGAAATTCTGCACAGATGAAAAGCAGACTGTAGAAGGACATAATAATTATACTAGCAGAAAAATGTCAGCAGACTAATGTAGGTCCCCTATAGGGGTTTGAATCATCTTATGAAAAGTGAAGCCATTAAATAAAACAAAATGTTAGACATTTTGTTGGGAGTGACAGAAGCAGCCAAATGTTCTTCCTGCTGTATCTCTGACATTCTGCAATTTTTGGCTGAGTAAGAACAGCAGGCTATCTTTCTCAGTTATCAGAGCTCAGATGTATATAAAGGTTTCTTAAGATTGTGAGATGGGGAGAAAAAAAGTGAACCGTGCCCTGGAAAAAGTACTCATCAGGTATTCTATTGTAAATTGTTTAAAAATAAAAATAAAGTAAAATAAAATAAAAACCTGCAGCCCAATCCTGGGAACAAATGAGTTCAGAGGCGCTGCAGAAGCTTGTCAGGATCATCTGGTCTTTTGCCTTTGAATGCAGGCTCAATTACAAGCCCAGAATTACAAGGCCAACCTACACGGTTTTGTTAATGAAAAAAAAAAATAATTAGAAATCAAGTGCTAGAAAAATACCTAGTGAGGTGTGACCCCCCCCATAATTCTTACAGAATTTATATTCAGCATTTGCATAAGTTTAAATAAACTTAGTGTTTATAACTACTTATTAATGAGTCCTTTGAAATGCTCCAGGCATTGCCCTTGTTTCACTGACGGGGAAATGGAGGCTCTGCTCGCAGAATTTCTGTGAATAGGCTCTCATTATTCTAAGAGGAAAAGATATATTCTTTGACAAGTGTGCAAAGGGGGAAAAAAATCTGCCTGTGAGTGGGAGTCCAGTTTTCTACCCTGTATCTCACTAGAAGACTGTAAGAAAGGATTCTTACATTACATCAACCACAAATGACATGAGAATTTTCTTTAAGTTACTTCTGAAGCTGGCACCCAGGAGACTCTTGTTCATGTAGAAGATATTTTTAAATTTTCAAAGAAAAGTCAGAGCGTAACTTTTGTTTCATTCTCACAGTTCCTTTTTAATCTGTCCCATCTCTACTGGGTCCAATGTTCTTACAGGTGAGCCTTTTCTGTCTATTTTTTTTAATTCCAAATGTAGTGTTAATTCGCTGATAATCAAATCACGGTCTTTGATGAAGAGATCTGTATAGGGCAGCTGTTCCTTCACCCTATGCCAGGTAGTACCAGCTCTCAAAGGACTTTTTCCGGGGAACAACAAAATACCTGAAGCACCGCAGTAGCTTGAGGAGAAACTTCTGGTTGAGCCCTTAAATGATGTTCTATGCGGGCTTTTAAATTAAAGCTGTTAATGGTGAAGGTGTAAAAGCCCTCCGAGCACTAACAGTGCCAGGATACCTCGCAATACCCTCCACTCAACATAGGAATAAGGAATCGTTTGTTAGAATGCTCTGCTACTCTAGGGCCGAGTGTTATTACAGCTGTAAATAAACTGTGGGTGCAAGGGGGCAGTTACAGAGCGGGAGGTGACAGGAGGTGGATATGAAGGACTGACATAAGGTGGGGGCACTGCTGTCCCCCCACACTGAAGGAAAGGCTTTCTTCTTCTTCTATGAGATTATGCGTCCCAGAATAAGAGGAACCAGTGGCCAAATCTGTGGAAAATACAGCCTCCTTTCTTCCTGGAGGCTTTCTCCAGACATTTTGGTCAGCTTTGGGGGGATTGCTTTGTTTCTGTGTGTTTTATATCCTACTGGTAGAACCAGTAAGGCTTGGGCAAAGAAAACCAAGCTCCGTTCTGGTTTAGTTAACAATACTTAGCGGTTTACAAGTCTCGTGTTTTCTCGTCTCTTATCTGCAGCATGAGATTGTTTCTGCATTCTGAACTAATAGAGTTTAGAGCTGCAACATCTTTATTGGCAGTGACTAATGCCTGAGCCAGAAAGAGCACCATTTGGTTTGCAGATCCCGTAATCAGCCACGGTCTCATCTCAGCCATGCTTGTGTCATCCAGTATAATTCCACTCAAGCAAATGGCTTTATTCTGGGTATTACACGACGTAATTGAAATCAGGATCTGTCTCAAAGTGTACAGTTCTGACATTAGGCAAAAAGCAAACAAGCACATTTTTAAACCAAGCAAAAGATGTACCATGGGTAACAGCTACAACGTACGCTGGGCCCAGAGTGACAGAGGGTGACATTTTCAAGCAAAACCTTACAGCGTTGTAACGGACCTGAAACTGCAACTCTTGCAACAAGACAAAACTCAAAAACCAACAGCTCGGAGTGACCTTATTGTCCTTTCTTTTCGGAAGCAGGTTTAAATGACATAAAGACCTTGTGGGTTTGGGTTGTCTGCTCAGAGACGGGACAGCCTCAACTCTCTTCCAGTTCCCATAGAAATAAATGACAATAACAGGCGTGGTGTTGGAATGCATGGCGATGCGCAGCATAGAACGCACGGCCTTAGTAGGACCCGCTGCACGAGCAGCTCGGCGATGCACAAGTAGACCGAAACGGATTTTCTTATGCACGGACTGAAAGGTGTTCCAATTACAAACCACATTTAGCAGAATACAGCTAAATAAAAAGTGCCTACGTCATATACTGCAGCTAGATATATTCCTGAAGCACTTTAAACTAAAAAGCCTTTATGATTCTAAACAACCCATATGTCTGTCAAAGCTGTCATTGTGCTGCAGCAAGTAAAGGAAACAAAACTTAATTTGTAATGAAGCTTCCCCCGGCTGGGAGCACAAGTCTTCCCCGTTCTCATTTAAGCCTCTGCTCACAATTGCAGCTCGCTCTCTCAGACTCCTTATAAAATGCTTTGCATTTCTCTTTGAATCACGTCAAGTTAATTTTATGGCAAACAATCTCTGTTTTCTGAAACACACAAAAGAAATATAATTATTGCTGGGTGAAGGGTGAAGGGGAGTTGGAAGTAAACTGAACACGATGCTGCTAATTGTTTTTAGGCACTGATGCTGGGAAGACTCTAGCCGCCTAAGCAAAAAATATCTTTAAAACTTCATTCATTATAAATGGGAACCTTTGTAGTATAGTTCCAAGATCAGAAGATGAAAGCAATGCCCTAATACCAAAAATAAAAAAATAAACAAAGATATTACTCAGCAGATGACCTTTTTGGTAGACAAGCCACTCTTTGGTTCACTGGTTGCCCCTCTACTCCGCTCTCATGAGACCCTGCCTGGAGTACTGTGTCCAGCCCTGGGGCCCCCAACACAAGAAAGATGTGGACCTGTTGGAGGAAGTCCAGAGGAGGGCCAAAAAGATGCTCAGAGGGCTGGAGCACCTCTGCTATGAGGACAGGCTGAGACAGTTGGGGTTCTTCAGCCTGAAAGAAGAGAAGGCTCCAGGGAGACCTTATAGCAGTCTTGCAGTATCTGAAGGGGGCCTACAAGAAAGCTGGGGAGGGACCTTTTACAAGGGCATGTAATGATAGGATGAGGGGTAATGGCTTCAAACCGGAAGAGGGGAGATTTAGATTGGATCTCAGGAAGAAATTCTTGACTGTGAGGGTGGTGAGACCCTGGCCCAGGTTGCCTAGAGAAGCTGCGGAGGCCCCATCCCTGGAGGTGTTCAAGGCCAGGTTGGATGGGGCTTTGAGCAACCAGGTCTAGTGGGAGGTGTCCCTGCCCATGGCAGGGGGGTTGGAACTAGGTGATCTTTAAGGTCCCTTCCAACCCAAACCATTCTATGCTTCTGTGGTACGTAACCAAAGAAAGGTTCCCTTGCTTTGATTTTCAAATTTGTTGAAGTGACAAGGTGAGATATCAGGATGTTTATCTTTGACCTCATTCTGCTCCTACTGCAGTCAATGGGGGTTTTGTCATTGAGACAATCTGTTGTAGCCAAAACGATACATTGGCAATCCTTGCCCAAAGGTGCGGTCCTCATGTCACCGTGCCATGCTTCTTCCTATAACTCATTCTGTTCCAGAAAGCTCAGCTGTACCTATCTGTACAGAGACAACATGTCTCAGAACTGACTGAAATATCTACCATGCTTCTTTTTCTCGTGTAGACTAAGCGTTTTCGAACTTGTTTGTTTTGGTGCTTTTAAAGTACAATTGTTTTCAATTACTTTTGCTATAAGTGGCACTACAGGCAAGCGAGGCTGGCAAGATCTGGTCCTCATTGCAAACATTTCACAGTTGTAATCATCTAAATTGCCTTGTGAAATTGTTCATTAGATAAAAATTAATAAATCCTATAAATGAAATCCAACGCACCGTTAGGCTGTTGACATTAAATCTGGCATAAAAACATAGTTGTAAATGAAGTCATTTATATACACATTGATTTGGGGCCAAATCTTGAGGTCCTTGAACAATTTTTAAACCGGTGTTTAGTCTGGCAAGTCTATTGAATGGGAGTGAAAACAGTGGCCTAAGTTATAGCTCTGCGAGCTATTTGGGAAGATTTAAATTTTTTATACCAATCTCCCACCTGTTGCATGCAGCGTGTGGGGAGGGAGTTCAAGGTCATGAGGAGGAAATGACTTCTCCATTTCCCTGTTTCTGACCACACAAAGAAATTAATGTGTAAAATAGTACTGTTACAGTGACTTCTGTACAGAGCCACGTGTCTGGGGCCTTGGAGTCTCGGTAGATGGGAGGGCGTTCTTCCCATTGAATATTGCCAGTCTTTTATGTAAATATACCTACTAACATTGTAATAGGCCCTAGGGTTGCCTCAAGTTGTAGTCTGGTGAGAAAGATAGTGAATTGAACTAAAAGCATGTATTTAATTGGAAGAGCAATGAGAAGAGAATTCTTTTCTCATTCGTTACAGGATGAACGCAAAATAACACTTTTCAAATCAATGGAGCTTCTTCACAATGATATCAACATCTCTGAAAACTGAGCTGATCCTCAACTTTTGGGGTTTTGTAGTCTTCAGAAAAAAAAATGGTTATGAGTTGTCTCAGATGAATTAAAAAAAGGTTAGAAAATGAGTGATTCTGTAAACACAATTTTAGTCTATCGACAGATGGGCGAAATGGAGAACAGGTTGTAAAAGTATAAGCTAAAGCATTATTAATATTGTACTGTTACTGAGCCAACTTGTAGAGGAACTGAAAAAACATCCTATTGGTTAAGTAATCACTACACATATGCTTTTGGAGATTAATACTTTGAATTTTCAAAGCTTTTATATGTGTCAGTTCTGTTAAAAGGATGAAACTGCAAAAATGCACTGGTAGCAAGTTTAAAGCATTAATAGCAATGTCAGATACACTTTAAGTATAATCACAACTCCTTTACATCCAGTAGACCTAGTAGTCTCAGATATGGAAATAAGACTTTTGACAACTAAAAATGTTTGAGAAAGTGGGAATAGGCCAAAGAATGTTGTATAATATTTTAAACCTGGGTAGCTATTTCATGCCTTGGTTTTGAGTCCCATATTCTGTGTGATACGTACACCATACTGGTGGTCTTTAAAAGTGATCGCATAATCACTGTGGTTTCCTTCCTTTTTTATGATGGTAACTGAATTTTTAGAGTCTTTTTTTCTTTTTTTTAAAGTAATAGCGTTGCTTTATTCCAGGAGAGTATTAAGATATTTCAAGTGTCAGGAATAGAGGTAACTTAAGAGTCCTCAAATTACCCACCTGAAAGTCATGTCAAACTCATATTGGAGGTAACAGCATTGACTGAGATTTACTTACATCTACATGATTTAAATGTGTATTTAATGCTAGATAAAGTTTGGCTGTGTGACAAGAAATGCAGACAGGAGATTCAGTCTTCTATCCGTGAGCTCTTGTATAGTGTTGGAACATCTTTATTCCATATGATATTCACTGATGAGCCACTCAACTTGTTAATCTTTAGTGAAGAAGGGGAAAAAAATTAGCTACTAGCTAGTTTCAGTTTTAAGATATGTGATTTAAAACTGGCATGCAAAAGATGATTTATTTTGAGTGAGATCAAATTTGGCCTTGATTTGAGTTTTAGGTTTGTTTATTAACAAACTGGGTCCTTTGTGAGAACCAGATAGGTAAATCTCCAACACCTCACAGGATCACGCCCCATACTTGAACACTCATGGTGTCAAGTTGTTCTTGTAGAGATGGGTGAGATGAGAATGTGTTTAACTATATCACTAAATCTAAACATACTAAAATGTATTACTACAAACCTAGGGTCTTATTCTGATGTTTTGATTAGTGCTGATTAGTGCTGACTGTCACTACTCATAAATCTGTGTCTGATGTAAGAGATGTTGCCTGGTGACTTCAGGTTTTTGGTTACAAAGAACACAAATCAGGCCCTCAAGAAGACTTTTCCTTTTTTTTTTTTTCTTTCCTAACTCTACCTACTATTTTATAAGGAAATTTAACTTTGTGACACAGCTGACCTAAGGACAATGTTGTTGTTTAATATTATGGGTTGCATGAGTCTGAAGAGGAGACATATATATCATGTGTGAATGTGTCATCTTTGAATCCTAATGCTAACATGGGAAATAAGAGCAGTTGCTAGATCACTGAAGTAAGGTGAAAAAGACAAATCACCTCAGGGTGCCCCAGGATCCCAGCACTAGAATATTTGTGTTTTCTTTATTTTAATGTTTTCATTTATTCTTTTCCTTGTATTCAGTAAGGGCCCCTTCACACCCAAAGAAGGAAGAAAATATCCTCACACTGTTAAAACAGCATCAAATGCAGGAATGTCTTCTTGTAGTATGTCCTATGTACTCCATTATGTTTGTAGAGCATCTTTATAACATAATGTTTCAATGACTATTTGAGGTTCACTGTAGACGTTAATTTAACTCTTGATAACATCCGCTTTGATTATTAAAAGTAATCTCAGAATGGATTAACATATTTCAAATAAGCTTTTAAATGTTCTTCACTACTAGTATATAATTTTCCTTGAAATTTTAACACATTAATATTTCAACCATGTTACTACTCCAGACTGACTTTTGATTCTGTTCAAGGAAAAAATACAGTATGTCTTTGGAACCACACCTGCTTCTGCCACAGTCATTACAAGAGTTCTCCTAGACATTAGTATAGACTGTTCAAGGAGGTGAAATAAATGTTCACAGTGAAAAGAAAGAAAGGGAAAATGGAAATTGAAGTTTAAGTGTAAGCACGTCAAGAAATTGTTGGGCATTGCTTTTGAGATAAAGATGTCCCTCACTTTTTCATGATGTCAGGAAGTCTTCAGCTGCCCAGCACCTTTAAAATCAAGCTATTTTCATAAAGTTTGAGCTCTGAAGTTGCACTCCCTTTTATACATTTGCCAATAACTTCTTATTGATATTTCATATGCATAATTATATTTATCCTATTAATGTAACTCCTCCAGTTATGAAACTTTAAGCTATGATCATAGAGCGAATAAGTGACTAACCCAAAAACAAAGCATATAGGTCTTATCTGCCTCAAACCTCCTGGGCATCTGTGTTTTGCTTTTTGTCTAAAGATTGTGCATGAGGGTGTGAATTTGGGAGCTAAGCAAGCTGACAATTTCTCTTCAAAGTCATCCTTGCTGCAATTCGGTTTCAGCCTTTTCAGTCTCCCTTGGACAGTTACGAAAGACAGCTTTATTATGCAGCTCTCTTTCCCCTATTTTTGTACATATCATTTTCTGTTTGTCATGTTTAGGGCACCTTCATTTCCTCTGTCTCACAGAAGCAGGGATGATTACGTTAAGTGTGGAAGTCTCCTCTCTTTACTTTTGGACAGTAAAGCATGGAATTATTTTCCATTATTCTTCATAAATTTCAGTGGGTTTTTTTTCTGGATGAGTGTTAATGTGGCAAGACCCCCCCATGGTAACACAGAGCTGAAATTACAAGCTGGAGAACGTTAAACTTGTATTAATGAAATGACTTTATGTTGTCCTTGCGAGATGTATTAGCTGCTAGCTGCATTACAGCATCTTCCCTTCTATATAAATCCCCTGGAAAAGATGTAGGAGCTGGAAGGGACTGGAAGATATCTTCAATCCTGTTTAATCACCACAAGTAAAGGGAAGGTATTAGAAATACCCCTGAAGCTAATCCTGACAAATCACCCTCATTCTGGAAGGTAGAACTGATATGTGCAACCGTGTTACCTTCGAGCTTCCAACCATAGGAAAACCTGAGTGAGTCTGGAGCAGTCAGCCTTACATCTAGACTTTGTGAACTTGATCATCTTGATGCCCAGTTTAAGGCTCTTAAGGTATTCAGATGTTGCAGCCGTGAGGATTATGTAGATAACTTGCTGGCTGGAAGGTTAAATCTGCTTCTCGGGATGGGAATACCAAATTAATGATCACTTCAAAAATGTATATGACTTACCTTCCAGACATGCAGAGCTCTCCCCTACATCTGTCTTCCCATTCCCATCATGTCTGCCCCAGCGCAGAGCCTCTCTTGTTGCCAGTAGGGCTTTCTCCAGTGGGACTGAAGGTGAAGGGCTGATCTCCCATTTTCCGAAGCTGAAACCACCGTACAGATTTCCAGCCGAAAACCACATACTGCAGAAGGCACCATGCTGTATAGAACAGCTGCTTCCCAGCTCTGTCTTTTCTCTCCATAGGTCCCCTTTCCTCAAAATGGCCATGGATGGAACCGGGCTGGGTGTAAGTATGCGTGCACATATGTCAGTTTGGTACAGCAGTATGTGAGGTGGACATGTGGGGAGGGGGCTGCCTTTC
This sequence comes from Burhinus oedicnemus, assembly GCA_008921705.1. Lineage (NCBI taxonomy): Eukaryota > Metazoa > Chordata > Aves > Charadriiformes > Burhinidae > Burhinus > Burhinus oedicnemus. Next base: position 2,502,895 of record VFFE01007724.1, read on the forward strand.
CCGGAGACCCTCATGGGTGTAGTAGAGATGCTGCATCTGCCAATCCGTTTTTTGGGGCACTGGCTTGTTCTGCTCCACCCAGTGCCACATAGCAGATGGGAGCATCTGCCCTTGCTTTTGTAGCCACTGGAACAGTGATTAAAGATGAGATTGCATATTCCAAAGTCACATACGTTGCTCCAGAGGATAAATCAAGGTTTTGTTTGATTTGAAAACTGAAACAAACCCAATAGCTTCGTGCACTGAACTTCTCAGTTTTGGGAGAAGCGTTCTGGGTTGGAACCCTGTTAGTCACACTGACTCGAGGACTTTAAAAATACATCATGTTTCACAGACAGGTGCTGTCTTTGGAATCTCTACAGGATTTCCAGATTGCTCTGCATCCAACACTGTCATTAAGGAATAAAACTGTTCTTCCACTTGTACCAATTTCTCAGGAGTGGTGTTTTGCTTTCACTGGAAACACGTCTGTCTCATACAAGAATTGTGAAGGATCTTTCCTGCGCTCAGCCTTACACTAATCCCTGATTTTTTTTTCTTTTTTTCCTTTTTCCTTCTTTTGCCAGAGAAAAAGGCGTTGAAAGAGTTTAACGCCCTTCACCTTCAGTCCCACCACAACACTCAAAATTCAACCAGAAGATACCCAGTTGCTGGGATGTGATTTTGATTTCCTCACTGGAAAATAGTGTGTGAAATAGTCCTTCACAAAGGACATATTTTCCAGTTGAGAAAGCCCTAAAGAGTTTATTCCCAGCCTCTCTGTTTTCTTCCCACCCTTCCACTTTGCCTAGGAACACCTCGCTGCACCCTTTGCCTCCTCACCTCCTTGTCTCTGCCTTCTCTGTACCCATGTTAAAGACCCGCTTTGTATCTCATACTTCCCTTTGAAGTTCTTCCATGTCCATCTGCTTGCACATCCCTGATGACCTCTTCCAAGCACCTCATGAGGGATACAACAAGTTATAAGTCCTACTACCTACTACCTACCTGTCCTACTACCTGCACAGCACACTTCCACCCAAGTGGAAGCCAGGAGGTCTGTTTTCCTTGGTCTTTGTCTGCCCTAGTTGAGTGGACCCATATTTTGTCTCTTCCATTCAGGGTGCCATTTTCTGTTTCCCAATTTGTCAAGGAGAACAAAAACGACCAAAAAAACCCCGCTTTTCATTTGCTTAAATGTGTAAATGATGGGACTATAAAACAGTAGTAGTTAAGAGTTGCGGACTTTTTATTACGTTTTCCCTCGCCAGTCTAACTGTAAGCTGGTAAGGACTCACAGAAGAGGCTTGTTATGGTGGTGTAAATGGGGGCTTGTTCTAGTAACCTGGTAATCTACTGACATAAATTGTTCCCATGGAATTTTTTTTTTTTTAATAAAAAAAAATAATCATAGAATAACTTTCCTAGAAAAGGTCTGGAAAACAAGACTGAACAATTGCGTTTTAGCTTTTGTTACGGCTTCAGCGCGTAATTCGCTACCTGTCTAGCCCTCGGTGCCTCTGTTTACATCTGTGTACCTTATATTGACGTTTGCCTAATGAAACGCTGCTCTGGAAGATTTATGGGCGTACATTAATAGAATAATTAAAGGTCTCGGAAAGTCTCAGATGAAATGCGTACCGGGTCAGGGCAAAAGAGAGAGTGAAGGTGAGAGCGGGGAGGTGACGTGTCTGCACCTCTCGCCCATCGAGCTGACCTGACCCCGTGCGGGGTGATGTGCGGGTGGGGATCGGAAACGCACCCAGCGAGCCAGGGAAAGAGGTGCCTTGGGGACTGTTGGTACCCATGGACCTTCTCCGGGCTCTCACCCGCCCAGGGAGCAGCCTCTCCTCACCCAGCCTTCTTGCCACTGGGCTGCCCTGGGAAATTTTGGGGTGGGCTCGGGAAGATTGAGAGGCAGAAGCAGAGAGCCCACCCGCGGCGTGGGGAATAGCCAGGACCCAGATGCGGCTTTGTGCACGGCGGGGCAGGGAGAGGAACAAACCCCCGGTAACCCTTCAAGCCCCGGAGGGCGGGGGAGACCGGGGGGGAAACTTTGCGCGGTTGGGGCTGCGGCGGCTCCAGCATCCCCGGCTGGGCTGAGCGTCACACGTGACGTACACACACCGGGGGGGCGTGGGGGGGTGTGTGTGTGCGCCCCCGGCACGGCAGCGGCTCCGTGCGAGTGTGCCCGGGTGGGTGTGCGTGTGCGTGTCCCTGCGTGCGGGTGTCCGCCCGCCACTGCGGGAGCGCTGCCCAGCGGCTCACCCGCAGCGGCGGGGCGGGAGGCGGCCGCTGGCTTTGCTGACGGATGGAGGGCTGGGAGAGATCCCGCCATCCCATTTGTGCTCTGCTCATACGTCTTTCCTCTGTGCTTTTCTTCCTTTTTTTTTTTTT
>VFFE01007724.1:2511713-2574099 GCA_008921705.1 Burhinus oedicnemus
ATGTTTTTTTTTTTTTTTTTTTTTCTTCCCTCTCCTAGTAGTCTGTTATTTTATATGCCATTAATGTATATTCTCTTAGATTACTGAGAACTGAAATGTGTGTGATACAATGATTCTGGACTTCATCTGTAAAGTATAATTATTTAAGTATTTGTGTGCCCGTGAAGTTCATAGGTTGCAAAGTGAAACCTGGGCTGAGCCGTGCAGGATGCTGTATTTACCCATAGTAAAAAAAGACCAAAGAATAACACCCCTGCCCAACCGCCTCCCAGGCACGGGTGTAAAGCATTTGTAATCTGTGTGCTAGGACAGACAACAGAGGAGAGAAAGGAAATATTTCCCTTCGAACAAAAGATGACTTAAGCATTTGCTTAACTGCTTCTGCAAGTTGTCCGGGGTCACCGAAGTAGCCTCTGGCAGAGTGAGGAATTGAACCTGAGCCTCTGAAGTCCTAGTCCAGCACCTTCTTCATAAGATATTCCTTCTTCTCGTGACCTTACCGCCATAAAAAGTGATCTCTGTACACTGAAGATAATACTTTTAAAACTAGATTTGTGCGTCCTACTACCGCTGTAGTAAAACTCACTTATTTACAGGCATGCAGGCACAGACACACGCACACACACACACACAAATCCTTTCCTTAGACAGGGGCTTTGCTGATAAGGGAGTATAATAGTACTAAAATCAATTCATGTGGAGCTTCAGAGTTATTAAGCTGTGGCAATTTAAGCGTACTCAATCTGTCTGCTTAAGAGATTTCCAAGGCAGGTACCTACCCACAGAGGCATACGTAGAGAGCATGTGTATGTATACAGATATGTCTAGAGTGTATATATACACGTGTATATATACGCAATTAGTTATTTCAAAGCCAAAATTAGAAACTGAGTTTAGCTGAGACTTTGCTGGAAGTGGAGCAGCTTAGAAATTTCAGTACTCGTACAGTGGTCTGCCTTTCTCTTACTTGATAAGAGACATCAGAAAAGCTCTATTTATTTGCTGCTAGGGCCTGAGTGAATGGACACACTTCCCAATTCCACATTTGGACTAAGTCTGCTAATAAAATTCTTCTACAGTTCAGTATTTTACAAGGTATACTGCCAGATTTAAATGGCAAACTAAGTTAGTTTTCATGTTCCTTCTTTGAGAAGATACAGAACAAAGTTTGTTTCGACAACACATTTTCCGTATATTACGTCCTGAAATTTCTCCCTTATTAAATGATTTGCAAATATATTTACTGGTAATTTGATTAGTTTGACCTACAAATCAGGAACAGGGCGATGTAATGGTCTTAGCCTGAAACGCTCCAGCTCAGTGCTAGATATCTCTCCATGCTTCCTGGCTGAAACAGGTGGGTAGAGGGTCAGGGGATGCAGGTGAAAAGAGGTATTTGGATCTCAGTGACATCTAAATTTTGAACTCAGGTAATGAAGTCCTTAAGTGAACTCACACAGAAAAACTTGGCCAGAGAAACAAACTGACCTTGGGCACCAGTTGAATGACCTGACTGGTTTCCTCTCTTTCCAAGATCTCCTAGAAAGTTGTTTGTGTGTCAATACAACTTTCATTGCTCCTGGATAAGGTAACAGCCTTAAGATCCGTAATGGAGGAACTGCAGATTTCATCACCTTTTCAGTCTTCTATTGAATTTCAAGAACTAAGGTTTTCCCACTTTGAAACAAAAGAAAGATGTAGTCTTTGACAGTCTGTTAGAAAAAAAAAAGTGAAAAACAACCTGAAAGCTTCAAATTTTGCCGTTAGGTCTTTCAGACGTATTCATTCACTCTTGTTTGCAAGTTCACATCCTAAAATGTTGTCAGAAGTGGACTAAAAAACCCGAAACAGTTGAGAAACACTCAACACTGTTTTTAATGTGATTGATTTAACGTTTCTGTTTTTTGATTCAGTTTCTACTTTCTTTTTGTTTCAAAGACCAAACAGAAATAAACAATTCATTATGATTTGGCTGGTCACCTGAAGGACATCTGGATTGGAAGTTCCTGTAAAAAGTCTTCAGTTTTGTGTCAGATCAAGTGCAGTGTTCATAAAGCACCATTTGAAACTGTCATATACATTGCACTTTCTCAAAGGCTTTTGTAAATATGTTTTCTAAGTGAGGCTATTTATTCAAGAACCTTCTCTCAGCCAAGCATTCAGAAAAGAGTAGCTGTTGTTTGCATCTTGAAGGAAATTATTTATTACTAAGACAAAATGAGTCTGCACTAACGCACTTCTCTGTGCAGTGTGATGTATTAAAACCTGGAGGATTATGAGAAAATCAAGGTGGAATAACTGGGCGGCAGAATTGTACTTGAAATCCAATCTACATAATGGTAAATTGACGCACATTGGTGAAAATACTCTGTACTGTGACAAAGTCTGCTTTGTGGGTTGTCTGGGGGAAAATCTCTAAAGATGTTATGATGTGTTCCTTAGTCGTTCACCCTAATTTAAACAGGACCGTGAATCACCCTTTAGAGCTACAACCAAAACTAGGCAGTGTGATTTAGCTCAACAGAGGCTTAGCCCAAAGTCCATTGAAGTCCGTGGAAAATTTCCCATTGATGTCAGTGGTCTTTGGATCACTTTCCAGGAGCTCTGGCAATGTTACGTTCTCCATTAAATAATGACCTACTAATGAAAAATTCTACATCCCTGTCCGTAGTGTTTCTGTAAAGAAACATTTTTCATTGCTTCCCTTTAAAAAGATCTTAAGGAAAATGATATGCTCGGTTATTCATCTAGATCTCTACCAAACCTTCTTACCAACAATGCAATCAGGAAGCTCAAAGGCACTGTTGTCAAAAGGTGATACGCACACGAGGTGGTTAGGCTTTGTAATCGCGTCCTGCCATATGAATGAATACAAATGACCATGTGATAGCTAAAGCATTCAGATTAAACAAAATAAACATTCTGGAATTTGCCACGTAGAGAGGTCATCAAATCAAACTTTCAGGTTAGATTTTTTTTTTTTTTTAAAGGCTGGATGATTTTATGGCCGTTAATAATATTTGTAGCTCCAGTATGCAAACCAAGATAAGAATAATCAAATCTCATGCTTCAGGGCATAAGCTAATCACCTGCTGGGTTTGACATAATTGGTTTACTGCATTATACTAGGAAAGGAGGTTCACTTTCTTTGAAACTTTGAGTCTTAGCCACTCTCAGTGAAAGCATTTAAAAGGCCAGAGTTTCCTGATCCCTTTTGACAGCTCTTTTGTCTGTACAATGATGTGTGACTAGGGCCAGCGAACATTAATGTTAGAAACTTATTTTTGGATTTTCCGATTTAAAACTGTGTTAGTCTGAGTTAATGCATTTTATGTGGTGGAGACTACGCATATGTATTTCAGGGCTCCTTGCTTTTTTTCCATTTTTTCAAAAGTGGAAAAGATGCCAAATGACCTAAGAAACAGAATTCGTGATGAATTGGTAAATAGCGTGCACAGACACAGACACACACATTAATTCACGTGTTAAATTACAAAATAATCAATTTATCTATCTGTCCTGGTATCTGGACATAGTTAATTGATGTGCTACTTATATAAATAACTCGGAAATGTTTACAATGCTTTGCAGGCCCCAAATTAGACAAGTAATAAGTTATAATAGCTTTTTGATTAACTTCTTGGCAGTAGAAGTTGGATTTACCTGATATGGAGCCCGTTTCTGGCAGTGGATTCACCAGAAACCACCTGCTCAAAAGGATTAATTCTGTAATTGAATCTCTGCTCATTTTAGTGAATGTGTTTTGTTTTCTTAGGCCCAGTTTATGGTGGAATCTGGCACGCGGGTATGGAGCCAGGGAAGCATAAACATTTTTCCCTTCCAGTGCCCTCAGTGGAAGCTGACCACGTCTGCAGCCTGTGCACTCTAGTGAACAAAGACCACTTCAAGAGTAGTGTCTCGTAAAAGAAAAAAATAGAGTCCCACATCCCTTAGCAAAATCAGATATAAAGTAACAGGCAATGAGATCCCTAACCAGAGTTCTCTAGGATGCTCAAAAACCCCCAAACTGATAAGATTCAATTCCATTTTTAGAGAAGCTTCTGTTGAACTGTATTTGTTTTTTCTTATTAAATTAGATTTTGCTTTTCCCAGACCATGCAGTATGTTCTTTGAAGGCAGTTTGTCCTGCAGCTCCACCAGTACATGAGATGACAAGGTTGTACTGGGCTGCTTTATGCTTCAGCAGTTTGATCGGCGGCAGCCTTAGTTGCTACCGGTGCTTCACTTTAGCTGGATTTTCTTGTCTAGGAATTTGTTACGAGCACCATCTGTGGTTTGGCCAATACAAATGAGGTTCAACTGAAGATGGGGGTTGTAGTTTTCTCCCGGTTTTCAGGATTAAGGGTAAGTGACTAGAATTTACTGTAATCATATTATGTACCCTAGAGATCAGGAGAGAGTTTACAAGTGACACAGGAGATCAGAAAGCCTAAAGCAGAGCATCTTCCTTGAAAGCCTCAGTGTTGGTGCAGGCAGCCTCGTATCAACATGTCACTCAACATGTTGGTGCTGACCTTAGCAGCACGAGGTTATGAGGTTGGAATTTAAAAAAAAAAAATCTTTCTTTTTTTTTTTTTCCGTATATGTGCATTTACAGAAGATTTTTGAAGCTGGGGAACAGAAAAGTACAGTGTTGGGATTTCCCGCTGTTTTTGCAGGGGACTAGGGGCTGGGGCTAACAGAAGATCTGGAACCTCCTTAGTCCCTCGGCTCAGCTCAACCTGCAGTAAATCTATACCTGTCGCTGGTTGGAGGTTTGAGCTCAAACAAGCACAGGAGTATTGCTAAATCTTCTGTTGCAGTTTTGGTTGGTTTTTTTTTCTTTTGTGTACAAGTCAAGATGTTGGCTCACACAGGAATAAGAAAGGAAATATTCTTCTCTTAAGAGAAGAACAACAAAAACACAAGCATGTTCATTATCTGTGTGAAGTCCTCAGCTGCAGGCCCGCAAGAAAACCTATAACGCTGCTGAAATACATGCAGCAGGTTCTTTTTCCAGATGAATACTTTTAATAAAACATTTTCATAATTTCCACACAGTGGTAATCATTTTATTGCTTTTCTTTATCTATACCTATTACTGTTCATAGAGTAGCTGCTCAGTTCTGATAACCTAGTGGAAATGCATGCCAAGTGTAACTCAAGATTTGCAGAATTTCATAAAACTCTCTGAATTTCCACTTCAAAGTACACTGGCACAGTTTATTATGGCTGTTAATAAGACATTTTTAGGTTTAGTATTTTGGTCTGGAAACATGGTTATTTCATTTCCTGGTGATTTATATGTGTCTCTTCTTAAGGAGTTTAGGGTTTTCAAAGTTATCAGTCCATAATTAAGATTTTACAATTAGATGGCCAATCACCATAGTAGCAAAGTATTGGTCTTTGGGATTACACAGAATAAAAAAATCAGCCTTGCAGAGCGAGACCCAACTACACAGCCAAGATTTTGCTCAGTGTTTAAGCAAAAAAAAAAAGAGAGAGAGAAGTTGTTAACAGATCACATATAAATAACTCTTGAAAGGGAAACCAATCCAGCCCAGGAATGTGTTTATTTGTAGGCATGCTTGTGCTGGTTCTTATCCAAACTTTGTCTTTATTCAATCAACTGATCCTTTAAACGGGGTGTTTAGTTTCAAAACTGAGGCTTGATTTTTACTCTCTCGAGGTGCAGCAGTCACAAAAGGCATTTGAAATGCGTGGAAGTGATAAACACTTGAGATTCCTGTTGGTCACCACTGATATATTCAGTTGTGCCCAGGACCCTGCCTTGTGTTAAAATGAATTCACTGTGTACATCTTCAGAAGCGAAATACTTTAAAAGTAGAGCCTAATTTATAAAAATGTGCCTCTACTTGAGTGTACAGCAGGCTGTTAATGATTGTAATGGTAGAGTTTCTTTCCAATAAACATCAGAATAAAGTGTTTTCCTGAGCTGGCTGTTTTCAGAATATCTTTTTGAAAGCCTTTTGGTCTCTGCTCAGGAGCTTTCTGTTGCCTTAGAGATACTCGTGTATATTGTAGACATGAAATAAACCCAACGAAACTGCCTAGGGATTCTGCCACAGTCAGTAAAGTAACACACGGGTCCCACCGCAGATGGTTCCAGCTCCTGTTGGTTTGCCAGGCTGGTTTTGACAGGCTATATTGTAGAAGAGGCATTTCTTGTATACTTTGGAGAAATTAAAGAATTATGTATTTGTTGTGATCCAGAGGAGAATAGACGGAGATTGCTGGTCTACAGATTATTTTTTTTTCCAAGGTTACGTTTGCTTTGCTTGGGTGGTAGAAGTTATTTTGTTCTTGCCTATATTTTGATACCTTGGATATAAGGTTTTCATAGTTCATGCAGCCATAGAAATCCCCGAAGAATAAAGAGATAAATGTATATATGATACTTCCATGATGAGGGAAATAATTTGTCATTTTTCTTAATGTTGTTTGTTTCTGCTAGAACTGCTTTTAAGGAAAAAAACAACCCTTGTAATTTGTGAATCAAAGACCTACTATATTCTCTATCTGTGCAGCTTCACTGACTCTAATGGCACTATGTGAATACATGTAAAAGCAACACTCAGCTACCATACTTATTTTAGCAGCACTCTGGTAGTTTTCGGACTATCAGACATGATTGTGTATCTTTATTCTCATGATTTGAGGATTGAAGCTCACATTAATATCTACCTTTCACCCTTAAAATCTGAAAGTGCTCTACAGCGGAGCACAGATATTCTTACATTCACATTTTTTAAGTGTGAAAACCAAGTTGCATGGAGTAAGAGCAACCACTGAGAGGATAATATCCAGTGTCCCAAAGAACGCATCTACCTACAGGGATGCATTAAATATGGCATTAAATCCTAAACCCACGCTCAGTTCAATGCAAGTCAGCTTCAGTCCAAACTTTGCCTTTTCGATAGATTAAAAGCGAAGTTTGGAAAAATATATGTTTAAGGTTTTGACTCTTGCAGGAAAATCTTGTGTTCACACAGAGTTCCTCCATATAAAGTACGAGAGGCTGAAATTTGCTGAAAAGAGGAATACAAATATCCTCTCTTCTTTAAGATTTTTCTTTAGGGTGCTCCCAAAGAGATAATGATTTGTGTAAGATTTCTATGACCACATTACTAATAATGTTAGTCTCTGAAACATTTATTAAAAATCTTTTATTGATCAAATATGGAATAAAGTGCTTTTTTTGGTCAATTATGAAACAGGTGGCAAGTCTTCAAATGAAATTGCAAAAGGCCATAATTCTGCAAGGCATCGAGTATCCTCAATCCTTATTTTCAGTACATATAAAGATTTTTACTAGTTTATGGAAGATTCTATTTAGTTTTACAAGAAACTATTTCTTGTGTCTATAGGATTCCTTACTTTTAAATATTTAAGGACTGCTTCAGCATAGGCACATGATTCAATAGGAGTACAAAGCTTTCAATGCCTAATTGGTCATGTTGTAGTCCACGTTAGAGATGTGGTACATAAGGGTCTAAATATTGAACAGCTAGTGCCAATCTGATTCTAATGTAAGTAGCTGTGTTAGTTCTTCCAGGAGGAATCTGTTCTTTGTTTCTCTCGGGTCTTGCACATTTTTCTGGCTCTCTTATTTTTTGAGTAAACACTGTGTGTGAGAATCTGATTCTCTGGGTGCACATGTATAATTTAATTTTTACAAGAAATCTCCCTCCTTCTGGTTCAAAGTTAAATGTATGCATGCATGCAGAATCAAAGCCTCACAACTGGAAAGTTTAAGTAGTAGGTGGGCTCTGCAATGAGTTCCAATATACCCCTTTTATTTGACCTCACATTTATTTTGATGCACTGAAATATTTGTTGTTGGGCCCACGAAACAGTCTTCCAATGAGCAAAACACACAAATGTATCTATGAAGCTCACCCTCTTGGAGTAATTCTACAAGCCAACTCAACTGACCCACTAACTATTCCTCTGCTTCAAAGTGACTTTTGTAGACTGATAAATTTGTGCTAGTAACCTGTACAGATGTGGAATTTGTTCCTACATAGATGCGATTTTAATCTATCATCAAGAAGATACTTGTAGCCAGCTTTTGTGCAGTAGATTATTGATAGTGCCTCTTCCTTTACGCCTGGGATGCCAAGTAAGTGAGGCAAGCTCTAAAGAATTTCAATGAACTGGCTCAGACCTCCCTGAAATGGCAAATAAACTGCACAGTGGTTTGTATTCTCATATATTTTGCAAATGCTACAGAGGAAAATGAATCACCACAGATACTGAGACCTGTATATGCTGCAGTCTGAAACATGGACACGCTTCCAAAACTGCAATAAAGAACTGTCCTTTGTATTAGAAGATGTCAAGCTGCTGGAATCTAGTGTGAGCTGAGGTTGTCTGACATCGGTTTCATTGTGCCTACTTCCAGACTTCTTATATTTGGATAGCATGATTGAAGCTTTAGTGCAGCGTACTCTGTACAAATGACAGTACCTTCAGCACGACATGACAGATTTTAGCAAACAGATTAAAGGAAAGTTGACGTGACTTTCTGCTCTTTTTGATTATTTTTGTGCGTGTGGTCTCATACTGTTGCAAGACGTATGGAAATGTGTCGGTGCATCAGAACCTATAGGACAGAAATCAAAAGGAAGAAAATGAGTGTAGAGGGTTCTTTTCCTAGCATAGAAATTGCTGAAAGACCTGCTGTTGGTGGTGCTCCAATCACTTTGTACTCTGCCTTATCAGCAGTGTTGAACAGGGTGTAAACTGTGGTTCAGTTTAAACAGCATTAGTTTTACAAGCTGAATGAAAAAAAACCATCCTGTGTGCTTGGCTCAGTAAACTAAACTTCCCAATGAATGCCCTGGTTGCTGTGCTTTTGCTTCTTAGTTTGCACGTAGAGTGACAGAAATCCATTTAAGTAGAAGAAACACAGAGTTGCAGAGTTTATACCTCTGAGTCTGGGTGGTAGATGTACTTAAAATTTCAGGAGGGACTCAAAGGAAAACTTGCGACAAGAGCTGGCTGTATAGGTGTCAAGTGTTATCTCCTGGCACTGCACTATTTCTCTTTCTTACCCACCCAATAAAAAGAGCTATGCACAGCATCTGGTGGAGCGTTTGCTGTAGACCTACTGCATGGGCCCATCACCGGAAGATAAATCAAGATTAATGTACGTATTGTATTCTCTCACTGGAAGGTTTTGTTCTATAGGATCATTCTGATTATAATATTTTTGCCATCCAGGAACTGAAAACCCGTAAGAATCCTAGTTCCTTCAGTCATTGAGTCATTAGAGGATTGCAGAAAAACAAACGCGAGAGCAGAAACAGCAGCGCTAACAATGAGGAGATCATCCAGTTGCCCACACGGTGAGTGATGTCTGGGACCAGTTGAGGTGTCCCAGGATGTCCCCAAGACATTCTCATAGTGCTGGTTGCTGTGATAAAGAACCTATGGAGATCCACACACCTCTGGAGCGGGAGCTGAAGGCTGGCTGGGCTGGCCCACAGCAGCCAACATGGCACTACACACCTCTGTCTGGGCAACGGAGTCCTCTCCTGTTCACTTCTCCTATTGCCAGGGAAGAAACATTAACTCTGGTGTACTGGTCAAGCTTGGTAATTATTTCCTTAAGGATGCATTTGCTTAAGGATATATGGAAAGCAAGTTTGTCTGGCAATCTAGATTAGAAGCTACTATAGCCAGCTGTAACCCCAAATAGATGTGAAATAATTTTGTAATTTAAATTTTTAATTTTTTTGAAATTAATTTTTATTTTACAAAATGATTTTGTGAAAATTATTTGCACTATTGATAGAAGGCATTGTGAGGATTAAGTTTCGGGTGTAGATACAACGCAAATTTCATCCCATTGCTGTTTATAATCAAGAGAGAGACAGGGGAATGTAATATCAGCTCTCCAACAAACAACGATCTCTCTACAAACTCCACACTGCAGACAAAGAAGCCATCCACCTACAAATTGTGGTTGAAACACGGATATCACTAAAGTGGAAAATGGTCAGACGTAAGCAAGTTCATTTCCCCATATCCCCAAGCAGTTATTAATGGTAACACTATCATTCATTATTTACCTTTTCTGTATTTAATCTCTGACCTAGAGGTAAAGTGCTTTATAAACAGGAAGCGGTTTTTTGACCAATCTAATCCCAGCTGGTATTTCCGAATCTATTCACACTCAATTTAAAATATTTAGTTAATATTTTTTACTCATTAACGGCATAGTTCTACAGCTATTATCATTGTTAATGGCCAATTAAAGCAGATTAGGATTTTTCAAAGGGACAAATACTAAAATCATTTCTTAGTGTAAAGACTAGATAAAATTTGTTTCAGTCGACACTTAATTCACCTCGCTATCTGATGATACTCATTTTAAGAATGTCCATTGCTCTCAAAAAAAAAAAGAAAAAGAAAAAAGGAAACTTCAGCAGGTGCAATACCCCCCAAAATTAATAAAGGATCGCAGATATTTATATCAAGGTGGCATATGCTTTTGATAGCTGTTTTAGCAACTTTCCTGAACTGAAACACATTGTTTTTTCTAGTCCTGTGAAGAAGTTTGCAGTATGATGGATAAGGCATCATGAATAATTAGACAACGCGAGGCTGTAAATCCCAACAGAAACAATGCATCTCTCAGATTAGTTGTTTCTTCTGCAAAGGGCCGTACACAATGATGGAGCAGAGCCATTCATTTTAGATACATTCCATTTGCAAGTAATCTTTCACGTGAAAGAAAAGCAAGATGTATGATAGTTTACATGTCAATTAAAGCATGTTAGGAATGAAAGAGCAGTTTCAGAAGCCTGAAAACAAAGTATTTCAGACGAAGAATTAGCTCTTGGCTAGAGACTAATACCTGTGCAAAAATCAACAGTGACCTCATTATGAACCTACCTTCCTTGAATTCTTGCAATTAACAATGAAAATGAATGGGAAGGACTTGTCTTGTAATTAGTGCAGGTTGGGACATCTGAACTGTCCCAGCAAGAGCATCTGAACTTTCCCAGTGCAGTGAAAGAAAACTTCAAAGAAGTCATTATTCTTTCAGTTCAGTTGGCTGATTGGCTGATTGGGTTGGGGCTTTTTAAAGGATTAGCTCCCTGCTGTGGCAAATAAGTATTGAAATGCTGGAAATGCTGATTTTCAGAAAGACTGTTCAGAATGAAAGCTGCTTTTTCTTTCTATTAATCTTATTCCCATGTGTCACTAGAATGTAGAAGGTGGGGAATTCGGGAAGGAATCTGCATTATGATAGGAGTGCACTTTGACCTTCTTGTGATACCGTCTCTCCTTTGTTGGCTTGTGAAGTTTTCAATGCTAGAATGTCAATCAGTTGTCTTAAATCCAGGAGTCTTTAAAATAATTGAAGTGGATGAAAATGCACCGATTAGAACGATATTATGGAATGGGAGGATATATTCCCAAGCAGAAAGTTCTTTACTGTTAGCTGTTGTTCCAGGTCTCTTTAAAGCCGCTATTTCCCGCTTCCTATCCAAAGAAATAATTTTCTATAAGCTTCTCCAGGTTTTTGCCTTTAGTCACAAGGACATGCGTGCTGCATTTTCCAATGCTGGTACCATGCCAATAAACTAATAACACAGTGTTCTTCTTAATGAGGTGGCAGTTTTCCTACCTCTGAAAATTAAGAATGTCAGTCTGCGGCAATTTGGCATGAGGTAGCTCTGCCCGTATCACTCTCTTCCAGTAGCAGTGAGAACAAAGTGCTGTTATTATCCATAAGCCCAGATCGAACTTGAAGTTCTATATGTAATATATCTCCAGCTCATCCCCTAATCAGCAGTCTTCCTATAGAAGTCAGAAAGGCCTTCTCATAAGTATTTCTGCCCAGTATCACGCAGCTGGCAGACAGCAAAGGGAAGGAGTAGACAAGAAATGAAAGGTTAATCGCTACTCCTCCGCAGCTTGTAGATATTTGAATAATATGCACATTATTGTGTAAGCAAAATGGAAGAGATCGACTTATGAATGTGAAAAATGATATCAACCTTTACTTAGAAGAATTACTTGTGCTTCTAGACTAACAAGCCTCAGAAAAAGCAGGATGCTGCAAAATGCAGTGTAACTGTGCCAAAAATTTTCCATAGAGCTCAAGTGCTTTCTCTGGCAAAACACCCTTTGGGTAAGGACTGCAAACGCTGTGGCAAGTGAAAAAAATATTTTTTATTTTAAAAAATGTATGTGGTCAGAAAAGCGACTGCAAGAAATGACAGTAGATCTGTGTCCTGTGTATTTCCAGTTTTTCTGCTGACTCCTGCAGAAAAATAAGTACGTGCTATTCTTTACGCCAGTTAGCATTGCAGAGCCAACACATCTCTGGGAAGGAATGAGCTGAATTCTGACCTGGCTGTGTTAATTAAGTCCCAAATGGAGACTCTTTATTATAGATGATGACGCATGGACCATAAACAGCCCAACTTGATGTTCAAATCTCAGGCAGAATTTTAGTAGTGGAAATGAGAAAACCTTGTAAGTCAAGTAAATCTCATCAGGAGTCACTCACAACAATGAACATTGAACCCACTGACACCACTTATAGACTCATTTTTCAGCATATAATTGCATTTTAACACAAATTTCTTTCGGTCCTTGTCCTTGAAGTCCTCTTTGTTCATCTGTAAAACGGATGCTCTTTGGGCAATGGGTAGACCAGCTCAGCACAATGAAGACATTAATGCTTCTGTAACCCGTTCCTTTTTAGCCTACTCTTACCTACAAACGGTACTTAGGTACTAGCGGAGATGAGAGAAATTTCCCTTTCTATAACTCTGTGTATCTTTTTCATTGCACATTTTTCTTTTCTTTCCTCCTCCCGTGCTTACACCTCTTTTTTCCTGGCTGTTCAAAGAGCTTAAAGTTGAGAACATGTTTTAAGGATGTGGGACTATTTCTGAGGACACTAGGAAATTACTGTGTGATTAAAAATGTGCATTTACAGTTTTCTCCACTGATAATGTTTACCTTTAAAGCAATTTCCTGTCCTGTTAAAGGCTGCTTTAATTTTAACAGATGGCACCATTTTTCATCATCGAAATTGTAAACCTTTATGTAATTTACTTACATATAACTTGTATTTATTTCCTTGCAGGTTCTTAATTTTTTGAACGTAATAGCTCTCAGTGGATTCTGCCATGTACTGCTGTGTACTGTGCCAAATATTCAGCATTGATTTTCATATTGACTTATATCAATTGTGCCATTAGTGTAAAATACATCAAATACACATCAAATATAATATTCTGAATGTTTTCCTTCTTCAATCTGATATTAGTAATTCAGAATGTATTTAACAGGGAATATGCATTTAAATCTCTGCCAGGATTTGAAAATAAATTTACCACAAGCCCTTGTGACTATGTTTTTTATGTGTTGGCTTATTCACTGTAATTTTTCCTTTCTGTCCCTCTGCCATGTGTATTCCCTCCTTTTAGCCTGTCCAAAGCACTGCTAACAAAAGTCTGTCCTACTCAACCCCATGATTCATCAAACAAAATCACTCAAGGTCCCAGCTGATGTACTTGTATAATCTCAAATGAGTCCTGCTCTCTCTTGTTCTACCAATTACCTTCTGTTCTAGAAAAAAAAAGCCATGTTTTTCGCAGCAAACTTATTCTACATGATGTGGCAAGCCTCCTAGAGTCTGCAGCCCTCCTGTGAGGCAGATGGGAAATTCTGTGACAGCTTCAGTTAAATTTAAAATGGAAGTTTCTGATGAATTCAATATGAAGATGAAATTCTGACTGGAATACAGCTCCTCTGTTTTTATTTTCAGCTTAACTTGGATTGGATTTACACTACCCTCATATTTACAGTTCAACTGTGTCAATTGTATGCAGTTTGGGGTTTGCTGCTGCCCTACCCTACTCGTTGCTGATAAGAAACAGTTTTCCAATGTACCTGTTATTGCTCAAATGCAAGCTGAAGCTAACCGTAAACTCCATCCCTACGGAACAGACCTTTCCAGTTGTCTCACCTTACTGTTATTTTCTCTGGTTCAAACACGTATGGCTTTTATCATTGCCGTGCTCTGCTTGTTATATATAGTTCTGTGTTCATCTCTCTCCTACCATTTCCATGTTTTTTTCTCAAAAGATAGTTATGCCAGAAATCTTTCCTCCTTAGTTGAACGTGCCAGTAATCACTCCTCATTCAACATGTTCTGACTGTCATTCTGTGTTTTCTCTCATGTCTCCTTTTGCATTCAGGCGTTTCATGACAGCAGGTTATATTATTCCATATTGGTAAAACACCATGTGAACATATAAACTTATATACATGATTTTTAAGAATCATGTAGATGTGAATAAGTGATATTTTTAAATTCTTTGGGATTGATTTCAGTTTGGCGTGTGTTGACTTGTGCTGAAATTGCAAATGTGGTTTTTAAGTTGGTTGATACTTGAGTCATTCAGATGGTGTATATCCGACAAAGAACAGTACGAGGCAAGGTGGAGCTGACGAGTATTTGGGACAGAGAGGTGTGAAAATAATCATCTGTAAAGATGATACGAGCAAATGATATTATGCCAGTTGTTTTTGGTTTACACATTAGGTTACAGGTCTACATGACCTAGCTTCTTTAGAGCATTTGTGTACTTTTGCTGTTAAGCGTATCTTTGATACTGATTTCAGATGTGTTTTGTCCGCATCTATTTAAAAACCCCACAATCTCCTATTTTACCTAATTAATATTATAATATTTTTCTTTTCATGTTGGATAATGGTTAAGCTAGTAAGTGTGTTGGAGTTAAATGTCCATTCTCATATTTCTGTACAATTTCTTGGTATTTTTTTCCTCATAGAAGATGGAAAGCAAAGCTTTCAAGCCTTTTTTATGACTTATCCTTTGCCTATATATTGTGCTTTTTCCCACCTGCTTTTTTGCTGAGATTTCATATTAATGGCTTTTTGTTAACTTCTACGCTTGTGCTCGTGCTCCAATATCAGAGATAATAATGGTGCTGCTGTCCGAACTGGGCATGACAGTTTGGTGCAAATACTATTGCTAAAGAACAAGTGTGTTGGCAAAGAATATTTTTTCTTCTGTTTTCTGCCCTGAAGGATATTCATGACTACTGCCATGCATATAAAGGGAATTTTTACCCTAGCAATGTCTTTAGAAGACCAACATGCCCATACGTGGTGAAGTCCATGGGCTATCCAGTTTGATAATCACTCAGTACCTCGGTGCATCAGAGTAAGATGCATCACACCTGCAACCACAGCAGGTGAAAACATGTGTGGGTTTACATGGTAGTCATATTTCCTTTCTTAAAGTAATATAATTAGTGTAGAGATCCCTGAAACTGGGATTTTTTAGAGCTAGCTACAATACCAGAAACAGGCCAGCTCTGCCAGTGTGGACCTTTACAAAAGTTAATATATTATGTTAAGATGTGAGAAGGGCAGTCCTACAAAAAGCTTGATCGGCAAAATATTTATGCATAGTCTTGAATTCTACAGAAGTGGGGGGGATATCTTCTAAAGAAGCTGGAGGGAAGGCATGCCAGGGGACCTTGAGAGGTGGGCCCATGCAAACCTCATGAAGTTCAACAAGGCCAAGTGCAAGGTCCTGCACCTGGGTCAGGGCAATCCCAAGAACAAACACAGGCTGGGTGGAGAATGGATTGAGCACAGCTCTGAGGAGAAGGATTTGGGGGTGTTGGTGGATGAGAAGCTCAATATGAGCTGGCATCGTGTGCTTGCAACCCAGAAAGCCAACCGCATTCTGGGCTGCATCAAAAGAAGCGCGGCCAGCAGGTCGAGGGAGGTGACTCTGCCCCTCTACTCTGCTCTCGTGAGACCCCTCCTGGAGTACTGCGTCCAGCACTGGGGCCTCTAACATAAGAAGGACATGGACCTGTTGGAGTGAGTCCAGAGGAGGGCCACAAAGGTGATCAGAGGGCTGGAGCACCTCTGCTATGAGGACAGGCTGAGAGAGTTGGGGTTGTTCAGCCTGGAGAAGAGAGGGCTCCGGGAAGACCCTATAGCCCCTTCCAGTACTTAAAGGGGGCCTACAGGAAAGCAGGAGGGACTCTTTATCAGGGAGTGTGGTGATAGGACAAGGGGTAGCGTTTTTAAACTGAAAGAGGGTAGATTTAGATTAGATCTTAGGAAGCAATTCTTTACTGTGAGGGTGGTGAGATACTGGAACAGGTTGCTCTGGGAAGTTGTGGATGCCCTGGAGGTGTTCAAGGCCAGGTTGGTTGGGGCTTTGAGCAACCTGGTCTAGTGGCAGGGGTGTTGGAACAAGATGATCTTTAAGGTCCTTTCCAACTCTAACCATTCTATGATTCTACAGTATCAGCTTTTTATGAGGTGCTTAGCTTTCTCAAGATCGAAACTTTGTAAAAACTTTGACCAGATAGATTTGGCTGTTTTCTACAACCTCAGCTTTTCATCAACCTTGAAATGGTTGATACACAGATCCAGCTCTCTCTGGATCTTATTCTCTCCTGAGAATAAAAATCAAGCAGAAATTAGCCACAGTAAAATAGCTTGAGTCTCAGCTGAGTGTTTTTAATTTTGTTCCAAATTTTTCCTGATAGATTATTTAAGCGTTAATTTTAATCTAATCTTCCGAAATAAGGAGGCTGATCATCAAGCTATATTTTGTATTTGTAAATTGTAGTATTATATTAATGTGTTGGGGTTTTGTCTGATTTATGATTAAAAGAACTTTCTATCATGCGTTCATTTCCTGACTGGTTTTGTTTTCTGACGTGCGGTGTCACGTACCACAGTGTACAGCCAGAGTATTTACTTTTTTGACAGGGTAATACAGAACATTTTCTAACTTATCTCCAGAAAATCTCAAAGAGATCTGACAAGATAATAGCTTTTGCCTGTATCCTATGCCTTTTCCTGTTTAGTTATGCAGTCTCTTATCTGGTGCTGTGAGCTCCTTAGATAAGTGTTACTTGATTGTTTAATAACTAAGGTGCTTTTCATAATGCCTATCATGCTGCCAGAAACCATGCTGTTTATTTCATTCATGTTCTGATCAATTGGGTATTAAGTAATTACTATTTTGGGATATCTCCAAAGGCTCTTTGCCTCTGCAGTACCCTCCATTACAACGATGCTGTATTCTGGCACTCGGTTGTGTTGAGGTGTGTTGTAACTAATTACTGGAGAGCGGTAACAAATAAATCTCTTGGTCCATAGGACCCAAGTTGTACAGATTGCCAGCAGTGCTGAACCATGCATATGAAAGTGCTTTGTAGATCTTGGGAATGATTTTGCTTTTTCTTACGCTGAAAGTGGTATAATTCTGTTTAAAATATTTAGTTTGGTGCTCTGGGCCAAACGTCTTCAGCAGGCATGTCGTTAGAGGCTATCTACATGGCCGAGCACTCATTAGGGGTGGAGAGCACTTAGTCTGCACCTGCAGAAGAGCAAATGGTTTTGTTTCCTCTGCACGGAGCCGAATTCACTCTCACCAAATCAAGCTACACGAACCACACCAGCCCGCAGTAAGTGGGGGAGATCAGGGGATTTGCTTCAAAATTGCTCTGCTGCTCTGAGCCAAAACGCGAATATAAAAACAGCCTTTGCGTCTATATCTCTGCTGTCTTTTCTTCCCTCTCTCTTTGTGTTACTTATAGGAAAGACAGATCTTACAGAGAGGTGGCTTTGTGATCGGAAGCGTGTTAACTGTGGTTTGGTTGTTGGTTGGTTATGAGGAGCTCCCAGCATAGAAGTGGCTCTGAGGGAGTTTTATATCTGGTCTCCCAAAGCATCTACTGTTCTTCTGCTCATCGCAAAGGAGCTGGAAAACAAAAAAGCCCATGCAATTACACCAGGTCCTCAGTCGTGATACATAACTGCAGGAGGCAACTGTAACAACAAACTTTTTTATAAATCCTTGTCCTGCAAAGAAGGAGCAGTAATAAAAGCAAGTCACCAGTGGAGACCGCTAGAAAGGTGACCAGGGCATGCCTTTATTGACAATGAATGTGCCTGCAGCTACCCTGGAGATAGATTTATATTAACAACCGAGATTATAAAAGGGATGATGAAAACCAAGCCCCAAACCCTGCACCTCATTAATGCAGTCACAGGACAGGAATCTTAATGGAAGTGGGAAATATTTTGGTGTCCCTGCTCTGGCAGGGGGTTTGGACTCGATGATCTCCAGAGGTCCCTTCTAACCCCTGTGATTCTGTGAATTGACTTCATTTTCTTTACAGAGGAATCTAGTGATCCTCTTTCAGGCAGTTCGTAAGACAGGCTGCTAAGAAAAGAATAACAGGGAGTGATTTACATTATCCCCAAATTCAATCTTGAAGCCAGTAATTTTGGTGTCAACCTACAATTACAGGCAATCACTTCCACTCGTCTGGTTGTTCTAGTCTCTTACTGTTTACAGTGTGTACTTACCTAATGCACAGCATTGTCTCGAGTTGATTGTACTTTTGTTGTAATTAATCAGCTATCTTATGTTTTCTTTATGATGCCGTGTTGCTTCTGTGGCAAGCTATAGGCAGATGGATGTGTTTCTAGTTAAGAGGAAAGCGTCTTTTTCGGTTCTTTTCCGGCTCTCCACTTGCTCAGTAGCCTCACAGAGATTCTGTGCATCAGCTTGTGACCTGAGAACGTGGAAAGGGTTTCTTGCTGTTGTAGACACGATAGCCGCCGAAAACCCCATCAGCACACTCTACCCGGTTTGCAAAATTCTGGAAGAATTTTTGCAAAACGCTGCCATGGAGCTGGAATCCCCAAACCACACTTGACGAGGAATTCTAGCCAAAGCAGGAGCTGGTATGGGCAGCGGGGGCACCTGCTCCCACGGCGGCTGGTGGCAGCCGGAGCGGCTGCCGGCTTTGCTCCTGGTGAGCCTGTGGGAACTGCTGCCCTCCTGAGAGGAGAGGGGATGGCAGCGGTGCTTGCAGGAGAGGCAAAGGACAAGCGACGTGCCAGATTTCAGGTTGGAGAGAGCACCCTATGGGATGAGTCCTACTGTTTCTGTGCCCAAACACCAGACTTTCTGCTTTTTTTTCCCAGGGAATCTTTTAAAATGCTTTTTACCAAAGGCAATTCATTAAGTTTGAGTATTACCAAGCTGCATGTTTAAGTTTCTTTCATTCTCGGCAAAAGCCTGACTCAGTTAAAACTGGTTTCCAGTTAGCCTTAGAATACGGAGACGTTACTGTATCCCCTCGGCTTAAAGTAAGGGGTTTCTGCCTTCCTCCTTTCTGGTCCTCAGAAAACCCAAACTTACTGAATTGCTGATGGTCCCGATTGCTCATAGGTTGGTTTGTTTGCTTTGCTAGGAACGTAGCAGGCTTTAGTTCAACAGCAACAGTTTTCTCTTGCATCCTGCAAAGGTCCCAGCTAGACACGTGGGTCTGGGGCTCCCTCTGACCGGAGCCCATGGGGAAGCACTTGAGCTCCCACCGCCCTCATGAACCACACAGAGCGATAACACTGACCTTTACGTAATACAGGTAATGTCGTTAAGGGAACTACCTTGATGATCACGCTGAGGCTGAAACAAGACCAAGAAAATCTTAAACACCCCATATTGGCAAGTTGGGAAAGCTCAACATCTTTCATGTGAATCATTTCAGTGCATCGTTTTAAAAAAATCCTGGCAGTGTTTTCAGTCTTCCTTTAGTTGTACGTGTTTGGAGAAGAAGTGAGAAAATAAAAAGATGCGGGTTTTAGGTTTTTCAGTGTAACAGCTTACAGACAATATTGAAGTTTTTGATAATTACTGGGAGTTCTTCTGTGTGACACTTTTGATCATTATATTTTCATAAGGATTTCTGACTTTGAGGAACACAGACCTTTGTGAATTCTTGCTGTTACAGCTCTGTGTTTTATAAAAAATAACCTTTTACATAAGTTTTCTGTAAATTCTTCTCATTAGGCAAAATGTTGTGTTTGATTCATTTAACCCATCTACTTGTGTAATATGGCAGTCACTTCATTAAACATCTAGATGAGAATAAACAGAAAGCAAGCTGTCTTGCAAAAACAAGATCTTGTGTAATATGTTAAACTATATTAATCATTCCAGTTTTCCATATTAAAAGATAATTAGTGCTCATACCATAAAAATTATGGTATAAAAAAATGAAAAATTTTTATAGCAGGCACGCACACAGATATGCACACTTAATCCTCGTACAATGACTAAAGCCCAGTTATATATCAGCTGATATTGTCACATCGTTTCCTTTCTCTTAAATAAATTCTCATCGTTCTTACCCAAATCTGCGACTCATAAGTTATGCAGTGTAGCACTATGAAAGTAAGACCACACAATATAAATTTAGGCTGAAGAAATATAATCTTGCAGTCAAAGAACAGCACTCTTTTGGGAGCTATACCTACCTAGAAATCTGGGGAAGGAGAGCATGCGGCCAATCTATGGGGAGTTTTGCATCACGTCACTGTTGGGAATGATGAGGTCAACATAATCTAGGTAGTAGATCATCAGAAAAGCATTTGTGGTCCCTTGCTGTCAGAAATGGATGTCTGTAGAGTTTTGGTTTTCACAGATCACACAACCTGATTTGTTCATAATTCCTTGCAGAGAGTTGCGGAGAGGAGCGTGTTACTACTCATGACCCTGGTGTTCCTTGTTTTAGCCCTCAAATCTCGTGAGTCTTTGACTGCCTCACGAGGAAGGAGTGGGGACAATGTTAGGTCAGGGGAATTCAGTCTTTGAGGCAGAAAATAATCTGCAAAACAGGTGAAATGAACGTACTGCAACTAATCCATCCTGAAGCACCTAAGATGACAGTATTTTGTAGTTCGTGTGTAATACTCATACCTTGCCACCCATGTAGCTATCTCTGAACTCCTTCGTGGTGTGATGCCCACCACATTGATGATCCTTAATACCTTTTCTAGTGTTTCAAAGCTGAAAAGACATTCCAGCTCACTCTTTGATCATACATAAGGCTCTTCCTTACCTTGCATTTAAGGCTGTTGGGTGTGTATATATATGCAAATGAAGCTGTAAGGGTGATCATGATGGTCTTACATCTGGCCAAGCTGCATTCTGCAGTGGCTGTTATGTAGGTATATATTCCCAGGTATTGATGAGTTATTATTTACTAGAAGTGCGTACTGGTGTAGTGATCTTGATCCTGTCACCATTGAAAGGGTTGCTCCCATGTTGATGAATAATGTTCTGTAATTATCAGTGGTTTGATGCAGAGCAAGTACTACGTGGTGAAGGGTGAGAGAATCCAGCCTCCTGGGACTCAGGCGTTACTGAGGAGATATGAAGCACTGAAGATAAAAGGAGCTTAATGTATTATAACATTTTAAAAAAGGTTATCCTTATTCTTCACCTACGCAGAGCCTGTCCAGGCTGTTTTCTTACTGTTGCTTAATTCTAGGAAAAAATTCTTCACTGTTGTATTTCTGCTGCTTTGTTTTGGGTTTTTTTTTCTGGGTGGGGAGGCGGGAGAGGAGTTAGGGAGAGATAAAGAAAGCCTATTAGGTATGTCATTATATTATTAAAATAGAAAACTCCACAAACAGAACGCTGCCTTCCTTTCCTGGAAAGTGCTTTTTTTCTGTCTTTGCCATTGAAAAAGCAAACAGTTAGCAACTCTTCCTAAAC
Source organism: Burhinus oedicnemus (assembly GCA_008921705.1). Taxonomy (NCBI): domain Eukaryota; kingdom Metazoa; phylum Chordata; class Aves; order Charadriiformes; family Burhinidae; genus Burhinus; species Burhinus oedicnemus. The sequence continues at coordinate 2,533,345 of VFFE01007724.1, forward strand.
ACAGGCTTGACTTGCACTGGATGCTACATTTGAGGACTTCATCTAATCAGGGCATGGAATAACAGGAAGCCTGAAAAATCATCTCCCAAAACAGAATCAAATTATCGTTCTTTTTATCTCTTCAATCCCATTCAACTTTTCAGTGCAGTTCCAGTGGATAGACCTTTTTTGGCTGTAAATGAAGGCAGCTGTTGGCTTAACATACCATATTCTAGCCAAAATTATCAGTTTGGCGGCTTAATAAGCATTAATATTCAGCCTAAACTTTGAAAAAGGCATAAAGATGTATACTAACTGCAATGCAAAAAACCAAAGATATATTCCCTAATTAATGGGAATTGCACTAAAAATCAGAAACCTTGACAAGTTTGGGTGAGTTTCTGTATCCAGGGTTTTGAACGTGTGCTTTTACCACAAAATTAGCAGAAATACCAGGATCCAGCGAGCAGTGTGTCTTCTCATCTATGCATTTAAAAGCAAAAGGAGTGCATGCTGACACAGTAAATGTGGGAAATACAGTGTCACTGACTATAATACACTGAATGTTTGGTTATTTTATTATTAGAGTCTTTAGCTTTTTGGCAAGAAGGTGTGCCAGAAGCATGGGCACGTTCAGCTGAATGAAATTTGTTTTTTAGTAATAAGCTTTGTTTTGTCTTTTGACATTGGATGCAGCCACACTTTAAGTGGAAACTTCCCTTCTTATTTGGCTTACTTACCCTCCAGTTAAAAAGTGAGTTAGTTATTGCCATGCAAAGCAAAAAGCCTTTTGAGTATTGTAAAGTTGGAGCCCGTAGATCCTCTGGGTGGGTCCTGAACTTTTTCTGTGTGCGTAGTTGTAACTGGTGCACAATACACTCAAGAATAGGACTCAGGTAGCTTGAGTAGCACATCCATGCCAGGTGGATACCTTATTGGTCAATGGAGCAGAATTTCTATAAGACAAATGGGGCTAATAAAGCACGAAGCACGTGTAGCTTCACAGTGATCTGTCGTGTGTGCTTACAGCATCACTATGAATTTTACAGTATTAAAGATCAGCTAAATGTGATCAAATTCAAAATTGTAGATAGATGTAAGTACGGCGCTAGATTAACTTATTAAAGCAGCCTTTGAAAAACCAAACATAAACAATCTGTAGATCTATACTGTCTTGAACTTGACAACTATAGGAGTTTGTGAAAATAGTCATTCTATGATTTACACTTAACTTACTTTGAAGACTATAAAACTGCACAATCTTACATGACTGAGTATTTAAAAGAAAGATTAGAGAGACATGCATGGGAGTGCAGGCATATGACCGTACAGTTCTCAAATGCAGTTCAGCTGGGATATTTCCCAACACAGTAAGCTGAAGTAGGCAACTAATTTTTTTTTTTTTTTCCCCCATTCCTTGCCAGTTCTCTTCAATCTGTCTCTTTTGTCTGTCATTGAAAAGAGAACATATGTTCTCTGGTAGGTTCTTTGTCACTTACCTAGTGTGATATAAGGAAAAAAATTATAAAGCCCTGCCCAGCAAATTACCAGTGCTTGTTCCTGCAAATCTGGTTTGTCAGCCCCAAATGGCTGCTCCCTCAGCTCATGTGATATATCCCCCATCTGTAGAAGTCCAATGTGGTGGGGCTAAGAGCCTTGATTAGGATTCCAGCACACTGCTGAAACATGAATCATTTGTAAGAATAGTATGTGTTTCTGGCAGGAGGAGGAATTTCAAGCCTTGTAAGCTGTTTCAAAGAAAGAAGAGAGTAACCTCTGTTGGTCTGTTAGCCAAAGTTCATCATGTTGATAAGAATTTTTCTTTTTCTTTTATTCCAAGACAATATATGAAATATTACTGAAGGTATAATGGCAATAATTTAATTATACAGTTTCTTCATTACCAGATTGTGAGCACAGCTTTCTAAGATATTTTGCATATGCAAAAAAAATTCTATGACTTACGATAGCTATTTATTTAGGTCCTTTGGTGGAATGCTTTCCACAGATATTAATTAATTTCTTTATGTTCCTATGGTTAGAAATATTACTAAAGAAGTGTAAAGTTTTATTATTATTCTATGAGTAAAGAATGGTCTTCTAGATGTCACATTATAAAAGAGGCTATTTCTTGCCTAAAGGACTTAATCAGAAAGATCCGCCAGTGAAGAATTCTCTTCAGATCAAAATCCACAGCTTGCTTCCATTTGTCTCTGAGGGTCAGTTAGAAATGTTTCTAATGTTTTGACATTTTTTTTCTTTGTCTGTTCCTCATTACAGTAGGACTGGAAGTGACCAGACAATTAGGTGAATAACTAAGGATTTAAGCATAATTATATGCTAGTTCTCAGTCGTAGTAACTTGTGACCTTGCATTTTATAGAGGACAAACATTTGTCCTTTTTCATGTGCCAAGTTTAACAAGATAACTCAAGACAATTGTTGACTCCTATTTTTTCCCCTCATTCATATAAAAACTGCTAATAAATTAAAAAAATACATCACTCAGTTTGCCAGTGTAGAAAATCCATTAATCTGGCTTTACTGTCATGTAGCCATCATTATCTTTCATTATTTATATGTAGGATAAAATAGCTGAGCTTACATTAAGATGACTGGCAACAGAAGCTACACTTCTAGAAACAAACAGAGGATAGTAACTGCAATGAGTAAATAATGAATTTCCTTTTCATTCTTCAGTTTATATTCTATTACAGAATCTATTTTTTCTGCATTTATTAAACAGCTGTTATAAATTACTGTAAGAACAGGATTATATTATTATTTAATTTAAAAAACTTTCCTGGGTTACTCTTGAATTACTACATTTTAGCAACTCAGCACCTTTTTGGTGTCCTACAAGTTAAGCTCATTCATTCTCTTCTTTGTCTACCTTATAAACAGAATGAGATAAATCAATACTTACGTGAAATAACCCAAAGAAACGGAAATATACTGCTTAATAACATTACCTGGCATTTTCTTCTTTTGAGTCACTACCAAACGCATGGCCGTGCTATTTGGGAATGCTCTACCAACATACAGTAGTGTCCTTGTTCAAATTTGTCATGATGCTGTTCCACTTGGGGTGTAGTAATGCAGAAATCTGGTTTAGTTCTATGTTTGTTCTCATTGTTTCTGACTCTTCCATGGCTACATACCCATGTTCTCATCTGTGGTCCTTCAGTAGCAAAAGACAGTTGATTTTTCTTTGTTTTAAAATGCATTCTCATCCATCTAATATTTGTTGTTCAGCCTTAATTAAGGATCTTCAAGTGCTTTGAAGCCGTAAGAAATATTCTCTTCTCTGCTGCAAAATATCGTATGTATTACAATAACAGGATTTTTCCAACTTCTCTGAAGTGGCTATAGTGAGGTCACGGGATGCGTATTTTGATTTTTGGTCATGGTCATCACTCGCTGAAATCCAAGCTTTCCTCTTTGACTGCTCTGAGCTGGCTTTCTAACTTGCCAGCATCGTATATACTAACCGTTACTAAGTCCCTTCAGGGCTTGAGAACATCTCTTGCCAATCACAAGGACGACTTTTGTCCTCAAGTTTGGAACTATAACATTCAGGATCATCAGATAAGCTGTTATTTTGATTTTTTTTTTTTGGCATAATTTTAATGATGAAATGTTAATAGGTCACAGTTAATTAATTCTTTCCATCATGACAAATGATTGCCTCCAGCAGAGCTCTTCTTATGAATATAGAAAGCAGAGGGTCCGCTCTGATATTATTTGGAGAAGTTACTTGACCTGTCAGTCTTGTTTAATTATTACAGCTGCCATTAAGAAGCAAATGTTAAATGTCAGAAGATAATAGCCCCCTAAAATGCCATGTGAAGCAAGTGCTTTTTACATGCCAAACCTTTCCTCTGAGTGAAAGCAGTATTGATACCCACTATTTGAAAATTCATCTTGTAGATTGCATCAAACAATTAAAAGGATTTGAACCCTTTCCATCCCCTAGAACTTTTTCAGAATCAAGTCTAAGCCCAGCGTCCCAGCCTGATGGGTGTCAATGGCAATAGGATGAGTTGTATATACAGCTGATTACTTTTGAGAGTATGTGCTTAACATAATGAGGGTGCTTCATGATTTAATTAAAGGGAGTGTATAAGGGAGTACAGCCTCCTTTCCTTCACTAGAGTAGGGAGAGATCTTCCCTCCTTTGTTCTGAATCTGTGCAAGCCTTGCTTCTCTTCCTTTTTTTCCCCTCCTCTCCCTGTTAGTGCAGTTCACCTCCTCCAATACAGTCTGTCCGCTGGCAGGACTGGGTGTCCTGCATCCGAACAGCTTCTGTTGTGGTATCTCACTAACCAACTGACACTGATGTGGTGGAAGTGGTGTGGATGATGTGAGAAGAAGCACAAGTTTGCAGTCTTCGGAAGCCATCGCTGACTTTGTGCTGGGACCCTGAGCTGATGCACGGGCAGGGGCACACAGCCAAATCTTGGGTAGCTCAAGGGCAGCTGGAAGAAAATCAGGTGAATGGACTGTGGCAACGTGTCACCGTGAAATAAAAATCTCAGGAAGGCTGACCTTGTATCTGTGTCTAGCAGCATGGTACTAGCATGCACTTTAGTTAATTGCTTTTAGAGTATTTTATCGTGCTGCTTACCAACATAATGCCATTACTGTGTCAGTGAAACTTCAACACAAGCAGGACTTAAGGTTACATATCTGCTCACAAAGCCCCACCAAATTAAAAAAATATCAGTAATCGGTTTATTGTCTGGGAGATTTCCTTGAGGAAGGGTAGGCTGCTGCTTCTACGCCGTTTCTCTTCTCTAACACCATAAACAGATTACGAGTGAATGTACCTTATACTTATTCATAATAGATTTGTGTCAACACAGATAATACGTGTATATATCTCCTTTCATTTACAAGCGCTCAATAGAGCATGGATCTCATTTGGGAAAGCATAATACCCTCGAATTGGGGAAAAAATGCTGTATGCGCTAGGATAGCTGTCCTAATTATGGCGTCTGGAGCAGCCCTTCACTTCTCTTTGTGAACCATGTTTATATCTTTGTCTTACACCGAAGTCCTGAAGCTCTCGGGTACCGGCCAAGCCATGTCAGCAGATGTTTCCATCAAGTACCATTAGCGGCCCAATAGCCTTGAAAGCCACAGGAAGAGTGATGCAGTTTTCTGGCAGTGGGAGGTCATTTCTCCGTGCTTTACAGCTCTTGACAATCTGCAGGCAACAGAGCAAAGGCGACGGCCATGCTGCTTGTGGAGTATGATTTTTGGCCCGTTCTCTCGTCGGTAGAGTGGGATATATGAAGTTTTAACAATTCATAACACCGCTTGATCAACAGGAGTATACTACGCTGTGCATGCTCTGTATTTGAATATTTTTGTTGTCTGCTAAATATAGTGTTCCAGTGTATAATATGCATAAACTTGCTATGAAGAATTTTAGAACAGTATAAAAAATACAAACACCTGGGAGCAACTGCCAGCACTTCTGCATCTCTAACTCTATCTCATATACTCATTCAAAACTATTAGCTAGCATCTTTTTTCATCCAAACAAATATATCTCACTTATTGATACACAGCCGTGACGTAACTTTGATGTGTTTTTCCTCTAAGAACCAGGGCAGTTTTATAATTCTGGCCAGATCACCTAGATTGACACAGATCACCTAGTATGATTTGCGATAATACCATTGCCTTTGATAGCTTGGTGCTATTCACTGTAGATGAAGATTTAATCCCTGGAATCTTCCATTAGTAAATTCAAGCGATTTTTTTTTTTTTTTTTTTTTTTTAAAGAGAAGTCATACGTGGTTGCTTGCTGTACAATAAGCATTTCAGTATCCCCAGGCAGTTTTATTATCCCACTGTGTTTTCCGTACAGAGCCATGACCCTGTACTGGGACAGAAGCCAAAGGATGAGCAGCATGAGATATTATAATTTGGTTTTATTTGAGACCTTTTTAACAATGTAATAATTTATGATAGTCAAGCTTTCCTTTGGGAAAATGTATAGGAAAACAATTTTATCTTAAACTTACAAAAATATGTGTTTGGACTAAATTTTTTTCTTAAGTGATACGTTCATAGGCAACATAGCTAATTAATCTAAATATCCTTGGGTCTGTGGCATTTAGGTATAAATGAAGTTATATATCTCATAGCAGGGATGGTGTCTGTTGAGTGCTTTGTTTAGAAAAAATGTTCGAGTCAGCACTGTCCTCTGACACATCATCTCAGTGTATCCGCAATATTCAGATACTGAGAACCTATTTTGCTGAATTTAATTGATTCACACATTCCTCTCTGAAATTGTTTAATATCTCATGTTCACAAAGATAGCAACTTTTACACATCATTTCATTTAAAATGTAGGATTCTGGTTTATACTTGATAAGCCACGCTGCTGGGAAGCACTGCGTTTTCATGAATAATAGCTAGAATACCTGAAACATTTTTTTAAACAGCTTTTTTTTTTTTTTTTTTTTACAAGTTTAATTGGAGCAATCTAACGCTTGCGCATACCATGAAAATTACGTTTTGTGGCATTCAGATTTCAAGAGGCAGCTTTTAATGCGTTTTAAAACAGGACTCTCTTCTACTGATGGGTTCCAAACAGTTGTCTGCTATACCTGCAGATTATTCCAGGTTTTCTGTGCTATAAATAGAAACTAAAGTGAAGCTTGAAACTAGTTATCTAACTTCAGCATGCACTGGATTCTCAGTGCCGTACTGTTTCTAAATAAACATACGCATTCCAGGACTGTTCTCAAGTGAGTTTCAAATTGAATTTCAAATTGTTGCTCCCTTCCAAAAGGGAGCATCAACAGGTCTTGGGTTTTCTCTTTAAACAGAAGTTTTAGGCAATGGTTAAGAAATGGCCTCAGGCATACATGTCTTATTTGAATAGCCGGCTGTATTAGCTTGCAATTCCTGAAATTGTAAATTTGACGTATTTTAGCTGATTTAACATGATTTTTATAATGCTGTTGGTCCTTCAGAGAGCTATTTCTATAATATTTAAGGTAAATAAATAGCCTTCAAAAGTGCAATAGTTAATTTTGTTACCTGTTGCAATCCTCTTGAAATGCAGTGCTATCATATTTGAATGGCTCTGCTATGAGATTTCTGGCAAACTCTGTTTCCTGGCTGAAATAAGCAACTAGATGTAGATTTTGGCCACTAATGTGTTTATGGAAGTGTTCAGATGGCCATCTGATTCCAGTCCCACTGTTATCTTCTGTTATCATCTGAAGTAAAGGAGATCAGTATTCTCTTTACTTCAAAAAATGTATCCCATAGCAGTGCTTGTACAATACATTTTTCAGACTGAGCATTTATCACGCTGTTCTTATACCAAAATATGCTTATGAAATGTTAACTAAAGTTATTTTTAAACTTCTGGGGTCTATGTTGCTTGTTCCATGGTATAAATCTGTTACCTGTTTGTAGGAAGGTAACGAGGAAGATTTGGTAAAAGTCAGATTTGCTATACATATAATTTTATCATTATATTGCGAGCATTTATATCCCTAGAGTTTGATGTACTGCTGGGAAAATTTCTCATTTACTGTAGATGGGGAGACTGTGGGTGTGGAAAAGTAAAGAAAACCATTTAAAAATTGACACAGCTTGCCAAAAAGGTAGATGGATTAGTCTCAGAAGAGCGCAAGTAATAGCAAAACTGAAAGAGGCCGCTGAACAGAAAGTTGATAGGCAACCTATCTATTTTTTTATTCCTTGTAAGGCCAGGTATGCTCTATATGGTGCCTTAGCATTTGTTATGTCAGTGAACCATACACGTCACAAAAATCTGAATGGAAAACTTGAGCTGCCTTACAGCACTTGAGAACCGTCTTCCTTACGTCCTCCTGTCTTTCTGGGGTGCCCAAATAAGCAAAGATTTCATATGGAAATATTTTCAATTTCTGAACTAAGGATACTTAAAAGACACTTCCGAGGCCCTGAGACATATATCGATATCTATGAGTGGGTACCCAATCTTACGGTGATGCTGTGTAGCATCCTGCTACCTTGTCTCCACAGAAACAAAATCACAGCTGCAAGCATTATAAAGCAAAATCAGCTAGTTTTATTGTAAATCTTGCTTATTGTGGTTGTGCTTACAAGCCAGCTGAGAACCTTCGTACTAGAAACGTTGCAAACTCAAAGTAGCAGACAGCTCCTGAGCTGAAGTTTACCATTAAAGTAGATAAGGCGTCCAAATGTGGTGACTATTCCTTTTCCTTCTGCTGAGTTTTGAACACGAGTTTATGGGGCTCATCCTCAGCTGCTGTATTCCGTCATTACTGCAAAGACGTTAATGAAATGATGGCAATTTTTATCGGTGACAATATGCCCCCGTATGTGCTGGAACTTTCTTTTCTTTACTAAGACCGCAGCTGAAAGAAGATTTCAGCTACAGTAGAACAACATATCCACATACTGGAAATGGAGCATATTAATTGGATATGTATGAAATGAAAATTGCCTTACAGAGAAACAGAAATCAAACCTGCTATTTCCAAAGTATTAATTTCATTTTTTATTTCATTTCATCTGCGGTGATAACCAGGGACATCTTTTTTGCATTTAAAAAGCCAGAATCACTCTTTGGAGTTTCCAAGTGAAAACATGCCTATCTTTTAATGTGGGTTGTTAAACGGAGACCTGAATGGCCTATTTATTTGCTGCTTTGTTTGAGTGGAGACTGGATCTAATCTGTATGTACACCGAGGGCTCTCCCTCCCTCAATTTCTCTGAAAAACTGCAATTAAATTTTAGACATAATAGGATTAAAGCATTATATTGCATATGACATGACAGTTGTGTGCAGAATTATTGAATTTTATATTCTCACTGATATTTTACTTGAATGTAGAAATAAAAAGGATGACCTAATTCATCTTGTATATCTCTTTCAGGACCATCCCTCTGTCTTAGGCTGTTTATGCTTTTTCCAGTTTCATTTTAAGTCTGCCATTTCCTTGGGAGATTATTTCACAGCCTATTAGACCTCACTGTTTGGTGGATTTTTTTTTTTTTTAATATATATAGTTTTCTTATATCTTTAAAATACAGGAGGCAGCAATTTTTAAATCTATTTTGACCACATGAAGCACAGTAAAAGTTGTAGCAAGGCGCAACATTCCACCAAAAAATTAAACATAACTGGAAAATGAACATATTTATTGCATCTGGACAATTTAGAATATATTAACTATCTTTGATTTTAGGGTAAATGAGTACTAAGTACTTGGGGAAATAGTTGTGTTCTAGAACCATTATTTTTTCTGTAGCTTCTACCCATTTCTCTGGCCAGTTTGTCTCCCACACTGTGTTAGAGAAACTAAGGGCCGCCTTCATTTGGGAAATGTACTAATTTACTACTTTTTTTCTTTTTTTAGCCCCACAACTATGTGTGCAGAACACCACTGGGCTAGTAAAATTGCCATGGATTTCGGGCTGGCATGCCAGAACCACTTTTCTTTAACCAGCCAGGATGCATATATGCTAATGCCATGCCAATACTTAATTCTCCTCTGGTGAATGAAGAGGACAGTATGAAAATCTGTTGATTAAACATACTGGCCATGAGATGAGATTGCAGATGCACAGATAAAATTATTTTATGAAATATTTATGTGGCTTGGTGTTCCGGATGTTTTTTCCCCTTCCGAGTATAAGTGCGTGGCTGATGCTTGCCTGTTCCAGGTCCGCACGACCGTTCTCCCCGGACGCAGCCGAATTGTGAGCTGCTTTATGACAGAGGGTGGCTTCACACCCAGCCTTCGCCAGGGCTCCAAGCAGACAATGGCTTGGCACCAGCTTCCTCAACAGATTTGTTTTGCCATTTCCATTTTGGAAGAGACCGATGTCATAGGAGTCCGTTTGGCCGATGGCTCAGGAAGAAGGGAAGTCCAAAAGACATGACGATTTAGGAGCAGCAAAACGAAATCCCACACCACGCCTACACCATGAATTCCATAATGAACTGGCAGACCTCATGGTCTTTTTGACACAGGTCACACAACTTGGAAAATGCCAGGAACGCCTCTTTTGGGAACAACAAGTACATCTCATGAAAACGGCAGGATTCCTCAGTATTTTTATTTACTTTAGTCATGTTCCAAATACTTATTTTCAAAAAGGCGCTATTCAAAGCTTTCAGATTTACCTTCCTGACAGAAAATTATGGTCTGTGCAACATCTGAATGTTGAAACTAGAGGTAGATTTTGCAGTGGTTGACAAATGGTTGACAAAAAGACCTATTTAAATCAGAGTGATATAAAACTCTGTGTTTAAGTTGAAAACAATATGCCAAAAAAAAAAAAAATCAGTTGTAATATTCAGTTCTTTTCTTAAAGACTTGTCATTAATTAGAACAACAATAAAATATGATTTTCAAACCCCATATCTTTTGTTAAATATGGAATTTAGTTTTGCTTAAGCAGGAATACATACTGTGTATTCATACTTGTCCACTTATATGTAACCTAACATACAATGACTCAGAATATGAATTTTTACAGTCTTAACACCACTTATTTTATGGTGTTAGAATTAGTGAGTAACAAATCTTAATCCAGTAGATTAATTTCTTACTTTAGTTCTGTCATGTCATGTGTGAATAGAATGATGATAACGTACAAAATATAATTTTAATTAGTTGCATAAACCTATCCTAAGAGTGCTGAGATACATTAAGAATAGACAAAAATAAGATTTTTCAAAATTTATTTTGGATGACAAACCTATTGGTAAAAAAGGAAATTTTAATTAATTTGGATTTTAATTAGGTTTTTTTGATCATCATTTGACAGACTGCCCAAGATATTTTGATATTTAAAAATGGACATGCATGCATAGCACAGTTGTCAGAAGAGCCAAATGGGACTAAATCAGTAGGAATTGAATTCCGCAAAGGCTGAACACCTAACGAGTACAGCAGGAACGCTACCTAACTACTTGATATTCTGGATCCACTTCTTCCAAATTTTTCAATTAATAGATCACATATTTTTCCTACTAGTTTCTTGTCATAGACTGAAAGAGGAAGGCTGCTGGCTTTTCAGCTCATAGCCATTTTTCCAACATTCAAGGTATTAATCCAAATGAGAAGATATTCTTCAGCTCATTAAGATTTGTGAGGCACTATTGGCTCAGTATATTTTTAAATGAACATTTAAAGGATTTTAATAGATTATCAGACATTTATATTTTCATTATATTTCAATGTTGCTAATCATAATATCACATAGAAATTTAAATGTGGTCATTTTAAAAACAGAAACTCTTGGAGTCTAAATTCAGTAGCCATGATTCAAAATTGATTTCTACTCCTACTTAAGCTACAAATACCAGTAAAAGTGAATCAGGAAAGAAAATAAATACGTAAACTCTGCATGCTTCCCGTTCAATCCTCCAATGAACATCCAGCAGCACTAAACCCACATGTACATGGCGCATATATAATTCTGTATAATGCAAGTTCAGTAATATAACTACCTTCTCATTATAGTGATACACATGGTAATGAAGCATTGCATGTTGTAATCTTCTCTCGAGGGACATCAGGCTCATTTTGAAGTCTCGTATCACAACACCTCTCCTGGCTGAAAGCTCTGCAGAGATGAGACGGTTGTGCTATTCCCTGGCCTCCCTGTAAACTATCCCAAGAGATCAACTGGCTTTGATGTTACAGAATTTAGCGGAGAGGCAAGGAGGTGATATTTATACCAATATTATACATGATACCATGTCTGCATTTTATATTTGGGTCACTGATTTATCTTAAGTGGATTTGTGTGTTGGTTCACAAAGGTGTTTTCGTATGGCCACAGAGTCTAGGTGGGTGGTGGTAGACTGTGCGAGTTAATCTCCTAGAAGTGCAGGTAAGCAATCTCATAATTTGTGTACTTTCAATGATCCAGCTGAGAAACTCATCCAGGAGCATAAAAGAACCCCGATGAGAAAAAGATAAGCAACATATGTAAGTACAATCTTAGAACAGAGCCTTTAGTGTTAATAGGATATTTTGTAGGAATCTCATTAGACTGTAACTAGAATTTACATACTGAACAATACCGAGCTAAATCTTTCCTTAAGGGGTGAAAATGAAATGTAAACCTGGCTTCTTCTAGGTTTAAGATATTAACTGAAAATAATTTCCTTCTTCATCTTAGACAGCAGCCACAGCTTTTCCTTTCTTTCCTCTACTCCCTTGGCTCGCTGTTTCTCATGCACTGAACCCGTAATCCTTTGACCACATTCAAACTAGTCCTCTGTGATGCAACATATAAAATTCTGGCTAGTCTTGGTTTTCAGTCATCCAAAAGATACTAATCTCCCTTTCTGTGGGAAATTTTTTTGCCAGCCATTCAATCCTCATTGTTTTTCTGTCAATGGAAAAAACCGCTATATGCTATTAAGTCCTGGAGAATGAAGAGCTATATCACAAGAGGGGAGAAAAAAGATTTTAAATAATAATTATAGAAAGAGTTTGAGTATTTAAGGAACATAACTGAAACTGCAAAACACACATATACTGCATGTGAGTTTCAGTGAACAGGAAATCAATTTCATAGTTACATTTCCAAGGTTTGCAGTCGTCTCGTGTATTACACCCACTGAATGCTCCATTTCTTTCAACTATCAAGGTTACTGAACTTCAGATACACTTCTCCTACTGCGTTTACAAATCAATTAAGTCAAAAGAACAAAGCTTTTTTACATGCTAGAGAAGTAATGCTCATTAAATTTTGGATAAGGTGCAAAGACAATTACTTCTAAAAATGGGTGAAATTAATTGCACTCTTGGTTTCTTTTGATCTTCTGCAGCTTACATTATGCTTGTTGGTTTTCTTCCCCCTCTCTTGAATGTATCGGTATTCCAGAGGCAGTCGTAGGTTAGTGATTAAAACAATATTTTTATGAATAAATTTCAGTGTGCTCTGTCTGCTCTAAACATAATAAGGCTGCATAAAAGGAAGTTATGAGAGGTTTGGTCAATCCTCGCTTACTAACCATCATCAGTGTTGCACTGAGTACAATATTATGCAGTGAGGTCACTTTGGGTCCTAAGAGTGCATTTTCTAACTGTGATCACATTTTTCTTAACCTGTGATCTGGGGTACCTGGTAATTTATCCCTGACTATGACTGTACTCAAGCCAAATTTGCCTTTCGTTCAGATTAGTTGGATGCAAGCACAGGCTGAGGGTTGGTTTCTGGACAACCCCTTTGGCTTGGCAGGTGGGAAGTATGGAGATTTTGGTAACATTCCTGCAAACTGGGGTCAGGCAGCAAAGGCCACGTGAACAATGTCGATCTCTTGTCTTGTTGTGTAGTACAGTGTGAGATCTGGGGACAGCCGATCCATGGTCATCCATTTGCTAGCAGGTCGGATGTTAGAAGAGATGGTCTGAGAGGACAGCATGCTTTGACCCCCTCTTAGACCCATCTGCGGTAAGGCAGTCTCAGCATAGCTTAGTTTCTCTTACTGGAAAGGAATGAATATCCCTTATTTTTTAGGCAAAATACTGAGGATTAATTAACATTTTTGAATTCATGGTATTCATGTTAGGTACTAATTAGTGTTGTAGATACAACACAGTCGCCTTGGTATGAAGTTTTACAGAAATGACATCCACAAGTGCTGCTTGTTTAAACTTTTTTAGCTCCCAGTTGATGAGTGTTTCTTCTGAAACGTATAATGATCTAGCAATTGCCTTTATGAAAGAGCAAATTTTTGTTGTGGTTGTTATATTCTGGTTTAATACAAATACCTTTTGAAAACAAAACCACTCTTCTCACTAATTTTTTTCCCCACAGTTTAAGTGTGGGGAAGTGGACACTTCTCAGTTTAGCTTGTAATTATGAAAAAGCAAGATAATATGCTTATAATTATACACAAGAAGTAGAGTAATATCAGAAGACCTACTGCTTAGAAGATAAATATTTTGCTGAAAGTGGCTGCACGTTGGAGTATTCCTGCAGTGAATCCCATGCTTGCTTGAGCAAGTACCTGTGGTCAGTAGAAATGTTGGCTGAGTAGTTAACAGGATTGTGCTCTTGGTTTATCCGCATGTAGGCAACGCGTAGATTTCTATGGATACATGTATTTATTGAAGAAAGCTTGCATATTGTTTCCTCTGTATGCAGTCGATGATAGAAACAGGAATAGGAACCTCAATGGGTGTTAAATCAGGAGGAGGGAGACACAGGGTTGCACCAAAAGCATTTTCCACCTTGAGTATTTGCCTGCTCGGAGAGGTCTGAGGGCCACGGCTGTTAGGACCACTGCTGAATCAGAGAGGAGGTTTCTAGGAAAGAGGGTGGACCCTAACTCCTCAGTCTTTGTCTAAGGATAACCTGTCCTCCCCATGATATGACATTGGACTCGATAAACTGCTGGGAGATATTTTGTGTATTTAGATTATAACATGCAGCTATTACGAAACCTTTTTTAAAAAAATCCATTTCCTTTCCTGTCATGTAAGGTACATAAAAGAGGCGGGGGGGCGGGCAGGGGGAGAAGTAAGTTTTGCTCCCAGTGAATTTTACATAGAAATAAGAATGTTTCACAATTAGGAGATTTTCTTTATGAAGTGCTGATCCAGACTGCTGATGGGAATGGAACTTTTCCCATTCATCTCAGGAGCCCTTAATCTGCCAAACGTGTTATAACGGTTAATCGTTGCACTCCCATGAAAGATATAGAACCATACCAGTCACTTTTTCTATGGATGGGGAAGCATAAGCAAAAGCGACTCTCCCAAGGAGACATGGTTTAGCAGCAATAGAGTAAAGCAATTGTAAAATCAGGGAACTCTTGGGTCTGAGCCTAAACATCGTGTTTTATATCTGTATTTGTGGTGAGGAGCTATCTATAGGGCAAGAACTGAACTCTTCTAATGCAGCTATTAATCATAACGCTTCAAGGACCACAGTTCTCTTTTCTCTACCAAATGGTTTCTATGGGCAAGTGTATTAGATGAGGCAAACGCCTGTTGATTAAGGGCTGAGCTTGGAGTTCAAGTCTTCATCACCATGTTCTTTTGCTGTATGATTGATGAAGCTCGACTATAATTAAATTTAAAGCCATAGATTTGGCAAAGAACAGTATCCATTAACTGGACTGATGTCATTTTATCCCATGTGATTCATTAACGAGTAGCAGTATACATTTCCTACAGTTTACCTGATGTCCTAGGACGTTAAAGGTAACAGTAGAGATCTTGGGACATGAGGTTTGTTTATTTTCTTAATTACGGAGAAGCTGTCAGCTTAGGTTTGCCTAATTTTTGGGCGTTCACAGAAAAGGAGTAATGTTCTTAGAAGGTTTAGTATTCTGTTTATGATTGTTTAACATTCAGCATCAATGATTTTATTGCACAGACGTTGGCATTTTACTCATTATCACTTCGGTTTTCATGCCAGGTTCTTGCAAGAAGAGTATTTTATGCCAGGTGCCAAATAACCTTTTGTCATCTTGCTGAATGAGGCACTGCTTTTGTTCCACAGTCAAAAATTACATCCAGATCTTAAGAACATTCAAAAATATCCATCTTCTCTTCTGCCTTCCCCTCTGACACACACACCATTTGGCAAGGACTAACAGTACTTCAGAATCTATACATTCTGCTCAAAGCGAGAAGAGACGTGCCCCTCATTACTCAAGATCATCTCAGGCCAATTAAAGACCTGTGCAAATGAATAGATTTTTCTGATCGGTCCAACACTTGGCTGTAAGGATGGTGGCCAGACTGTAGAGCCATGAGGGCTACATAAGACAAAACATGTCAGATCTTGGGACTCGAGAAGGTCCAAAACATTTAAAAATTTGCCTGTGAATAGCTGTGTGCACTGACACCACCCATATGGCAACATGTGCCAGATATATGTAGGATGAGCGTTCTGAGTCATGCTTTCAAAAAGAAAAGCCAGCAGAAAGAACATAACACAAACCTGTAAATCCTTTAATTAATTCAAGAATTATTTATGTTAAATTATCATACATTTGCAGGATTACACATCTGCATTTTTCTTAACACACTCAACTGTTTTAAACCTAGCAGCTAATTCCTAATTTGCTTTCATATATTCTTTGAAAAGGCAAAGAAAAGCTTAAGAATTCTTATGTAAACCAGATCATTCCAGTGAAGTAATTTTATTACTGCAATCCGTTACACAGCACTTTGATGATAAAAGAGTGTATCTTGGAAAAGCAAATCTTGGAATTTGTGAAGTGTTGTGGGAGGGAGTTGTTTTGTTTTAACACTGTTTTATTAATTCCCCTTTTCACTTGGTTTTATTCTAAATAAAATGAAGTGGAAAAAGCCTGCCCATGTATATACTTTTCTATAGTACTTCACCAGATTCCAAGAAAAAAAAAAAAAGTTTTATGATGCAAATACCACAGTTTTTTTCTGCAATAAACCTGTCATGGGATTTGAGTTATTTGCTTGCCCTTTTAGGAAAAATAAAATAATAATAATAATAAAAAAATAATCAGAAGATGTTAATACGGAATGCAGGCCTGATTTGTTACAAATTACACGTCACTGTTTCTTAGCAGTTAAGCCAAGTTTAGGAAAATCTCTCATCAAACCAGGCTATATCTTAAAGATATGAAGCAAGGGGCTTGGCTTCTGTAAACTGTTTTACTTAGTGGAAATCAAAGGAATTACATAAACTGACCCCAGCAGAAGATCTGGCCATCTTAGTTTCATTAAACACTGTTGTGTCTTACTTTCGTCTCCCAACTTTTTCAACAGCGAAGTATTTGAAACTTCCTTCAAATTTACCTTCTTGCTCTGCAGTTGTTTGGTATATATTTTGTAGTTCTTTCCACAAGGACAGTTTCTCAATAATAATACAACAATCCTAGAGACTGTTTCAGTGATCGCTCTCCATTTTCTTGAACTCTGTCTTTCCAAATAGAGCAGTGTTTCCACTGCGCCAGTGGGACTGGTGGTCACACCTAGTCATTATCCATAAGCAGGATCATGTACAAGGCACAGTAACCTGTATATAGAAATATTAACTCCTAGATACCAGTTATAATCTATACATATGGAAGCGCTATACCCTTTAAGGCAGCAGTAGAGTTCAGTCCTTGCCCAAGATGAGTGTCAGAAATTGCTAAGTGGAGGAGACCAAAGACTGAATGATTACCTGAAATAATCCCTCACCTTCCTGCACGATGTGGAAGGAATGCTGCAGTTCCTCTAGAATGAATTAAGGATCCTACACGTTTTAAGCAGATGCATAGTCCTGTTGAAGCCAAGGCTCTTTTTTCTTGTCCATTCTCTGTTAATCTTGAGGGAGTTCTCTTTGCCAGCTCCCTTGGTTAGCCCCCATCATCTTGGGTCCCCATCCCCTGAAGGCAGGGGCTCTCCCAGCTGTCTCCAAGACAGCGTGCCTCCCTCCTTCCCCTCTCGCTCTTCCAGTTGGCTGGCACGTACACAGCGCGTCTCCCTCACTCTCCTCCCATAGCCCTACACCGGCTCCCTGTGAAACTTCCAGCATCTCGGCTGGGAAGAATCACGTTGTGCAGCCTTTGAGCAGGAGGGCAGGGAGGACGAGAGAGTGCTGAGAGACCTGGTAAACCCCAGCCTGCCGCTCGCTGCGCGGAGGTGGTGGAGGGCGCAGGGAAGGGAGTACATGACCTCCCCCCCCCAACCCCCAACCCGGCTTTTTCTTTATCTTTTGCTGTTCTGTTGACATCCCTTTCTGCATAGCAGCGTGACTCACGCCTGGTCCCTCACCCCACAACTTCACAATTGCAGCCACAGAGACTGTGTGTGGGAACAAGGAATGAAACATGCTGCCTTCTAAGCAGTCTCTGATGAGACACGGAAGGACACAGCTAAAAGGCCACCGTGGTGTGCTTTTCCCTGCACGCAGCCCCAGGAGCAGCTTCTGCGCAAGGCAGGAGACGCCTTGGAGTCCTCCTGCATTATTTGCCTTCCTGGGGCTTTGATAAACTCAAGAAAGGGATTTAAATATATTTAATCGTTGTGATCGTGCAGATAGCCGTGCATAAAAGCCTTTTGTGAAGAGGAAAATAGGTTTTCTGCTTGGTAACTGGATGAAGTCCTTTTCTTGGATGACTGCAACAGTACAGCATAAAGGGACAGGGAGCCAACAGGTGTTGGCAGCACACAAAGGTGGAAGCAGCCCTCGTTTAGTACAGTCTAAAAATGATTTGCCCTGCAGAACAGGCAAAACCTGTTATCTCATCGTCAAGAAGGGCACCTGTCCACACCTTCCCACAAGATGGGAGCTTGTGGGCCAGCGGTCAGTGTTGGGAAGGTGTTGGGATGCGTCTCCATCCAGGTAGAAAGGGCAGATCTGGGTTGATCCTGATAATGCAGGAGCAGTGGAGAACTCGGCCTGAATTCCTTCCCTTTCCTTCCAGGACCACTGTGATCCCCAGTGTCCTCTTCTCACCTCTGTACCCTGATTGTAACTAATTGGATCCACTTGTCAAGATGATGCAGCTCTAATTACCCTGTATCTGAATTGCCCTGGAGGGTGACTTGGTGGAAGAGCTCTTCACCCCTGTGAAGCGTATCTGATCCGTAACCTTTCTTTTAGTCACTCCTGGTCTTGTGTTGATTTTTCTTTGCCTGCTCTCATGTTGGTTTCTAACACCTTGAACTCTGCAGTGCCACTGCATGTTTAATAACCGAATTTTAGAACTTGCTGACACATTAGAGCTTGTTGTCTGTTAGTTTATAACACTCATAAGTTCCTCGTAGATGTGGAGCTTTGTCAAATGTTTTCTGACAATCTAAATAACTAACACTTTTGACGCTTACTGCAACCCTTTGCCAGGCTAGGCAGTAATAGGCTCAACGAAATCCGAGTTACTGAGGCATGACCTGAAACAATATTAGCTGTCCTTGATTATGCTCTGAATTTTCATGTTTCCCTCCTCCCCAGCCCCAGTGTGATCCTTTTAATGGTTGTCTAAGACTTGCTCGACAACTAATGGGAAATGAACTGACTGGTAATTTCTTGCTGTGTGTCTGCTTGGCCCCATGCCAGTCTCTTGAAATGACAGTACTAAATATAAATTTTCATTACACCTTCTTCAATTTCTCTGCTTACTTCATGTAGTACTTTTAGATGAGCGTTGTTCAGCTCTAGTCTCTTATCGGCTTTAAGAACAACAATCCAGTTAATTGACAGTTTGGGTATTATCACCTTTTCTTTTAATTCCTCATCGTTGTTTCTGTGTTGAGTCTTATGCAAACATCTGCCCTCTTCAGTTTTAAAGATAGGTACAGGAATAATTGCTGTATAGCCTTCCTGTTCCTTTACACTCCATCACCTTTTTCTCCTGTCAGTGGCTTGGTGTATAATTATGCTTAAAATATCTTTTGGTATTAGTTGAGATGCTTTGCACTATTTGATGCTCATTTTTCAATTTGGTCTTCTCAAGTATTTTTGATTGCCTCAGGCTCTTGTTATAATTTACATAATCCTCCTGTATTCTAGATCCTTTCTACCTTTTAACGCTGTCATTTTTTCCTTGATACTGTTTTCCTCATCCTTTGCTTCTGCACACCAGCGCCTGTTCTCATTTGTGACACATCCTGTAGATGTTTTATTGGAACAAGCATAGCTAGTAGTATCCTTCCTTTACTACACTTGATTTTCTGGACTCTATTTAATTCACATCAGTTTCCTTCGACTCACTTCTCCAAAATCTACCTTTTGTAAAGTCCATTATTTTTGCACTTTTTTTCTTAACACAATCTAATGAATATTGTGGGTAGGCATACATGTCTTGCTTTCTAAATCCACAAAAGCCTTTAAGGAAATGCCGTCTCTCCTCAACAGTTCATTTTTATTCAAGGAAACAAAGTAAAGTGGGTTGCACATGAGGCTCTCCTGCTGTCTTAAATCATGAAATAATATTTGCTGCATGTGAACTACAGCTGAAATTGCAATAGTCACCTAAGGCAATACTGGATGATTTTAAACCCTGGTAACTATAAATAAAAACATGGTATAACAGTAAATAGATTTATTCTTTATTGAAATCGGAGTTCACTCATCGTAGGACAATTTTCATACAGCTGTTGGGATCAGATTAGCCACTGTCTTTCATCTAATGCAGAAGTTTTTTGTTAGTGCAAAGTGAGTGCGGAAATTTCCCAATCTGACGTGAGAGCTGCCTACGCTCATTTAGTCATCCTTTGCCGCAGATACATACTCTGCGCAAGATACAGAACAATAGTGAATCTGCTCCGAACTCTCAGAATCAGACCAAGTTTAGTTGTAAAGTAGATAATTTAAGATAAATTCTGGCAAGCAAAAGCATAGCTCATGTGACAACACTGGCATTTCTTTCACACATTTCAAATCTTCTTTTTGCTGTTGAGGTTCTGGAGGATCTTAATGAAATTTTTACAGCCAATGTTATGTCTTTCAGCAGAGAGGTATAAAATTTACACTGATGTCACCAATGATCTGGGCTTTTCTATGGTCTGCTGCACTTTCACAACATGTCACTGAATATGTTCAAAGAAGATTTGTACCTGAAACCTCTTAAGAGATTATCTTAATTTTATTGTTTACTCTTGTAAAATATCATGTGCAGAAACCAAGGAAGACTAATTTTAACCAGCTTTGTGAAACATAGTAAACATTTGAAAACAAGGCCTCTTAGAATTTGAAGTTATCGTTAAATTAACAGCTTTGATGTCTTTGCAGAGGAACGTTAACAGCTCTAATGCTTGAGACAGACCTACTATTTTGCTCAGTGAAAGTTTGTGTTACTGCAGTTTGATGGTTGCTAGTGCTATCGCTTTCTTCAGATATGCTATTTTGAGGTGGGTTCTTTTTTCATGAAAATGAATATTTTGGTGTAAGACAAAACAAAAGAAAAGCTCTAAAGAGACCATACTAAGCTTGATGTTTTTTGCAGAGAAAAGGCAAAAGGAGAAGCAGGTACTTCAGTCGCTTATTGTTTGGTAGAGTTGTTTGTAGTAGCAACTTCCGAAATAATGAGGTGTCACTATGCGACTGTTGGTATGCGAGAAGGCCAAGCTTTGTGTTCTTTCTGCAAAGAGAAATCAAACTTTCCCTGCCTTCCTATACTTTTTTTTTTTTTCTGCTCTTTTCAAAAAATCCTGCACTGCCAAATAATTGTTGTAAGTTATTGCCCCAGGGATTTTTGTTATTTTTATCCCACTCACCTATTTCTGTGGACTAGAAAGCTTATTCAGTACTCATCACCTGCCTACCTGCTCCTTCCTGTGATGGCATCTCAGCTTTAAATCATCTACGAGTCGTATGGTTTTACTCATTAAAGGCTTAGGTAGCCAATAATTTAATCACTTTATGCTCAGTAGATCAAGGATTCCATCAATGAGCTGTGAATTAACTCGCTATGTGCTTTACTTAATTTCCTTTTCTTTCTTTGCAAAACACGTCTTTTTAATGGGAACGTAAGGCTCGGCTTTGCATATCAAGATCAGTGTTATACCATTCCCTGAAGCGTTAAAAAATGGGCTCTCTCATAATTTCTTTTTTGCTTTGCCAGTTTTGGGCACGTACTTCTAGGGAGCACTTTTAATATATATGCCAGTGGTTGATAAGACCCTATCTTGAACAGTAAGATATATTTTCTGTGCTACCAACATGGACTAATACACTATTTTAGAGTAATTGGGTATGATACATTGCATGTGTCCTTATGTCTACAATATCTAGGTATTTTTTACATCCTCCTAGGCTATTAGACTCAGTATTTTACAATGAAAGAGTGTTCCACAATTTAATTACACGTTTTGTACAAAATATTTCCATTTAACAGTTCCAAACTGTCTCTTCCCTTTGAGTATAACCATTTTGGCTCAGCTCCCATCTCTAACAATGGAAGTGTCACATATAGTCCCTAAGTGTTTGAAAATGCTTTTCTTTAGTTTCCATTTATAAAATGTGTCTTCCACCCTTTATTATGCACTCACTATTCTAATTTCTGGAATGCCCCCTACCATTGTTTCCACAGCAAGAACAACGCAACCGACAGTGGCTGTGCTTTACTAAGGAGTGTCCTTACATTCCCAGTGTGGCTTACAAATCCCAGCATCCTTGCGCAAAGCCTATTTCTTTTTTTGCCTATTCTAGATTAGTTCATTAACCATTCGTAAGCAGGTATCTTGTTGCAGAAAACTGACTTGAAAGTAATTCTTCATGCTGGGGAGGGGTAAATTGTGCAGCTAAGAGTAAATACGTCACTAAATAGGAAGGCACAACTGACTTCCATCTTACGAGTTTTGGAGACGGTAGGAACTGGGAAGGGTCAGCCTTTTATTAGCCCACTCCAGTAACTCCATCAGGAGAGTTCTGGGTGTAAAATGGAAAAAGGGTCATCTTCGTGTGCAAACAGGAAAGGACAAGATCCTGGAGAATCTGTATTATTTATCCTCATGCATTCCATCCCAAGTTCAGCAAGAATTCAGCCCAGACAGACGGATAGAGAAAACCTTCAGGATTTCTGTTAAATACGACCAACCTGTTCTGACTGTAGGGCATAGAGCTGGGAGGATGTCCTTTTACATCCAGACTGTACTGCATTTCCTTCATCTTCTTGGCTTACTGCTCTGAAAGAGAACTGCCTTGGCAAATCAGAATACTAAGGCAATACTATGCTGTTGCTAGGCAATAACTAGACAGTTTTTGTGCAATTTTCTACCTTCTGATGGGTGATGTAACTGGTCTAGATTTGTTATCTCACTGAAGTCCTTATCTGGACAATATGTGGCAAGAGACAAGGCTGGTGAGATAACAGGAGTGGTACAATTAGTATTAATTAACCTAATACATCAAGAATACGTGCCTTATGTTGTTTGTTTGACAAATCCTAGCTGCTTGCTCCAGAATTAAAATGTAAACAATTTAAAGTATCACACTGCTTCTGAGATGAAGCAATCACTCAATTTCAGATGCTGAAAAAGAAAATAATAGGATGGGAGAAAGGAAAATAATAAAGCAAAAAGGAGTGAGATAAAGATGTGAAAGCGTTTAAAGGATCACATGTTTTTTCAATATAAGTACTTAACTGTTTTGCAGTATTTAGAATATAACGTCCCCTATAATTTAGTAATGTCACATGTTGGGCTATATCACTGACCTTAGCATATATTCAGCCCAGAATGTGCTATTTACCTTCCACAAAATAGTATTATTCTAGTTATTACATTTGCCGGTGCAGTACTACAAAGTCTAAAGTACAACTTAACTTAGCAAATATTGAGTAAAATTGAAGTGATTCCAAAGATTACAGACTTACTGTAGCCAGCGGCAGGTATAATGCGCATGTAGCTTGGCTTAAATATTTATTTGTTGTCATTATTTGATCCGAAGGACTAATTTCAACTTTGACATCAGATAACCAGAGGGGTTTTCTTCCAGAACACTAACATCAGAAGGGCTTCATAAATAGAGTCTGGCGTGCAATTAAACCGTTTGGAGATACTAGGTAAACTTCCCACTCTGATGCCGAGCCTCCTCTTCCTGACATCCCAGCGTACCTTTTGTGAGTCTCATTTTTTTTAGTAGGTCAAGAGATCTAAGCCTTAAATGAAGCAGGCTGTATCAGACACAGATTTTCATCCCCAGTGGGATCACGACCTTGCAGTGTATATTGAGTTTAAGTTTAATACTGTAATGGATGGGACTCGTAATAAAAATTGCTAGATGCTTTGTGGATGAGTAGTAAAGAGTAGCTCAGAGTACAGGACTTCAAGAATCCAGGGTGCCAAAGAATTTCAAACAATACTGAATTTATGCTATCTTTTGGCATTGTTTTTGTGCTTTGGAAAGCTTATAATAAAATTCAGGCCTTGTCCATTATTTAATTAATTTGCTACATTTTTTGGCACTTTCTTAGTAGCTTAATAGGTAGTTTGCATAAAATGCTACCGCTGTTAAATATCTGTTTGTGCAGCGAGGAACACAGTGGTGTTCCTTCTGTCCTAATGCATCACTTAAATGGAGATAAAATAGTGATTACGCTTACTCTTTAGGACCATAGACTTGGATTTACTTTCAGCTCTTGCTACATATGTAACCATTTTGGCAGACTCATTTAAGTTTTCAGAAGATACCAGTACTTGCTGCTGCGGTTACTCTGACTTTAAGTGGAGTTTTACTTTACAGTCTCGTCATTAACCTGCTCATCTTTCACCAGCAGTAAATACAAGCAATCATGTTATCCTAGGAGAAAGTGGTGGGGAGGAAGAAGTAAAATGTTTGAAGCCTAGAAAAGAGCATTAACTGCTCTATGGCATTTTTCTGTGGTTGTGATTACTGATGCGGAGGTTCCCTACCTTTTAAAAGTATGAAGGTCAAGCAGCCAGACTCGTTGTACGTAAGGATTTCTGGAGATGCATCTGTTGCTTTCACCTTTCTCAGAGAAGTGAAAAACCACCTGAGATTGCCAGGGGTGGCTAAAGAGCAGGGTCGGCACGCCAGCCGCTAAATTTCCTTCCAAAAGAGAGATGGCGTGGTGCAACGTTGGAGAGGCATGCCGTGTGTTGCAAGGGCTCAGCGATACCGTTCCTTTTCTGGGAAACGCAGTGTATTTATCTTCCTACGTTATTTAATGCTCACTCCCAAATTGTCAGTTGCTAAGGCTCCCTTCCATGGGACTCCCAGGAAAGTCATGGTGAGATTGATGATTTAAATGGTCTTTCAGGGGTTGGTAAAATTAAGGATCTCAATTACTGAATTTGACCTGGAGTACTAGTGACAATGAAGCCTTCGAAATGACACAGGAGAAACAAAATAAAACAATTATATGGAAATAAAGGTTCTGCAGACATCAAAGTTCACACGCTCATAGGAGGTTTCCTATCGTGCTCATTAAATCCCGCTAAAAACCAGCAAGTTCTCCTAAAACAGATGCAGCTTCCTTGTACTGTACGGACAGTTACATCTCTTCTTGTTATTTCTGTTATTAGTAGTATTATTTTGCTATGCTCTGCACCATATTTCATGTCAGCAGTCACACTAATTGAAAACCTGAAGTAAATTATTATTAATTATCACAGTAATATATTGTGTCATAAGTATACATAATTCTTGAATAGTAACAACGAGCCTAAGAAAGTTAGGAACTAGCGTAGACAGGGCATGAAATCACAAAGGAGAAGGACACATTAAGGTCAGCAAAGAAGAGGGGAAAAAACCCTGAAGTTTTCAGTGTAAACTTGAGTAACCATGACCTTTAAAAAGTTTTCAGAAAATTGTCGTCACTCAGAAAAGACATCCTGTGAGTATATCATACAGTTCTTTATTTCTCTTCTCCTTTCTCACCCTCTGTCCATATACCTTTTCAGCTCTTGAAAAATGCCAATATAAATGTGCTGCGAATTACGTGTGCCACATAAATGTTCCTTTTCTTTTTATCCTTCATTAGGACACTGTGATTTATAATGACCAGCTACCCTGTATTATGTCAATTATACCAGAATGGTGGCATTACTCTTTGGACTGAAGCACAGGGCAGATACTGGCAATACAAAGTACATTTTGCTTGGCAAATACTGCTGAAGAATAGCTATGTCCTCCTTTGGGAAGTATCAGCAGGACTGAACAGAGAACTTAGGGAGCTCTCCTTTCAGTTTTATACTGATTCCAGTCAAAACAGGTTGTAGACTTCTTGTGATAAAACTGTAGCCTATACTAGGGAAATGTTTGGAAGAGGCAGAAGAGAATTTATTCTGGCAACTTCTAGGGACGCATCCTGTGGAAGACGCAAAAGCACTCCTGGAAAGGCATACTCTGCTGGTCTTCATGCTCTAGAAGAAAGGAGAGACCTATCTAAGCCCCTCTATTCCTCTCCTGAGAAGACCTGTGTTACTAGCAGCGCAAGCCATTCATACTTCTCCAGAGTAAAGCAATGATGAGTTTGCCCATGGAGTACATTAAAAAGAAGTTTTCTTGCATTTTGGATTATAAAGGGAAAGGTTGCTGCAAGCCAGCTATACTGCTGGAGTTTCAGAGCAGCTGCTTGCTACACCAGAAATGGTCTGAGAGGTGAGGACCTCTGCAATCTGGAAGCAGCCCTGCACAGCTCCCCACTGAAACCAAAGACGAGGAACAGAATTCCGCTTTCAGGAATCTAACCTTGCTTTTCAACACTCTGTAGCTGTCATGTTTTGATGATAATGAATTTAGATGGCAATCAGTATCTTGGTCAAAAAGGGACAAAAATGTTGCGAGGAGCCAGTTCTGATGAATGCTGTGTGAAAGATGGGAAAGGTCTTAGGCCATTAGTGATGACTGATGCTGTAGGAGAAGCATATAAATGATGTACTGAAGTAATACATTAGAGCACAATATGAAGCCCCTCTAGACCTGAGAAATATATCACCAATCAAATTTCTTTTGAAGGTCTTCTCTTTACCTAGCAAGGAAGACTTGATGGGAATCCCTGTCAAGTCTCCACTTGATATACAGTGCTTAAATGTTGCTGGATGTTTTAATTTGCAGATACTATCAGACTGGGAGTGGTAACATTTTGGCTGCTAGTGGAAAGGAAAGCCTGTTATTGATATTTGGCTCTTTTTAGTTGGGACCATAGGTTGTTTTGATATGCTTTACTTTAGAAGAATAGTCCCGAGATATTTAGAGAAGCACAACACAAGGTCACGATCAATTTCAATGCAATTATTTCTTGATTTAAGACAGCAGGAGAGCCTAATGTGCAATGCATTTTACTTTGTTTTCTTGAATAAAAATGAACTGTTGAGAAGCACAGGCTGAAGGTTCTGATGGCTCCTGTAAATCATCTCAGCTGTCAATGGCACATGGCAGCTTTCAAAGGAGAATATAATTCGGTTTTTGCACTTGTTTAACTACGAAAATAAAGTCCTGTGGGTGCTGAGCGGAACCTGTCCTGAAGCATTTATAGGCCTTTTCATGGTGATATCATCACCCGTGCTACCTTCTTCGGTGGATTTAGAACTAGGAGAAAGGGAATATTTATTCTGCCTTGATTTAAATTCCTAGTTTGTCAGGGCCAGGTGGGTGGACTTTGCCCAACAAACACATTTGATGTAGTCAATGGGGCATCTTCACTTGCCAAATGCACGTGATCTCAGGGCTTGGGGAACGTGGCAGAAGGGTAACTATGCCTGACTTCTGAAGTCAGTACAGAACTCGCATACCGTCCGATATTTTTCAGATTCCTCTTCTAAGGTGTAACAGTCATTTTGTGTCTGTCTTCCTGTTCACATCAGAGGTTCTCCCCTTCTTGATTCACTCTGTGTTTTTAGAAGTTAGCTTAGTGCAATCCTAACACCACGTTGCCAGGAACAGGCGGTCATTGCCCGTCCTCACTGATTTGGGTTTACCTGTTTTCTCGTGGGCTGGCGTGTTCCATTCAATATTTTGGGTATCCCAGCTACCTATGTATTAACATATAGTGTCCAAATACTGTAAGGGCTTTGCTGCTTTTGGCATATTTGAACTAAATGTATTATTTAGCTGGTAAGTTTCACTTTATCTGCCTGTTTCAACCTGCATTTTATTGCATTAAGACCACTGGCTTTCATGAAATCAGATGAAGCTGGTGTCTTCTTTTTGTTATCTTGTATAATCTGAGGAATCTAGTCTATTTAAGAAATTGATGAGGCGTATCAAACTGTATCTTGTGCACATAATAACATCCAGTAGAAAATGAGGTGCAACTTGGGACACAAGTCCTTTAAATTTCCCATAAGAAAAGAGTATAGAAAAATCCTGCTTTTAACTTCTTCCTTTGAGTTTACCGTCCTTCTGTCTTCATCTCATTTTGCATGCCTTACACGATGACATCATTGGAACAATCAAATATTAAAGCTGAAGGAGGGTAAGGATTTATATCTTCCATTATGGCTCCCTTAATATTTTCATTTTCTGTCCTTTCTAACCACGTATCATCTTTAAAGACCTATGTTGTAGATGGGTTAAGGAATCAGTAAAGACATTGGGACATAATCTGAGCAAAAGTATATTTTCTGTCTGGCCATTCCATCACTACAGAGCCAAAAAAGAGAGGTTTGAGCTATGAATCAATGGAAATATTATCTGGATGTTTAACAGGAAAAAAAATAAATACAAAAGATGATCTGTCTCAGTAGACTTGTTTCTTTCAGTAGGAGCCATAAGCCTCCAGCTGTCCTCTGGCCTCAATTTTATTTAAGTCAAAAAACAGTTTGAGAAACATATGTTGATTGCAGTAATGACTGGTCAGAATGCCTTTAACCTGAAGTTATGTGGGGTTTTATGCCCTCAAAAATTTTATTACAAATATAACAACATCTGTGTATACCAACTCA
The DNA here is from genome assembly GCA_008921705.1 of Burhinus oedicnemus. Classification (NCBI taxonomy): domain Eukaryota; kingdom Metazoa; phylum Chordata; class Aves; order Charadriiformes; family Burhinidae; genus Burhinus; species Burhinus oedicnemus. The sequence goes on from VFFE01007724.1 coordinate 2,561,666, forward strand.
CAGTACAGGAGTGTGTTGCCGCTTTTTTTTGCAGCTAGTAGAGCTATATAGCTTCAGAAGTTTCCAGTGCAGGCTAAAGATGAGTTTGAATCCTCCTTCAGTAACAGTGAAATTCACGCATTTCCTGAACCTACCACTCACTGCTAATGGTCCACAGTTTCCTAAAGAACTAATAATGAGCTGGCAGGTTCGGTGGAAAATAAGTTGTATTTAGAAGACTTTCTTTAGAGAGATCTTTACTTCTGGCCAAGCCAAATCAAACTTGCTGTGAATAGCAAAGAGTTTGGTCTAGGAGCTGGTTTGCTCTTTGATTTATAAAGTGCTTGCTTCGGGTATGTTTCAGAACACAGACGTGAGACTGAGAATAATGTATACATGTTGCTTAAAATTTGTTTAAAATTTTTTCTCGATTGCATATGTTATATGACTAGTTTTTCCTTTTATTAACAGATGTCATTTTTTTTTCTTTCACATATAGTCTAGGTACTATCACATCTGTATAAATCAATATAATAATGATATTATGTACGTATATTATTATTTAACCATTGCTCTCTAGGGTATAGTTATGTCAGTCATATTTTATAGAGACTTTCTGTAGACTGCTATAATCATTACAATCTGTTCTGTGGAAAACCCCTGCAAATCAGCATTTTCTTGGTATTTCAAGTAGTAATGGTGGTGTATGGGTAAATAGTAGCAGAATCTCTGAATAACATGATCCTATAAGCATTGCAGGAAATAACGCATGAAGAATATGCAACTAAAATACCGACTAAATGAATAATCTTTATAGAAGATATTATGGCAAAGACTTTTTCAAGTCATCTAGCATGAGAGCCACCTGTGAATTTATGCCTGTAAATGCAAAAATAATATGCACTGGTGTCTTTTGGAAACCTGTCAAACGTGCATTTTGTGCTGTCTTGAATTATTTTGTATGTATATTAAGTAGGCATCAAATTGTGCTTAAATCAGAGATAAATGATTGCTGTTTTGGATGCCTTTTTCAGAGAATTGCCCAAAAAGGAGGATGAAATTGGAAGTTGTATGCAATCACGTTTCACCAATATTCAATGATCTAAACCTTAAAATATATAAATCTTTTTTTGGATGATATCTAGTCGGAATGAACTCTTTAAATAGTCCTTCTAGCAAAATTCTTTTATAAACCAGATACAATTTGTGGTAACATTGATGTGATGAACAACATTTTGTAGATCTCTTCTCAAATAATTTTCACCTACAGTTTTTTCAGAGGCCTCAAACACAAAGAGGACACGAGACAAATAATCTTAGCATTTTTTGCCCCATTTCACATCATTATCTTAATCTATCAAAGCATTGTATGTTGAATACTCTGCCCAAGTTAGTTTAATTGCAGCAATAACTTGTACTGACCTGTACCAGATAGAATCCTTTCCAGATCATGATACCATCTGTTAAGGCAGGCAATATATCCTAGAGTATATGTGTAAGATTTTTTTTTTCTTTTTCTGTGTCCAGTGTTCTACTTAATAATTTTGCTCCTTTAATGTATTAAAAACTTACAGATTTTTTTTTTCAAAGTGTATTGATACTGTCCAAACAAATGTGAGAACTTTTAGCCACAATTGTGTTTAATCACAAATTATCACAAGCTGTCTCATTTTCCAGCTTGTGGAAGCATGGCCAAACCACAACTAAGGAAGAGGTAACCACCACCACTTCTTGCTTTAGCACGTGATAGATGCAGCTTTAGGGTAAACTGTGAAGACAAAGTGAGCATAAAATCTCGATCAGGTAGACCACTGGCAGAGCAGTTGAAGGATTTCTAAGCATCGTATTTTCTTCTTGCATTTACAGTATTTATTTAGTCGGTTGACCCCTACATATCAAATGAGTGTTTTGTTTTCAGAAAGTTCAGACAGCGCAACTAAGGATCTGTCCCTCCCAAACGCTTAGAATTAAGCATTTTATTCCCTAAGGTGCTCTAACAGTAGTTACAGAAGGAGCATTGCTAATGAGCAAATCCATATTTATGTGCATTTGAGTTACACAGTGCTTTTTAAAATAAATGCATGAAGTATCAGATGTAGAAGTAGTAATATGGGCTTTAAGTTGTGAGTCATAGCTGTGTAGAATATGGGGGTCTGAGAAGATTCCATGAAGAAGGTGTTCGTGTCAGGTTTTAACCACAGTTATATAAAAGTGAGAAGAGCAATTGATAAAGTGTCAGGGATAGGGATGCCCAATATGAAACTCTTTGGATGTTTGTTTTACAAGCTCCAGAAAGTGTAAAATGCAAACTGTAGAATAGGTCCTCTGGCAGCTGAACCAGTACGGACATAAGTAGAGAGGATGTGTTGGGATGTCAGCAAGAGAAAAGGAAAGGAAGACTATGTGGATGGAATGGAGAGGAATTGGGCAGCTGGAATTGAATACATTTCCCTGGGAAATGCTGATTATCAAATTATATTAAGGAATTGCCTCTTTTACTTGGAAGCCAATTTGTCTTGACAAGCCCTTTTAAAGAGAGCATGTTAAAAGCACAGGGGAACTGAACCATTAAGAAAGGATACTGTATGCGAGTGAATGCATGTATTGCTTAATACGGCACCAGTGCGTTCAGTCTTTTTTACTGTCTCAAAACCTTTTTATTTTCTCTCCATTGGCCATAAGAAATATCCTCAGAATCCTCAGAGAATGGGACTCGAACTGTAGATACTCAGCAATGAAAACTATAAGCGATTTAGCTTTGCATCCTGCCACAGTAGCTAAGTTTTCTTCAACGGTACTTTCTTAAGGCTCCTTCCAAATATTCAGTGTATTTCCGAGCTGTTCACCTAAGGCCCAGGAGGAGTCATAAAAACATAATCAGGGTGTTTCCAGGGTGCTGGGATTTTACTAAAGTTCAAAGTGAATCCTGCTCACTTCTTCCATCCTGATCAAGCATTCCATTTCAGCTTCTCACAACACAGAGCTCTTTCATATAGGTCTACTGCTGCCATCGATTATATACTTTTTTTTTTTCTTGTGTTTATTATAAAATGAAAGGGCTGATGAGAATGTTTGGTATAGATATGGAGCCGCCAACTTGAAATGTTGAAAAGCGATGGTTGTCAGCAATGAGCTTCAGTTACTTCCCTAAGGATAATTCCACACATCACACTGACAGGACATTTCTGCTGATGCTCAGTCTAAATATTAATGTGCTGCTGCTGCCCTTACTTCTTGTCATTCCTCCCTCTGATACTCTGCGTTACTCCTGGCTGTCTATACCTTCTGAATACACGCACTGCTGCTGTTTTCCATTCTTATGACTTTATTCCTTTCTTGATCAAAATACTTGGCCTTCTGTTTTAGGGAGAATGTCCAAAAGATTCAATGTTTGCAAAACCGAGTGTTTTCAAAGCTGGTTCTAGAACGTTTGTTGTCTGACAGCCAGCAAATGTCTACGCCCAAAACCCCTGCGCCTCCTGCTCTCCAAAGAATGAATGGAACATAACATAGCAAGGAAATTGGTTAAAGGCTATAAAAATAGGTAAAAGTAACCTTACCTTTTTACCTTAATTTTTGAATAAAATACAGTACTATACGCCTGTTTGGTATATCTTAATTAGTTTTCCCAATTCAAAAAGATAAAAATTGGAATGATCGTGACAAGTGTGGATCCTTGAATATATACCATTTTTTTCATTATCAAACATTGCCTCTGCATGCTGTTGTGTGTTTCATATTTACAAAAACTCACGTCATAAAGACGGCTGTCTTTGGATGCGTGTAGTTGCGTGAGTCAGTAGATTGTTTATTTTCTCAGTGGAAATTCACTCAGGACGTTGAGGAGCTATTTCCTCCTAATTAGTTCCCCAGATTCCTCTTATAAAAAAACAACCTTAGGCTTCAAGGAGTCTGTTTGGGGTCATTATTTTCTTGATAAATGTACTCGCCACCACTCCAGATTTCCCAGAAGGGAGACTGCAGGGTAGAAGAATGTTGTGTCGCACGTTATATTCCATGATTGGTTCAAATTACTCAATTTACCCTGTATTTTCAAAAAACAATCCTAAATCATCAGTCAGACACATCCTACTTCCAGTGCCGATACCAGACAGTCATTTTCCCTCAGAGCATCATTGAACATGAGTTCTCCTCAGCTTGTTTCATACTTTGATGAACTAGATGGCTGCAGGGACTGTACTGAGATTTGAGACATTTCGTTTGAGATGTTGCTAGTTGTTTCCATCGCGGGTAGTTCTGTAGGAAAGGAGTGGACAACACCGATTTTACTCATACTAGGCAGAGATTATCGACCCGTAAAATTTACCATCATATTTTACCAAACCACTCTGAGATGTCATCTTGTCAGATAGGTATGCTAATGCAAGGTGCTTTATCTTGTCTAGTCTTTGAAAGAGAACCTACAACCAAACCGAAGATAATGCTGAAAGAGGGTGTCATTTATTTAGCGTGTGCTAATGAGACAAGCACTATTGTTTTGGTCTTTAGATCGACAAATACTTCCTCAAAAAGAAAAGTATATCCTTCACTTTAGACTCAAATTTTAGCTCCATCTTGTGCAAATGTGTTCATTTTCACCTGTCACAAAACCTTCCATGCTGTGTATCTTGTGATCGTTACATCGTGCTCTTTCTTTGATAATTGCTCACCTCTATGATTCAGCATTGTCAAGCACAACTTTGTGCTTTCATTTACGCTGTAGGTGCTGCAATCAATCTAACAGAGTTGTAGGCTGATGGAAACACCGGGCTTAGGTTCCCACAGCCTAAATCCCACCTAAACCCCAATGTTTCCTTTCGGCCTTCAGAGACACCAAGACAGTTGGGTAGACCAGGCACTGCAAGTAGAATTACAGATGTGAAACACTGGGCTGTAGCAGGTGTACTCATATGTACAGATAGAGTCTTCTCCACGTCTGTGCCAGCCATACTGCAAAATACCTACAAAACAAAAGGCTGCTAAGGGCTGTAGAGCTGTCGGCTCAGCAGCGGTGCCCGTCGCACAGTCCCGTCACCCAGGACTGTCTAACCCACAGGTGGTTGTGGAAGGAGGCAAACACCGCCTTGAGATGACTCCCCCTTTAACGAGGGCCGCTGCAACATCCCCTTTGCAAATAAACGCCTCTTAGCCTCTCTCTAACTTACATCATCTTGAAAAGCTAATATTCCCAGTGTCAGGGAAATATTTTTGGTTTATTTCAGTGGCAGTTTGTTTGACTAAAGCCTGAATAAAGGCCTAAAGATGTAAGAGAAATAAACTTTTTTATTGATAGAAAATGCACCTTTTTTAATCCCGTGATTATGAAAATATCTTACAGACACGTCTCTTACGTTTGCAACCTTAAGACATATGAGCTCGCTAGCCTTTCTTGCAGACTCTGAATTACACGTGTGCAACACAAGCCCTGCATCACTATAAACACTGAGAACAGTTGCGAATAAAGAAAAGGAGAAGCTGAGAAAAACAGATGCCGTGCAATTTGTACATATTATTTAATATTGACTTGCACCCATAACATAACGTTAGATGCCTTATTATATTTGGCTACTTCTAGAAAGAAGCTGAAGCAGCAGCCGTGGCCAGCTCAGGCGTGTTGGAAATGCAGCCACACTGCCTGCACCCTCTACTGGCTGATGTACAGACCACAGATGGGTTTGACTGGGGGTTTTTTTTCAGCTATAGGAATAATTTTCTGAGCCTGGAATAATAAAACTTGCCAGCAAAAATTTTATAGCATCATTCTTAAAATTAATAGGAAATTTGGGTGTCCTATTCGTCTGGAATAGGAAAGAAAGTGAAAGGTCTGAGAAACAGAAAACTAATGAATTCTTTCGTTTTGCTGGAGAAACTATTTGTTGAGAACCGCTGTGGTCACTTTCTACTACAAGGGAATGCCAAAGTTTGCCACACAGAAAGAGATTAAGCTGTATTGTGCTTATTCTGAATGCTAGAGACTTTGTTCATTAAGTTCTGCAAATGCCAGATGTGGAAAAAAATAGTGTTCTGCAACCAAGACCTTCTAGAAATTTGAAAATTAAAATTCAAAGTCATGTCTTTACGGGTGTGGGAGTCAGGTTAGCCACAGATAGGTATTACAAAGTATTTGGATAGATTTAACTTTTGTGTGATTCTAGCAGATATTGTATAAAGACCAACTGAGATTTCAAAGTCCATGTAGAGCGCATACTGTAACTTGACCATAGTATATAGAGGATAATATATTCTCCTGGGTTAGGACATCAATTAAATAATAGGCTTCTAGGATCCTGCAGTTTCTCTATTGCCGTTTCTTTCTCTTTTCTTCTTTTCTTTTTCTCCCTTGTCTGTACAGGATGCCAGCTAAGGCTTCCTGAGGTCGTATTTTTCCTGTCATAGCAGACAGAGGTATCTGCAGATATTTTGCGTAGAACAGAGGTGCTGTTTGTGTCTCCGGTTTTCCAGTGGGACCTGACAGCTGGCTACTGCAGATCTGGTACTACCGCGTGTCTGTGTGCAGCCAGAGACACACAGGCACACCGTCTAACATGCGCCCATTACACAGCTAGAACGAAAAATGTTGTTGTTGCTACTCTGCTATTCAATCACTAGAATAACTAGATTTTACAGGAATAATATTAATGAGCGATAAATAATGCCTTGGTTATACTATAGTGAGATTTTCAAAACTCACAAGTGATTTGATTTGCCTTCAGTTTACTTACGTAAAAGTTACTGTATTTTCAAAAGGATTAAAGCCCCCTCACCGTCACCTGTTAAAGATGACACTTCTTCAGGCCTCTCAGTTTAGGACCTCTTTAGGTGTCTCTGCTTTGGAAATGCTCAGCAATTCCTGTGCTCTCTGCTTTGCCCGTATGTTCTTGCCTGTACATGTCAGTTTTGCGTCCGTCGTCGTTGCGCAGTGAATCAGATTTCCAGACACCGCAAGCTTTAAAACTTACTAAGATAAGCAGGTGGATGTATTACTGTTTGTACAATGGTATTTTTACATTGACACCATCTCTTGGATTTGCCATTACTATCGAGGCGGATTAATGCCTGCAGAATATAGGAACGTTTCTTTGGGAAAGTGTTTTTCTGTTGCTTCATTTTTTTTCTAATGCTTATTATAGCAGAATTTCATAAACGCATTCTATCGACTCCTCCACAAAACCAGTGTGTCCCACGCAACTCTCTCCTCTCTTTCAGAGGTCTATCAATGCCCCGTAGCAACACGGACCCGCCGCTGCACCTGCAAACGATGGCGCCGGTCGGTGCCAAACAGCTGGGGCTGGCAGAGGCGGCAGTGCCAGAGCCGGGCTGCTCCGAACGCCCGGCTCTGCCGGCTGCTCCAGCACTGCCTCTTGACCTCCCTCTCCTTCCCTGCTTGGGAACCCCTCACCTCCTTCCTCCTCCTCCTCCTCCTCGGTACGGGAAGATTGTCTCTGCCTTGGTGACAGAAAAAAATCAAAATGGATTAGACGGAGTTAAAAATAGGAAAGATAAAATAGTTTGGTCAAGGTCTCCAGCCAGTCGCTGGCAAAGCCAGAAGAGGGCTCTGCCCCTGACTCCCAGCCCAGGACCCAAACCCAAGCCCACTCCAGCCTCTTCCAAATGCAGCTCACATAAACCAGGTCGGAAGGGGTTTACTGCTTTTTAAGAGTGTTTCCAAATTGCCTCTTTTTCAGTTGTCAGGAATTAACTGGGACTGCGTGAGCTTTAATTAGTGGATCATGTTATTTGGTGCATCTGAAAAGAAATTCGAAGAAACATCTTTGGCTCTTTTGGCCAGTAGCCATAATGACAGCCAGGCTAATTATATCGGTCACCAAGTTATCAGTGCAATCGTAACTGGAGGCAAACAGACGCCAAGAGAAGCTGGTAGTAAAATCATGATGTATTTCACCAACATCTTATTACTGGCTGATTTAAATAAGGACCTAAATTGCTTTATCACTACTGAGAGCGAGCGTCAAGGTTTCAGCATGTCTTATTTCACAGAAGTTGAAGTTTCCTTGCTTGTGGAAACCGGCTGGTGAAAAAGTGAAAGGGATTCCTCAGTAAGTGCATGTGGAAAACAATTTACTATTTTTACTTGCAAATGCTAACAATCCTGCCTACGTGTTTATTTTTCTGCTGAGGTTAGGGATTAGCAAACAAGATTGTCTGATGAGGTTCCTCTAACTTCCATTTCGTTACATCACAGATGAAGTTGGCCCGTCGCTCTCTCTCATTTGCTTACTGGGTCTAAAAGAATATAAGCTGCATGTAATACCGACTTAGAGCGCCAGCTCCCGCAGGGAGTGTCCCTGTGTGCTTTAAAACTCAGTACGTCAGAAGCAGTATACGGGATGTACTCTTTCCAACTATAGGTTTAAACTAATTTAATCTAAAAAAACTGGAACTAGATTGACTTTCACATAGTGTAAACAGAAAACTCTTCGTATAAATGCTTCTCGTAATTTAAAAAACCCAAACTCCAGCCCCATGCTTTCCTGTATTTGATCCCTGCAAACCAAGGTATTGGTAGATTCAGACTTCAAAGAAGAACTGAAATTTTGGGAAGGAACAAAGTCATAAAACTCTTCTGGACTAAAAGTATTCACAGCCACATAAACAAGGAAATGGATTTTATAATTAATTCAGAGTTCCCTGGCAAGCGCAGTGTTGTAATGTGTTGTAATCTACTGATTAAGTTCCAGTGAGAACACTGGCAATGGCTTTCTTTATCAATATCAGTCCTTGAACAGCACCCGAAAGAACCTGAAATGCTCATCTGAGCTTCTCGTCAACACGGGGCAACACCTGGAGAGGGGTGAGTCCGTAGGAACAGGCTTTGTGTCATCCTTGGATCCTGTTTGCTTCCTCTTCCCGTGTCCTCGAGCATTGTGCTTTGGAAACACGGTACTTCAAAGAAAATGGCCTTTGAGAAGTTCAGGCTGAATGGACGTTTGAAACCTTCCAGCAAAGCTTTTAATCCAGTAGGATTCTACTTCACAGAATGCTTTGCCATCTATCAGACCATTGGTCATGGCTGTTAATTAAATGAAAATGCAAAATAAATCTACAGTGCAGAGATACAACACAGCCAATTAAATATTCTGGTACAAGGTGCTAATGATAAAAAGCGAATGTCACCGAGGACAACCTGTATGATGTCAGAATACAAATCCTCCCAGACGACAAAATGTATGATTCCCATCACGGGCCGGGAGGACGAGAACCACTGACCCTCACCACAGAAGTCAGGCCTTGCAGAGGAGGACACACAGGGTGTGCGTACACGCTTGGGGACTTTTTTTGGAGGAGAGTGACTGCAGTTAAAGTTGAAACCCTTAGACCGCATGCATCATATTTTCTTGACTCCTGATACGTGAAAGTCTCGCCATTTCTGAGCGATAGAGTTTTTTGCCATATGTGCAAAGCATCCTATTTTTTTAAATGTGGGGGTTTTTTTCATATAAAAGAACAATATTAAAGAAAGCAAATGATAAGCAAGCGGTGATGAGTGTTTGAAGTGACCGAGGGACTGTAAGTCCCCTGTACCTTTGTGAAGAGCTTTAATGGCTCCTCTGCGAAGAGGGACTGCCTCTTTACGTGGCTCTCTTCTTGGCAAGGTTAAACCGAATGAATGGCAATAACTAAGCAGTTATGGCTAACTAAAGCAGCTTATAGACAGGCATTATAATTTCATTAAAGATTTGGCAATCAGGGGCAATCTAGAGAATATAAATGGACAGAGGTGAGTAATCTTAAGTTTCATGAAATCAAAGAAAATGGTTAATGAAGTTACCTGCAAGAAACAGCATAATGAGCTATCTTGAGACAAGCAAATTAATGAATATTTAGAAACTTATATATGTGAACAATTCCTCCTTTTCAGCCTCTTAGAAAGGTTGATCTTTTTTCTTGAGGAATACAGTCTGATAAAATCCGTACTTGAAAGAAAAACACATCAGTATCTGAAGTTATATCTTTCAATAGCTCACGAAACTTGTGTCACATAAAAAATACTTTCTCACCATTAATGCTGCAGGTGCATACTTTATATACCTCAGATATGTATTTTAGCTGGGATTGCAAGTTGGTAGCTTCTTTCTTCTTTTTAGCTTTTGATTGTATGTTTTGCTCTCTTTAGAAGTTAGGTGCTTAGGTGAGAGTTGTAGGAAGGGCTTCGTGTTCTCAAAAGGGAGAAAATGGAGCAGAGTTAAATTTTAGAATATGGCAGGATGCTGAACTTTGAAATTTCCATGGATTTTCAGTCCACGGAAATTTATCTCTCTTTCTTTCCATAAATGCAGATAACAGGTCCCTGTCAAGACTCAGCCGGACAAAATATTAACTAATGCCATCCTTTAAACCATTTTTACGCTCCTTAGATTTTAATGAAAGTGTAGTTTCTTGGCATGCAGTGCATTAAAACATACTTAGCAAAGTTCTAATTGACTACAAGCTTTTCTCCTCCTTCTTTCAAATGAGTCCAAACACTCTCCATACGCATGTGTGTGTATATACGTGTGTGTATGTATAAATAAATGTGTGTATAGGCCACTTCGGTTTTTAAAGCAAAGACATGCTGGATGTAGACTAAATCAGCATCAGAAACTATACTGGTGATACGTAGCGTCAGTCCTTAGGCGGTGTTATCACCGCGTTTATGTTCAGGCACAACTGTTACTACCGCATCTCAGTATAGAGAGATTTAGTCTCGTACGTTGTTCTCCAAACCCTACATCCCTTTCTAGACCTGCACAACGTTCTGGAGCTGAAGGCAAATCTTGTTGCCCGCCATGAGCCAGTACTCCTCTTTCCCCAGCAATACTTGGGATTGAGAGGAGAGCTGTTGTGCTACCGAGGTCCCTGGAGGGAAGAAGGAAGGAGAAATGTTGAAGCACGGCGGAGCGGAGTAGAGTGAAAAACAGTGGGAAAGTTCAGGAAAGGGATCCCAACCTTGGGGACAAGGTTGAGCAAAAGTAATGCTATGTATGAACTGATACCGCGTATCACTGCTGCGAGGGGGAGTTAAAATCTTTATGGGCTCCAACAACAACTTTGTGTCATTTCTGCACAAGTTGTGTTAGGATCAGGTGGAAGTTTGATGGCTAAAGGTGGGATCATGGTATATGGGATGGAAACTATCAGCTCCCTCCCTGAAAAATCCCAACTGTAGTAGAGGGATGAATGAGTAGATTTTTTTCATATAGTTAGTAGGGGACAATATGCTTAAAAGATTCTTGGAGCACTCCAATGGGAAGATACATATATCCGCCTTGAAGTAGTGAGGAGCAGACTTTACACACCTGGATTTCAATAGCTCATCAAGTGACAATAAGGGTGTAGTTAGCTTATGACACCATTATTTCTTACTTTTCAGTGCAAAAACCAGCCCCAAGATAAAACTACTCCAGGGTTTTATGTGGATAAAGAATGGCAGAATAGCTCACCTGGTATTGCCTTCTTCGGTGATAGTTTTTAGGCTGTTGGTTGATGTGTGGCTGGTGGCAAGCGATTGATATTCATATGAACGTTTTCTTTCTAGTTTTGAAACCTTTTTTCCCCCCTAGTGTTCCTTTGAGAATTAGATAACAACATGCCCAGGATTGCCCTGTCAGCAAAGACTACCTTCTGCCTTTTCCTCCCGTATTTGAGAGCCACGTGCTTTCAGTGTCAGTGCGAGAGTTAAATTTCAGAGCACTGAAGGATGCTGGTCTTTGAAAATTAATCATGGATTGTAATAATTACTGATACTTACCAGGTGAAAAATGTGCCCAGGACAGTGTTATTCCAGTACACAGAAATGTCACAGGATAAACTGCTACCGTGTCCCGTCATTCCTGCCATGGGCATTGAGATATAGAACCTCAGTGGGATTCGGAGACGTCGATAGCCTGGTGTGGCTGGGACTGGCCTTCGCTCCGCTGGGATGTGCTCTCAGGTGAGGGGTGTAAAAAGCTTATCAAATTATGAGGCACCGTCAGACCTTGCCTGGGGCTATACGCTGGGAAACATGAGGGGGTGTGCTGTGCTTGATTAGCGTCAAGATTTTAAAACGAGGTGGATGTTAACGCAGCAAAATACAGATTTTTAACACAATGTGAAGGGAAGTCTCTCCTAAAATAACTGGAGATGTTAATGAGCTCTCTACAAGAGGCTTAACTCAGGATGCTTATAATCTTTTAGTGTGTGATTGTGGCTGTTCTTAAAAAAAAAAATGAATAGACCTTTCAGAATTCAAAGGACTATTTTCCTTTCCCTTCTGATCTGGCCTTCCTTTCTCCCCGCATACCCCGAGTTGTCAACTTTCATTCTCTCCCGCGATCCCGGAAAACGTGAAGGCCGGGATCAGGGAATACGTTTTTTCTCAATTAAAAACAGAAAGTAGGCAATGAAAAATAATTAAAAGACTTGAAGAAACAGCAGGGGAGGGGGGGGGGAAAGGAACGGATATCTTGTGCGCA
>VFFE01007724.1:2574212-2608549 GCA_008921705.1 Burhinus oedicnemus
AAAAAAAAAAAAAAAAAAAAAAAAAAAAAGCAGCTGATGGGGAAACTTCATCATGTATTGCATATTGAAAGCACATCCTGTAGTTTTAATGACAAACGATGACATTACATTCCCCAGAACGACTGTTGAATTATCACAGTTACAAGGGGAAATCATGTTGACTTCTTGGTGACTCAGCTCCACGTTTCCACCTGCCTCTGAAGACCCCACATGTTTTCCAACAGACTTTGTTTTCATAATTATTAATTGCTAGTTAATGATGTGCTGTGTATTATCGAGGGATAAAAAGTGACTAGTTGGCTACTTAGTACCATGGTCAAGTTTGTCTACGCACCCACTCTAGGGCGCCACTTTTCCCTAAAAAACAAAAGGTGGTGTAAAGGGTGTCAGCTGTAAATATCCTTATGGTAATCAAGCCGTGTAAAGGTCTGGGCTGCACACATCAGTGTTTTTTCCACTGCTGTGGGCAAATAAAAGATGAGGCCATTAAAAGAAAAGCAATTGAAGTTCCCTTTCCCCCATTTGTTGAATTCTTCTGTTTTGTCCTGATAATCCTTTCTGCATAATCAGTTTTAGTGCTGCCTTTGGGTAGTCTGTTACTTTCCATCGATGCTTGGTTGGGTCTTTTGCACCATATTAAGGGAGAACGTAATGCTTGGAAATTAGCAACACATGACGGTAAAATCATAAAGATGATCAAGGACGCTTTACAAATATTATATTTCAAGTGACTCATATTCCTTTAACCAAGCAGAGAACTTAAATGGCAATTTAAGAATATATTTTCTAAATCTCCTCAATCGCATCCTGCCTAGAGATGCCATTAGCCCACTTGTTGAACTGGTTCTGGGAATTTAATGAGGGGAATACATTTCTGTTGTATTTTATACTTCTATTTAATTCCATCTTGTCTGAAGCTTTTAACTTCAATATCTGAACTTAAAATCATTCTTTAACTTCTGCTTTCCCAACCCTGACCTCCAGTTTCCAAAAAAAATACTTGAAGGCAGTAAAGTGTTACATAGGCACATAGCGTTAGAAACACGAGGAGAAAACGACAACTTCTTCTGGAGAAACCTTACTACACAGATATACCAAATATTTTGATATCCTCAAACCTGTGCAAAATAGGCGTTGTGGGATGGAGGTTTTGTTTCTTCAAGTGGTTTCACAAAGTTGGGTTATTTCTGTGGAGACTTGGGCCCTGAAATAGTTGCCATGAGCCCCTGCTGCTGGGTTAGGAAATACTTCTGTCTCTGGAGCGGTGGTCAGCATGACCAGGACGTGACCGCAGGGAGACCCGAGACTAGCTGCTGTAACTTAAATAAGTATCTTTCTCACAGATAGCGGTAGAAAATGAAAACAGGACAAGGAGCTAAATAATAGGAGCTACGCATGAAGTCAGATGGAAAGAGTAAATCTTTGTAGACATTTAATGGCGTTATATTCTAAGCTTTGGGAAATTTTATTTGAAATTTTTTTACAACAGTAAATATAGTCTGTGCTATATCCTATTTCTATTTCATGTGAGAGAAAAATTCCCCATCTATGGCACAACACTTTACTGCTACCATTACTGCAGACTTTATAGATCAGAGATGTGTCAGCATGTTAGCTTTAGCTGTAATGCTTTTTTTTTGTGAAACCTTATGGGCCTTGCAGCCACTTTCTCATACTGACACTCATAAAACGTTCAAGTTCTCGTATTTATTATTTAATTTGCTTCCTATATAAAGCAACAGAGCTCTTCGATACGTGAATATGAAGCCAGAAATGACAGGCAGGCATGAATGGGACTAATGAGTTTTAATAATGCACATATTAGAAACTGCTAAAGGAAGTTTAATTAAGAAAAACAAGTTAAGCATGAAATTCATTTTGGAGCAAATACAAGTAAAGTCACAGATGTACAGAATGCTACATCACAGGAAATGGACTCTCAAGTTGATAGATCCCCATAATGCCAATATTGCACTCAAAATGTAGTGTGCACTCTACAGTTCTGGAAAGCATGGTAATACCGTTCAAGAGCACTTTCAAAGTTGAGTTAGGGATGTCGGGTTTGTGATTAACAAATTATATTTATACCTCTGTGGATTTTATGATGAGTTGGAATTTGATCTCAATTACCCTGATGGAGTTGAGACCAGAATCTGATCAAGTAAGAAACGCATTTACTCATTTTTGTACCACAAGGAAGTTTTGTTTGTTTTTTTTTAATTTAAAAAAAATCATCTTATTGAAGAGCTAGTTATTGATCTAACTCTACAACAAGGGTTTTGTATGCTTTGGAAATGTTACTGTGTGGTATCCAGATAGAAAAACAGTTCATGGACAAATCTGAGTTTATTCAAGCATCTTTGTTTCCAGCGTTCTCTCTCAAGAAGTGTTAATAACTGTATTTTAGCTTTTTTTATCTTGAATTCCTATTGCCCCAAAGATAGGAAAATAAAAATGAGGTGTCTGTCTTATGAATTTGATATGAAAACTTGCGTTAGGTGATAAACTAGCATTAAAGATATTATGATTGTTGATATTACAATTGTATTAAAGGTAACATAGAAAATCCAATTTACTTTTCTCATCTGATTAACCCCAGTGAACCAAGGGTTGGCCACAAATATATAACGAACTTTGTTACGACTTCTATGGCTGAATTTTTCACCTGCAAGAGACAATAAAAGAACAGTTAGTTCCAGGGACCTCTGGACAGGGTCTAGTATACTCTGTTAGAATGATCGGGTGGGAAGCATGTGAATGTCTTAATCAAAGCAAGTTAAATCCACTTGACTTTATAACATACAATATGCAGATTTCAATACTGAAGATCTCAAATGAGAAACATCTGGGATATTTCTTTCTCCCGTATGACCTCTGATTAACATGAGTTCAGTTGAATTTCTACAGTAGGTCAAAAAATCTTTGTGTCCCGAAGCACACTACTGCCATCAACAGAATAGCCATTTGATCATTTAGCTGAAGAGTTACGGTACTCGAAAGTGAGTATAATGTGTGGTCCATCTAAGAGTTAACTGTAAGCTGCTAAAAGGAATAAAGGTTCACTTCAGTGCCCATTATATTCCAAGCCAGTGCATCTGTCATTTTTAATTTAAATCTGTATTACTTAGCTGTCTAAAACTTTACACGTAAGTGACAGAGTTACCCATTCTTTCTGTTATGGGTAAAATCACCATTTCGTTACCTACTTACTGCGCAAAATGTCAGACAGCTATAGTCCACATTAAAAAATTGTAGCTGACTTCTGGTAATATAAACAATTACTTCAACTAAGAAGTAGAAATATTTTAAGAAAATGATTTATTGATATGAGTAAATGGAAGATAATAAGACTTAAGTGACCCTCTTCTTCTCATAGGTTTAATTTGTCTAATTCAAAACCAGCTTAATAGAAAATTATGATCAGAAGTCTTCCTATTTTGGCAAACTAAGTTGCAGAAATTATTTAAAGGGATCTTTTGATCCTGAAAATACTAATTAATAATGAGTTAGCATTAGTGAATATTCCCACTAATAAGGAAGAACAAAAATACAGCGAAGCTGAAAAATGCATGACCATTTAAATGATTCTTTTAACATCTACTCAGTTTAATCCAACTTTTCACTAATTTGTGCTGTGCTGCATTTGAATACTGTATTTAAATATTGTAATTTTTACTAATTCGGTTGTAAGGTTTTGCGTACCAAACATAACATTAAATAGAGGTAACTGTGAGAATGGCGCTGAGGAATCAGTGTCTCTCACCTGGGAGTGACGAGTGATAAATTTGCACAGCTTGTAGCACCTGGAAGTCCCTACCGCTGGGTTGTTCGCAGACCCATGTAGCGTAACACAATCTCATACTGCTGTGGGGTGGGACTGCGGCCCCGTCAGAATAATGTCTTATTCATACCTTCGTTGGCGATCTCAGCAAAGGTTGTGCACCTCAGTGGGGCTGGATTTGTAGCTGCTTTCCGGAGCCTCCAGAGCCGTAGCTGCTCTCAGGCGGAGGGGCTGCTGGCGTGCGGGAGGGAGCTAACCAAACCCCACCACAGCTCTGCCCTTCCTAGGTGTATCTGTTCAGGATTGCAGTCTCCTCTATTATCACTTCATACGTCTGGTTTTTCTTAAATGCATATAGTTCATTTCTTGAACTAAATACACGTAAATCCCTTCCCTTCACCAAATATTTATGGAAATACCCAAGAGCAGGGTCTGTTTCAAACTCTTTACTACTACGTAGGGAGAAAACATGCCGTATTTGACGTGACGCTTCCCTTCGCTAGCTTGAAATGTGAAAGAAGAGATGGGAAGTTCTGTGGTGCATCTCTCGAGGATTTGTCTGATCGTGTTTACATTTGGTGTGTCACACCGACCTAGTGTTTGCCCTGGGTCAGAGCCTTTCCTTCAGTGGCTTCTGTTCTGCTGGCCACGTTCCTGTTTGGCATCGCAGCGTATTTTAGAACACGGATTTCTTTTTAGAGACGTGAAACATCTTTGGGATCTTAGTTCTAAGTAGAGACTGTTGTAAGTCAAAATGGATGCAAATGTAGTTGGTTCTGCAAAATAGCGTTTGTGTTTTGAGGTGAAGCGGCATTGTGTGGCGTTCAAAACTCTTACGATCACCGTCTATGAATATTTGTGCAATTGGGATTTACTAGCAAAATTGAGGTGGAAAGGAATTTTTAAGCATGAATATCAAATCACAAGAGTACATCTTCAGCTAAAAAGAAAACAGCCGGTGGTGTAAAGATACCGGAACAATGCCTTTACATGTGCTGAAGCTGGCATATGGGCAGAAGCCTTGGGTGCCACCAAAGGTTTTATTAATCCGTTGGAGCTATTGACAGGTGGCGCAGTTCAAGTCATGCCTTAAGATCTGAAGCTCTATGGATGAGTAACAAAGAGGAGTTTGGCTGCTGCAGTTTGCAGCAGACGTGACCTGTTGTGGGATGCCCTATGTCATTGGAAATGCAAAGATGCACTGAAGTTATCTTGGACTGTTCGCTCCTCGGCATACTAAATGCCCCTCTAACGTATTTCAGAATCTGAGCTATAAAGTAATTTAAATTCAGAAAGGAAGATAATAAAATAATGGATGATAGAAAAAACCTCTATATAGCATAGACTGTTCCAAAGACCATGAAAGACTTTATCAAATACCTTTTACAGCAGAATTTATTTGCATTACCACAGGGAACAACTGTGGTCCTCACATCTAGACAATAATAAAGTCTGAAAATGCTCTTCCTCCTCCTCAGATCCACAGTATTCTGATGCTGAAGCTTTATACCTTGCCCCAAATTGATCATCGTTACTCTTTAGTTTATTCTCCTGCCTGTCTCCCTGATCATCCCTGCTCCTGTTTATTGCTTCTCACTCTTTCCGCCGATTCCGGTTCAGTCAAGTCCAGATACCAAGGGAAAGTCCTACGTAGATCACCCGCTGGAGGACTAAGGAAAATTTTGTCCAGCATTGACTCTGAACGAGTAAGACATGCTCCAGGCCGGCTTCCCCGCTTGCCTTTCCACCTAGTGCTGGAAATAAAATTTTGGCATAGAAGTCTCAAAAGATTTGAGTAATCTCAGTCTCTTTATTTGCATGAGTTTGTGATTTTAATGTTACAGCTTCAGGGCAGCCAGTGACAGGCTTGAATGTTTGACCTCTCTCAGTCTCAAAAATAAACTGTTACTTAGCCATTTAAAAAGAAAGGCTTGTGGAAAAAAAAAGCAAATCCAAAATTCAAGTTACAAATACAACAAAAATCTGTTGATTCTAGTTCTGCAAGTACTTTACAATTTACTGCCCTGTATAGCCTATAAATCTATTCACTGAAGCTAGCTGCTATCCAATAGTTAATTAATTAAGAATAACCAAGCACTGCATTGAGTTATATTCTTACCATTTTAGCCTCCTGTCTCTGTCTTACAGTAAAAATTTGTCCATGGGGGGGAAAACAGAATTTTCAATCACAGCAGAGCTGTTCAGCTGCAATGACAAAACAGCTGATGGGCAGGGTTAAAACTGTAGCCCAGCTCTAGGAGTTGCTTTGAATTTACATAAGTAATAAATTTAGTTCAGAATAAGTTAAAGAAAAAAGTGAAGCCCGTCTTGCAATCTGAAACGTATCTCTGTTCTGATTAACTCATGTAATTTCTAACATTGTTAAAACTTTCCATTTTAGGTGTCAAAAGTGTATTAAAAAGTTGTCTTAGATCTGAAAACTGGGCTAAGACTTTTAGAGTGAAAGTGCTAAATAAGCTATTAGTAGTGTCTTGGTAATTTTCCATGTTGAACCAACTCAGCAGCTTGAAACGAAGAAGGATGCTCTTGTTTGGCGCAGCTGTATTGAATTTGGTTTGTCCTCAGACCTTCCCCAGACCATCTAAAGTAGCGGGAGGGCTAGTGAGATTAAGTTCCTGCTATTTACAAGTTTGACTTTGAGAAAGAACAGAGAGTACATTTTGCCACTCCCGACAGAAATAAAAAAAAGCCTGGGGATTTTAATAGCTGGTAGAAAAGGTTTAAATTTGTGGAGGATTTTGAATACCGCGAAGGAATAAACTTCCATCTTTCCATGACCTACTGTACATCAACTCAGAAGAGCGAAGTTACACTAGGTGCCTTCTGCTCTGGCACTCGTCTGTGTACTCCGTCTTTACTATTTCTCCAGTAATATCCTCCTACCTTCAAAATTTGAAATGCAACAAAGCAACAGTCTTCCAAGAGGCAATTGTCTGCATGCCATTCTGTGGGAGTTTATTAAACTGAATGCAAACACGTACGTCAAGTTTGGGGAATTATTTTCTGCAGCTAAATTGGTGTGTTTCCAGCAAACGCTGAGAGTTTGAGGCTGGAGAATGAAGGATATAAGCCTGTTTGTTAATGCAGTTTCACAGTGAAGGCGTTAGAATTAGCAGAGAAAGAAAGGGAGAGAGAAAATTGTGGAAAAGCTTCATCTATCTCCTTATTGCCTCCTGAGACAGATTGTTCAGAGCTAAAGGAACACTAGACGTGAACCAAATCTCCTGCTGTCCTATATAGCTTTTACAATCTCCTTTTTAATAACCCAAACTGCAGGGTAGTCTGACTATTAGACAAGCCGTTCTTTTGAATTCTCTCCACAATGTGTATAGACATGATAAAAAAACAATTCTCATTAAAGCTGCCAATGCTGTTGCAAAAGCAGGTGGTTTAAAATGTTTCCTATACAAAGCAAAACGCATTTCTTGTGCATTACACACTGCTTAATAGGGAGCCTAAGATTACACTGCTATGTTGTGTGTAACACTGCATCTTAAATAATAGGATATTGTAAGTCGTGTTGGAAATATGTTTAACATGAATATGGAAGATATAATGATATGCACTGAGCAATTTTCCAAAGTGCTGGAACACAGCCTTGTGTGACAACCTCTGAGCTAAAGTAGTTGAAAATAGAATCTGGAATTTGAGATTATACAGTCTCTGATCCTAACTGATTATTTTTCTAGGATATTGTTCAGTCAGCATGCGGGTATATGAAAGATAAGATTTGGACTGTCCTGTGGGAACATTTATTGTTTATGTTATGAATTAAGGGTGGTAGGGATTGAGTGCATTCATCATGCATTTTCATTTTTCACCGAAGGACGTAGTTTGTAAGGAATGCTGGATTGCTCTGAAGTAAAAATTGTGATATACAGCTCCATGCCGAAACTAACTGTTCATATCCTTTTCCAAATCAGCTTTGGAAAAAACCCCTCGGAGGTCCAGTTGTACTTCTGTGCAAATTCAGAGTTTGCCATTCACTTCAGTAGGAGCAGATTTAGGTCTTTCATTGATGTGAAGTTACTGAACAAAATTGGTCCTGTTTTACCTCAAACCAGGACACGTCTGCACGTGTTTTTCACCACCGGTCAGAAACTCGTGGAACAGGAAAACCATATAAAGTATGGTAATTCAGGTTATCGTGAATAAGCCCAGTAATTCATGTTATCCTTACAAATATATTTCAGTTGCCTCAATGTTTTAATCAGAAGTCGTATTTTAAAATGAACAAAACGATGTTTGTATGTATTATAATCTGCTTTTAATGAAATAAAATGCATTTGAGTCTTTAGTATGCCTGTCTATCTTAATTTCACTATCTTCTGCTTTGAGAAATAATTACTTTCGTTTTGATAAATCAACTTGTGCAAACAAGGTGAAAATTGATTATGAGCTGATTAAGTTAAATAAAATATTAACATAAACACATGTAATGTAGCCCGGCAGCAAATTGCTTATTCTTAAAAAGGTGAATTTTAAAAATGTGTTTTCTGTGAGTCCTGTTTCTTTGCAAAAATATCTGTAAATTCAACAGGTGACATTATAGATAATCCAGTAATCAGTGTTTCACCCGCCATTTCATGGACCCATAAACTACTGCAGTTTTACTTACATGACTCTAGCAACTATTAATGTATGTAAATAACTTGTGAAACATCTAGTTATCACTCTGCTCATATTAGCTCTTTCATACTAATGATTTATTTTCATTTTCTCCAGGATATAGACCTGCGGCTAACTGGATTTGATTTATAAGAGGGGATTCTGCAGTAAATGGCTGCTCTCTTCATATTGCTGCTATGGAAAACAGAATTGTCAATAGGATGTAGTCTGATAAATAGTGCTGAGTGAAGATGCAGCTTCAATAAGTGTGAAATCAATGGAAGATACTTACCGCATGAAAAGCCTTTTGAGATTTTTCTGGCAGGCACCTATTTAGGAAACTTGATCTGTTTCCTTCGGTTGCCCTGTTTTTACACCAGTGGATACAAATCAGATTGCTTCATTGTAGTTACACAACTAATGTGGGACCATGGCCTTTCCAAGATCCATGTGGCTGAACTGTGTATGGAGAGCGCCGATAGTCCGCCTGTTACACATGGGATTGAATGCCACTTTTGCTTTTTGTATACTTGGATTTTTGCTTCACGCTGCAGCTGTGTCCTCCCAAAAATTGGATGATACCAACCCAGTGGTGACCACCAACTTTGGCAAGATAAGAGGGATTAAGAAGGAACTTAATAATGAAATTTTGGGGCCCGTTATTCAGTTTCTTGGGGTTCCGTATGCTGCCCCTCCAACAGGGGAGCGCCGCTTTCAACCTCCTGAGCCTCCGTCTCCCTGGGCAGATATCAAAAATACCACTCAGTTTGCTCCAGTGTGCCCCCAGAACATTATAGAAGGCAGGTTGCCTGAAGTCATGCTTCCCGTGTGGTTTACTAATAACTTGGATGTAGTTTCCACCTATGTACAAGATCAGAATGAAGACTGCCTCTATTTAAATATCTATGTCCCAACCGAGGATGGTGAGTTAATAGCAGGCGAAACAGGGAGATCTTTTTATTTTCCTGTTCTATGTTCTAACAATATTAATTCACGTGTACTGGTAGCACGCATGGCTTTCTTTGTTTGCATGCCAGCGTATTACATGTGTGCATGCCGCTTTTCTGTGTGTGCATCTGTCCTTGGGTTTTTTGGCTTTTGGTTTGGTTTGGTTTGGTTTTTTTTTTTCTTTTTCTTTCTGTCTACACTCATTTTTTTTCTCCCACAGCACGTGTATTTTTAGGTCAAAGTTGGTACCTAATTCTCATTGCCACCCACTGACTTCTGGGAAGATGCATCAACATCTTATCCATTGCATGTGCAGGCACAACGAGTTGAGAATCTTCCGCACCTAATAAAGCAGGTCATACTTAAGTTAGATAGTGGTGTTGCATGCTCCTACTGTCTGTGATGGAGCTCCATGTTATTTTCTAGTCTTCTATTCATTTTTCAGTCAAAAGAATATCCAAGGAATGTGCCAGAAAACCCGGCAAGAAAATTTGTAGAAAAGGAGGTATGTATAAAGTGGACAAAAAAAAATATGGGGGAAAAGATCGAAACCTTGCAGAGGAAGAACGAGTAATACAGCTGAAAGAGGCTGGTTTGCTGATGCTGTGAAGTGAAGCGTTAGGGACTAGCTTGTCCTGATGAAGCCAGAAGGGCATTTAAAGAGAGGACCGTGTAAAGCAGCTGAGAAGACAACATTTGTAAAGCCTGAACTCAGCTGCACCTGATCATCTCTCTTGCACTAGCTCACGCTGACCTTATCGGCAGCTTCGCTGTCTTGGCCTCGTGGTTTGGAGGAGTGTCTGTCACTCGTCCGTAGATCCGGTACGTTGTCTCTGCCCGCACAGGAGGTAGCTCATACGCCTGGGGTCTGGTACGGTTGCCGCTGAAGTTGCTGGCACGGCTCCGCAGCTCTGTATTCCAGTGGTACAAGGTAACGGCCATGACGTGTCATAGCAAAGCTGAGCTGAAAATCTGCGTTGACTTTCGATGTGATACACCCTGTTTTCTTGGAACGGTGTTAACGTTCCTGAAACGTAGATGTGAAACGCTTTTTTTTTTTGTTTACATGCTTCTAAAAGTGAACGTTGATTTCCTTTATTATGTGATTACAGCTCTCTTTGTAAAGCCAAAAATCTCTTAATAGGGGTGTAGGGAAACGTTAAAATATTGTGACATGGTACTTTGGAAAGCAGGGTGCTTTTGGAAGCTTTGGAAACTTGGCTTCTACCCTTTTCGTGTTAGATAGCGTGGGAGAATTTGCAGATTTCTTTGTGAATATTTGCAAATTCATGAAGCAATTGATACGCGATACAGAAGGTAAATTTTGGTACTGATTTAAAGTAGGTATTTGGTACTAGTTTAAAAACTAATACTTTACACATTTGGTTTACATCAAATTACTTGTCTTTATTGTTTTCTTTAAAATGATGTGTTATTTGATGGCTGGACTACATTTGAATCTAGAGTACTTTTTAGGGTAAACAAAGAGTAGCGTGGACATACTTCAAGACGGACAGGGAACTGCTGGAGAGGGTACAGCAAAGGGCTACAAAGATGATTAGGGGACTGGAACATCTTTCTTATGAGGAAAGGCTGAGGGACTTGGGTCTTTTTAGTCTGGAGAAGAGAAGACTGAGGGGGGATCTCATCAATGCTTACAAATACTTAAAGGGAGGGTGCCGGGAGGATGGGAGCAGTCTTTTTCAGTGGTGCCCAGTGACAAGACAAGAGGTAATGGGCACAAACTTGACCATAGGAAGTTCCATCTGAACATGAGGAGGAACTTCTTGACTTTGAGGGTGGCAGAGCCCTGGAACAGGCTGCCCAGAGAGGTGGTGGAGTCTCCGACTGTGGAGACATTCCAAACCCGCCTGGACGCCGTCCTGTGCAACCTGCTGTAGGTGACCCTGCTCTGGCAGGGGGGTTGGACTAGATGATCTCCAGAGGTCCCTTCCAACCCCGGTGATTCTGTGATTCTGGTTGCCTATTAGCTGTAATCCATAGTTTTTATATCAGTTGCTATATGTCCCTGTTATTCCAGAACAAATACATTTTAGGAAAGTGTCATAGCAGGAAATTGTTTAGAGTTGGGCAAAGTTCAACTCTGTAAACTCTGTATTAGGTTTTGAAGGCAATACCTAGGCATCTAAATGAAGGTGGCCTTATTTTCCAAGGTTTTTGCTTTTACAGCTCTTACTGACTATTAGTTGTAGCTAGTTGTTAATTGTTAATTGTAGTTGCTGAATGTATGCTGCTTTAGATGTCTAAAGCCACTTTCAGTGACTTAAGGCAATTTGTCTTTAAAGTGTCAGGCTTCGAGGCAGCCTCTAATGTTTTCTGTTAGGGAATTTTTGCTCGGTGCTGTAAAAATACAGTTGTTTAAGCTGGATTCCCAAAGTTGGAAACAAAGATAATCAGGGTACTGTGAGCAACGTCATTTCTTCACACATCATTCAAGTTAGAATAACTGCTGTCATTTATATGCATTCAATTAATGTGCAGCGCTGCAGCAGTTATTACGCAGTTCATCAAGCATGTGTAATTAGCTGAGCAACTTTCACTTCCTATCACCCAGACGCTGATTCACAAAGTCATAAATAAAGATGCAGATCTCCATCATTGTTCTCAGAAAGCATCTTTTCCTATGAGAGAATATTAAAAAAAAAAAGCATCAGAAAAGTAGCAAAAATAAAGGGAGGGAGAGCCCAGTAGATGAGAAATTCGTGTTTATTGTCCTGTGAGCCTGAAGGAGAATAAAGAGAAAGTTATTTGAAATTCAGTAGGTACCCTTCCAGTTAAATTCATCGCACATGCAGCACAATAAAAAGCAGCAGAAGCCTACCTTTTCCCGTTGACAAGTGCAGAGACCTCCTGAATACGTTCAGCCTGGGCAGCTGGCAGAGCTGTAGTAACCGCTGGTCTCCGAGTAACTCGCGCTCCACTCACCTGTATATAACCTAAGATTATCCTTGGCTTGGATTGCCCCCATACCTAGTAGTAAAAGGAATCACGTTGTAGGACAAAGTGGCAATAGAGTCACAGCATCTTAGCAGCAACGGCAGCATGGAAGTAGCATTGGTTTTGTATGAGCAAGAAGAAAGCCCCAATATTCTCTCTTTTCCTGGATTTTCAGGTTGCAGTCATTTCATTACATGTAGTGATGAAAATTACTGGAAAGAGAAAATCTGAAAATAAGAGGCAGGCTTTTACACCATCTTTTTAATTAATGAAGGATATATAAATTCAAAGTGACTGAACCAACAACCATATACTGTCACATATATTGTTTGATTCTTTCTTATTACATGAAATGGATTGAATTAGATAAATAAATTAGTATCTATACTTAATTGTCAGCTGAGGAACATGCGAAAATTCTAAATCTTGAAGAACAGGGAGTAATCCGATGAAGATAGATGCAGGAATGAAAGGAATTCTGTCCATGAGTCGTGCTAGAGGTTGTAATGGGCATTATAACCATTACCACTGGTTGGTGGATGTGCACACTGCAGAGACTGCAAAATGAGAGGCTGGAGCTGGGTGACAAGGAATGAGGCAATATAGCATGCTTTTTGCTAAATATGGATCCCTGTATTTCAGTATACTTCATCTTCAGTTTACTGATTCAGCAGATAAAGAAAGATCATCTGGTTTCGTGGCTTGTGCTTCGGGTACCTGGAGGTCAGAGGTTACTAATTCGGTCATGGGTATGCATACAAGCAGAAACCTCTCTATTAGCTAAGACTGGTTTTAGAAAATCTGTGCAAAAGCATCTAATTAATTTTGTGTTGTTTTTTTTAGCGGTTAGACTCCATAAGTCTAAATTTTAATAGGACCTAGGTTATATTGCAGGTAACACCATTTTACTGACTGATGTTAATTATATTGTTGATTATGTGGTATTTCCTGAGTTTCCTGACAAACTTTTGCATCATTTCTAGGGAATACCTGCATAGTTTTGTGCTCTGTTTGGTATTTCAGGTCTCTAGTTTACTTTATAGTCAAAGCACAAATATTTCACCTGTGATCCAGAATGACAGGGTAACTTACTGTCTCTTAGGAAAACTGTACATCCTGCTTTAGCTGCATGCCTGTGTCTTTCTGATACTGTATATTAATTTCTTTGCGTTGCAACAGTTTGCACCATGAATTTCCTACTTTAATGACAACTACATAAAGAAAATTTAAAAATTATCGCCCATATGACTACTAAAAGAAACCCCAGGTATTGTGTGTGTCCTGGTCCCGCACCTTCTTAGGAACCTGTACCAAAGCCTTCATATTGCCTGAAGATACCCGAATGGGAAAACGTGAAGGTCTGTTTTTTGTAGAGAATATGATATATTCTCCATGTCATGGAACTAGGCACATGCGGTTTTGGATACATTAGTATTTTATAAGAATTGGGAGTAGAATAAGGGAAGAAATCACTTGATCCTTACTTTTATGTTTAGGAATTATCGGTGGCTAAGAGACCGCCCAAGATCAGTGATTTCCTCACATGTGGATTCTGTTTCTTATTCTAGTCGGTGCAGTGAATAAATTTTAAATGCAAAGAATCATGATCTGAACTACCTCATTTGAGAGTGTAGGATTAGACAGGTCTATTAATATTTATGCCTCCTAACGGGCTACTTGATTTTCAGAGCAAAGCTCTCAACTCCATACTTTCTGGGTTATGGCTGTGGTAACTATGGACAGATAGGAACATATATACATACATACAGATACATTCTTGGAAAAGAAACACACTGCTATAATCTCATCCTGCTGTGATCGTTCATTGTTTTCAATAGAAAATATGTTACATCGGTTGTGATTCATAAATGGCACTGATAACTTTAAGGCTTAGCAGTATGAAATATTTTTTACAAATCTCGGCAGAAATGAAAAAAACCCAGTTTAGCCTGTAACCCTGTGTTTCTGTTGGGTGTTTGTTCCAATACTCCATCTAACCTAGAACTGTTTACTTACCGTCAACTTTTGGAAAAGAAGAATTAATGCAACACAGGCAGTTCCTATGGACTTCATTAAATGAACTTCTTTCTGTATACCTGTTTCAGCTCTGAAATCAACCAGAAAAGGACAACCTGAGACGTGTTAAAATGTGTATTTCCACAACTGATTATCAGATTCTTTTTTACTAAATATGTAATGTAGAAAATAATATCAAAGTAATGGACTTGTAGATGGTATATTGTCAAAAAAAGATGAAAATACTCTTTCTCCATGGCTATATAAATGAAAAGTATGAAATCTAAGGTGTGAACCTCCGTCACTGTAGACTGAGTATGTCAAAATATGTTGCATTGCCAGTAGGCTAAGACATGAGTTTGCAGACCATTACCAGAGCTCATGGTGACTTGAGAGTGAGCGTCAAAGCCCACAGAGCCACCTTAGTGCATATTTTGGTGTATATCAACTGTTACGAAGGGTGTGTGTCTTCATTAGGCCCCTTTGAAAATTCATAATGAATTATTTGCCTGTAGTAGATTTGTGTCAGTAGTTGCCTGCGCACATTGGGAGTTTTGTTTTGCCCCCATTCACCCTTGCTGGCTCCAGGCTGAAGAGCCCTCATCTTCATTCTGGCCTCGTGAGGCCAAAATTCATCCCTGTGGTATCAGCAGGCACAAATGTAGTCCTTAATCCTGAGCTCCAGTGCTGTGCACTAAGACACCAAGATTGTTCTATTTTTCTATTCCTTTTTTAAGCACTGTATTCCTGTTTTTCATTCCTCAGGTACCACTGCAGCATTTCCTATTATACTAGTAATACATGGAAGAAGATAATGAAGCAAACATTGTCTTGTACAGACCTTTTCATCCTTTCACAATCTAAAGCTGTTAGTGTCAGTTAGCAGCATTTTTCAAAGATGTGCAGTAGGTTTATGTCATATTTGAAATAAAATAAAATGCTTAAACTCTGATGTACTTTCTACAGTCCTCTTTCTGG
The DNA here is from genome assembly GCA_008921705.1 of Burhinus oedicnemus. Taxonomy (NCBI): domain Eukaryota; kingdom Metazoa; phylum Chordata; class Aves; order Charadriiformes; family Burhinidae; genus Burhinus; species Burhinus oedicnemus. The sequence continues at coordinate 2,589,523 of VFFE01007724.1, forward strand.
GTGAGCCGAAGCTTGACAATAGAAGACTTTGCAGACTGCATTTTAAGACTCTAGTCATCTTAAATGCCATCAACGCTGGTCAGAGTCCTCTGTAAATGGCTGGTTGTTCAGGCTCTGAGCTCTTGCTGACCACACCGTTGTCGTGCTGTCATTGCTTTGTTCATATACCTTGACAGTGCTTATAGCTCTAGCAGGTCTTAAATTCTGATCTAATTCCATTCCTTGTCCATTATTTTACTGCTTGCTTTTCATTTTCTACATCCTCCCACACGCAGCCTTTAAAATAGTGCTGTTACCCTGATAATACTAAGTCAGATAAAACTGGTTTGTGCTTCTTCCCCTGGCCTTTCTCGGGTCGGACCCGTTGTACTCAGTAAACAACTGTGAGATGGTTTTCCTTTCAATCTGCTAGTTTCTAATTTATCATTTAAAGCCAGAATGGACAAATATTATAAAAACCAGCTACATAAGTATATTTGTACATTTTCAGGAGGAACATTTGAGTAACTAATATCACTTTTGGATAACTATTATTTTCTGCTTGCTTTTTTTTGTCTTTTTTTCCCTGTATTGTATTATTATTCCTTTGCTGTTCTCTGTGTTCATGCTCTTCATTTCTTTGTTTCCTTATAATACACACGGACACAAATATTTTTAGTACTCTTCGCATATTTTTTGAAGCTTAAAACATGATGCTTACATGTGTCAAACCATTCTTAAGGATCATCTCAATTATAATGTTAATAATCTGCTTATAACTTGAATATTGCTCCAGTATAAATTCCTTTTTTTTTTCAAATTCTTTTCACTTATAATTCCTTAGCCCTCTTCATTTTACTTTATGTTGTCAAATTTACATTTCTTCTCTACTTTGATATGTATAGTATTATTAATGATACTCTGCATTCAGAACCCAACTGCTTTAATGAGCTTAACTTAAATGAGATTTGTTTTTGGGATATCAAACCATTTCCTTCTGTTTTAATATTAATATCGCTTATTTTACTTTCTCATGCTTGTAATAATGAAGCTTTATCCTACAAAGAAGCAGCACTGAACAATGCAAGGCTAAGGGAAGTTGGACAAAGCTGACTTTAAGCCATGTTTGCACCTGTATTCGAACACATTGCTGGGACCAGAGTGGTCTCTGGCCAGAATCAGAGCTGCTCGGGGCGGCTCGGAGTGAATGCAGGAATTGCAAGACACGTGGAAACGGCACAGTGCGGGTGCTGCAACTGATTTTTCCCTTCCAGAGTTTTGCCAAAGCGTTTTGAAACGTTTCAGCAGCAGCAGCAGTAAATCGTGTTGCTAATTCCTCCGCTGTGAGAATTCTTTTAATATCCCCTTGTGCTATCAGAGCAGTAATCAGAATCTGCCCTGGTAGAGCTTTTTATATGCTTTTTATTGAGGGTGGCTTTTGCCTTTCCTATTCATACCAATACTACAGTAAATGCATAGGATGTTTAGTCTTAGGAATGTGTGTGAGGAGAAGGACAATTACTTGGCTGAAGAACTTCTGGTTCTTCAGCTGATAAAGCTCTGGAAGAAGTTGCTTTATTGAAATACCATTGCCTCGTAAAGGTCTGTCCACCAAGGGGGATGGAGAGAGAATCAATCTTCTGCAGGGTTTCTGTGTTAGCAGGGGTATAGCCAGCAGATTCGACCAAAAAAGACACATTTTGGGAGAAAGATCATAGCCAGTATGACGGGTAAGCTTTAGCAGCATCTGTGCTGGTGTGCTGTGCCCTGAAGGAAGGCTCGCAGTCCCGCAGCAGCTGTCGGGACTCCTCCGCACGAGGGCCTTTTCCCAAGTATTTTATGGTGCTCCAGGATGCGTCCCTTTACGTTGCAGAGGAATCAGAATACAGTTGGTACGCTGTTGTGCGCGCTCTTCACATCTCCTTTCTTTCAACGGTCGTTTACAATTCAGTGTCTAGTGGGATGCTGACTTATCATATAGGATTATTAGGTTTGGGCTATATTAATGTCAGTGGTTTTGGATCAGGTCCTGCAGGGGTGAAGTATTGAAGTCTCTCAGTATGATTTAATAGTTGTTTAAATAATTTTATCTTTATAATATGTTACAATGTGTGGAAGATCATATATATAATATATAGAGAGAGTCTAGCAAGGCCAAATCTATAGGAGGCAGACAGTCACTTATTATTTGTATTTGTTTGCTGGAAAGCTTCCATTTGTTAAATTTCACCCTTTTTGTAAAGGCCTTCTTTAATTATTAGCTGAAAATCAGGTATTTATGTAATTACCATAATTATATCTACACATCTAGTGTACTTGCAATTATTTCATTAAAAATTGTAATTATTATACAATTATAGGGGATAATGACGTCCTTGTAACATGTTGCAGAAGCCCTAATTAAATGGTGGCATAAATGAATTGGAAGTGATTTTGAAGTTTTGAATATTGTTTTATCAGAAATATCAGAAGTGATTCATCCACATTATGAACTGGCAGTAAAACCCCTCCAAAGTTATTTTGAGAAAAGATTTCACAGAGCTTATGGAAAAGGATTTGTCTCTATTGCCTTTCTGTCTTTAATTTCTGTTCTCTATATTCTTACACCTAAAAACTGTCTGCAGAATTTTAATGGAAGCGTGCATTGTGTAAGGAGAAGTTTGCACAGCTTGCTGAATCTTTCTAGAAGGCTCAGCCCAGAGCAAATAGGATCTACATGCAAGCATAGTCTGTACTTGGGCATCCTTCTTCTATATAGAGGGAAAAACCTATCCAACACTTGGTTCGAGATGATGAAAAAGCTCCACTAAATATAAGGAGGTTTTCATTATGTGCTGAGTTTGGTTCTTATGTGCCGAGTATCGATGATCTGCTTATATATTGGAATATCCAAATAGCGTAACTCCTGGTGTTGGGGACGGAGAGACAAAGTTCCTTTTGTAGCACCGGTCCATGTGATGCTCCAAGCACGGGAGGTGGACAAAGCCACGTGGATACAGAGGAACCCTATGGAGCGTCTCACTTTCTCTCCTCCAGAGTGGGTGGGGAATGACAGGCAAGGATAACATATGCCAGAATCTACCAAAACCTCAGGATCACAGATTTCTCATCCTCTTTCATGTCAGCTTTCTGTACTGTACAGATGATCTCTCTTCTCTCCCTTCAGTTAATTTTAAAAGTCATTGAGAATGGCAGTAAGGCATACAAAATTTTTAGACTTATTTCATTCTGTTTTTTTCTAAAATCTAATATAGTGTGTTCTTAAGTGATGGGTGTATAATGGTGTACCTATGACATGACTGGCAGCCATGCAGCCACCCTTACCATGACATCCGCCTCGGTTTTGCTTCTAAAGACAGCACCCCGCTGTCGGGCTGAGGCTCTGGGCAGGCTGGAGCTATGTACAAACCAGCTGGAGGGGCCTCCCATCTCTCTTGCACCCGGCTGCTTACCTCCCACCTACCAGCTGGGGCTCCTCCTCCAGTCTTTGCTCCCGGTTTTGTTAGGGGAATGACTCACGCACATTCTTCCCAGATACTTCAGATGCATTCAGGCAGGTTAGACAGACCTTCTGTTTAATTCACTTAATTCACGTCAGCTCGTTTTTGCTCAAGCCTGATTAAGGAGGGTTTGCAGGATCTACTCTGATGCAGAATTTTAATGTCCCACAGAAGGATGAGAACAAAGCTCCGAGAGGCAGGAGAGCCTGGAGGTAGCAATAATGTCTTACTGTGACCCCAGCTGAAGAAAGACCATCCATCCATGGCCTGGAGAAGAGCTCCCTGGTTCTACCGTCTTGTGTTAAGGTTCCTTGCTGAGGTAGCCAATGCAAGAACTGACTTGCTCATACAGTTGTGGTGGTTTTCTAAGGACTTGCTGCCTTTCCACCAGAAGCTGAGCACCACCGTTGCTGTCACCCTCCCTTCCGGTGCCCTGGCAGGGTTTTTTTTTTTACTTTCTGCCAACGCTACTCTTTGCTTCAGTCTTTAATATGTAAATATTAACGTAGTGAGCAGGCAAACAGAACATACCATTCACCAGCTGGACCTAGCTGAACCAATGAGTATTTAGTCTCTGAGAATCCTCATTCCCAAAGCAATAGTTTTAACGGGATGGACCCAGTGGTAAGGGAATATGAAACGTGCATTTATCTGTGCATATGTGTATGCATACACAGTCATAAACAGATTTGAAAGCTCAAAGGAAAGCTACTACAGTTTGTCTTACTTGATTGCAAAATTGATATTGATTCGCATGTTTTCATATTTATTTTAGAGTGCCAAAAAGGATTTGGAGGTTGTTTTTTTTAATCTGAACTTAGTCGCTGAAGCCAGATCTAAGATACGTACGTGAGCCAAATGGATATTAGGGAAGACTTTGCGCATTTACCTCCTCCAAGGCTGCTTTCGCTAATGATAGTGCCTCATGATCTATGTAGCACTTTGGATCCCTGAAATATTGCTGTATATGGCTGTTGTAAAGACAGGTTTACTCCGGGAAATTTCACAAGAAATCATTAGGCTGTAAACCTAGATTTTAAAATCTTCGTCCTTTCCCTGTTTCTCTACGATGCTAAACTCTGACAAAGTACGCCTCCGTTTGAATCAATTAACTGCTGCACTATGTGGAACAGGAAAGAGAATTAAGTTTGTTTTCTACACTTTTCAGTTATTAACTGAGCTGTTCGTTAATGACAAATGGATTACTTTTGCTGGAAACAATAACTTTTGAAACAAAACCTAATTGCTATACTTAACTGCCGAAGCACCTGCAGCCTCTTTTATGTGAAGTCTCACATAAAGGAAGAAACAAAAGATGCATCGATTGTCTTTTATTTAAAGTGCCATGAAACCCTTGATTAACTGGCAATTCTTGCAGTGCTGCAGTTGCAGTTCTTGGAGCATTGAAGGTATTACCTGCCCAAAAGCACATTATGATACCAGATCACGGGAAATGGGTCCTTGAGTTTTATAGAGACGCGGATGATTGCTGAAGAGGTCACAGGAGAAGTCCCCCTCCCCGCCCCCAATCTGGGCCTGTTAGCAGAAATCCCTCGCATCCCCTTCTGCGTGCGTTACATTCTCCGTCGTTCACAGGTGGAAGAGAACATTTGCCCCTTGAACCATGAAACAGTCATGTGTTTTCGACGGGCTGATTTTGTTTCTGCTCCCGACGTCTTTGAAAGATGGCTGCCGAAATGCGGTCGGGCAGGAGAGGGACGTCGGCTCGCGGAGGTGAAGCCGGGAGACAGACGATGAGCCGAAAGCAGCAGGAAGGGGATTTGACAGCAAAGGCGGCTCCTGACACACACGTCGAAGCAGGTGTACGCTGCCGGGCAGCGCGCAAACCGAGCAGAGAAAGAGGATTAAAAGGCTCTTTCCCTTTAGGCAAAAGAAGACGGAGAAGAAGGCCGTGCGCAATTCCACCCTGCAGTTTTAAGTGGCAGAAACTCTTTTTCTCCCCGGAGTTTGCTAACATATATTAGTTGCTGTTTTTCTGCCCAGAGCTTTGACATAACTACAAGCTAGTTTGGCCCAGTATCAGCACAACGAACAAGCAGCAGTCAAACCAGAGAGGAAGAAACAAAAGATTTACCGGGAATGCTCCACATCCCCTTCCACGCTTGACATTCGCGCGGTGCGAGTGGTCTGGCCGTCACCCCGTGGCCAGTCCTTGGGCATCTGTTCGAGGACATGTCGCAAAATAGGGTTGACCTGAGGTGGAGCAGAAGCTGGGCCTTAATATTGCTTGATTAAAAATAGATAAACTCAGCAGTAAGTCAGATTTTGGCCTGTTGTTTGAATTATGAATATTCTTCTAAATGCTGTCACTTCCTTAAAGAAATACCGTGGTTTCTTTTGAATTTTAAGTGACTTTGGATTGAAATTCTGTGTGAGTGATTATCTGGCTCAGTGAGTACTGTTGTTATTATTAGCTATTTTGGGTGTTAACCTCTTCACTGCTGAAATCTCTAAGTGCAGCGTGCCATCGTACCGGCACTCAGGAACTAGAAAGGTTAAGAAGCCATTGAAACACATTCAGGAAATGTCATAATTTTCAGGCTGATGAAGTGCTAGCCTGGAAGAGAACAAAAAAACCCGATAATAATAATTACATTTACTTTATGCTCGCGAAGAAGACAGTTTGAAGGAGAGTGGGCCATAGACAGTAGCTCATTTTTGGTTCTGCCCCCATTAGTTATGTCACATTCCCGCTTTATTTCTGTAAGCCCCGAAACGTGCTGTGTAAATGGAGCTGGGTTGCGGAGGGATGATTTGACACGAAGCCAAATGTCCCCTTTCCAGGCATTCTGGACCTCGCTAGCCTTTTCCCTTTCCCTCCCTCTTCCCCTGGCTAAGCAGCATCTGGCCCTCTCCCTCCGGTGAACTTGTGTGACTCTATTTCAAGTATAGATTTAGTTATTAAATCTGGAGATAACGTATGGATCTGTTCCACTAATCAGATACTGCAGTGATTAGAGCCATAGAAGTACTTGGAGAGATCAATTAGATTAGATTATCAAATCATTATAAGCAAACTCTTAAAGACAAAGCAATAGAAAGTAATCTTGTGTCACTGTATTTCTTTAGAGAATATTTATACTCTCTTATTGTTTGTTTGCCTCTGTTTTATTTACGTGTGTTAAGGCCACAGTGGCACTGAGCCTTCACGCTCGGAACTGGGCTGGAGGACGGAATAAACCAATTTCTGCAGTAAAACTCTCTCTGTGATGCTGGTCGTAGGCTAAAACACATTATTGCTTGTACTCCAGGTGAAAAAATACATGCACATGGAAATCTTGCTTCATAAAGCAATTGGGCAGTTTCTTGGGGGAGCCCATTTCAGATCTCTGGGGTTAGGCGGGAAGCCGCCTGTTCTCTCGCCAGCCTTTTATTATCTCTCTTATCTCATTCTGTATTTATTATTTTGACTGTGTAATCTTATTTTGACTACTTTTATTGCATAAACCCAGTGTTAGGAACCAAGACTAGCTAATTCACATAAAGGTTTGTGATTCATTCTTTAGCTGTTTGTTTTCAGGGTTCCTGTGAAAACGGTTTTCTAGTGTGTAACAGCCATTCGTGTCAGTACTAAGCCTTGAAGTTGTGTTTGCTCCAGCCAGCGGTGTCGTTTTTTAACATATGTGTATATATATGTATATACATGAGGTTTTCTTTATTAATATGTATTTTAGTAAGTACTCCAGCTAATGCTAATATAGTGTTTTTATGAGAGAATTGGCAGAATAGTATACATCAAAGGCAACAATTAGAGTATTTTCATTTGACTTGTTCAGCCTATTAGGTTGTTAAATTTTGCATAGAAAATCATTAGCATGTTTAATTTGGGAAGGAAGCTCTTGGAAGAGGAGTTGTGGACATAAATCAGTCAGTGAGGAGGCTCTCATACAGTATTACAACGGCAGCTAGAGCTCTCAAATATCGTGAAATGTTTTCCCGTGTTATTAACCGTCAATGCAAAGAGGCGAAAAAACTGCAGATTATCACTGGTTTAGGAGTTAACAAAGAAGCTTCTGATGGCTTTGTCTAATATTAAAATCTAGAGCAAGATTGTATCATGTTCTTTCCTTACTGGATACTGGCATAGAAGTACAGGTTTGCAGGCGCAGTATAGCTGCTGGTTTTTAAGTGAAGGTGAAGGACATCCAAATTAGGCTTGACATAACATAGTTCTTGGTGGTTTGTTTTGTTTTGTTTTTTTTTTACCCAAAACTAATTCAAGAACCGTTGCATCGCAAGTGATGTTGCAACTGTTACGCATGGCGCTCGCTGCTTCAGAATTAGCTGAAATTGAAAAAATGACAGATAAAACTGCGAAGTGCCTTTTTTCCCCATCTTTATTGGAAGCACGTGACCTGACGTTCTGGCAATTTAGAAAGAGTTATCTGGTATTAAATAAATTCAAAAGGGTTTGGATTTTGACCAATTAAAGTCAAAGAGGAAAGGTCAGAAATCAACACCAAAATAGAACAAATATTAACTAAAGATTCCATCATACAGCAGCTAATCAGGGCTTTTGTGTGCCCTGCTGTGCCAATATCTATTCAGAAGCTAGTCATTATGTCTCCGTTCTAAAAAAGAACTAATTTTGAAGACTTCACTGCACTAAAATCAAGTAATTTACTGCCCTTTTTTGCTGTGTTTTTATGATGTTTTGCCTGATTAAACATTCAGCGCTAGACATAGTGGCTTCTGGTTTTGTCTCTGCACTTTTCAGGTTCAAATTTCTTTGAGTGCAGTTAATATTCTTTGGTGCCAAAGTACTTGATTGCCTTCATAAACTAGGATATTTAGTGGCAAAACTGACATAAGCGTCAGGATTACATTATTGATTATTTTGAAGGCACAAAAATCTATAAAGTCCTTTCCTTTGTGCTCCAGTGGAAAGCACCTGTACCCATTTGCACGCAGTGGGTAAATTCGTGGCCACATAAAAGTCAATGATGAAATTCAAATCACACGTTACAAGACCTGGCCCCAATTTCCATATCTAAAAGATGAACAAACATAAACTTAGAGGTAGATACAGGGCATTTGAATGTTTTGCAGATTTTTAAAATCGTGCCTGAGACACATAAATATCTTTTCCCTTTCTTTGTCCTTTTTTTCTCTATTCTTACTTTCTCAAAATGATTTTGCACCTTTCTTGTATCACAGCCTCTTCTATAATAACAAATCTCTTACCTTATTCTGCATTTTTTCTCTTTCCTGAATTCATAGTCATTATTCTGTCTGATTTGTCTTTATTTCATATTTCCACCTCCATTTTTTTTTCATTTTAGAAACACTTACTACCTCTTTAGGGCTACAAAATCATGAGCTATTCATTTGCCACTATATCTTTTTTTTTTTTTTTTTCTTTATACCGAACATGGAGAAACTAGGACAAAAGAGTGGACTTTTGCAAAGTCACACACAGAGAGGGAGAGAGACTGCGTATCGTTGTGGAGCTGAAATTAAAACATCCCGTTCTTTTTATTGTGTGTTTATTTTTTGGGGCCAGGCTGTTTATGATGCTTCTGGGCTACTTTTATGGTTCGTGTAGCTGAAGCAATGCTTCTTGTCTTTAATTCCTGCACAACTTAATCCTGATGTTTCCTAAGTGCAAGTATTTGTCAGGCAGTTACCCCCCATAGGGGGGAGAATCACGTCTTATCTTAGCCCATGAAATATTTTCTGCCTCCCACTTGTCTTGCTGCCTTACAGCCTCCAAGTAGGGAAAAAGAAAGGGTTGCCGCAGCTTTTATTAATTATTTACGTGCTGTTATCAAACATTCCTAGAGTGCCGTAAATTTACAGGCTTTAGTACAAACTTGGAGAAAACAAGTTCCCCGCTGGAGAGAATTTACAGTGAAGAAAAGACAACAGAGGTGAAGATATAAGGCCAGTGGATGTAGTAAAGCAGCGCGGAATACAGGAGTTTTGATAAGAAGGGATTGCCATAATACACGGTGTGAAGGAGAAGGAGAGCCGGAGTGCTTGGATGCGTGCACAGAGTGCCCGAAGAGGGAGAAGAGGCAGCAGAAAAAGCCAGTAACAAATAACGTACAGGGATTACAAGGAAAGCAAAAGGATTGACCTGATTTGTGTGTTTACCACTCAGCGTCTTAGTGGTGCTCTTTCAGCTCCTGAACATAATCATTTAACTCAATGGGAGGCAGAGGCAAGTGCATGTTTCAAGTGGAGACCGGCGTGATGGAACTGGTCTCTCTCTCCACCATGGCTGGTTCACGTGTGTGCGTCAGTCAGCGACCGTTTCCAAAAGTCATATGAAACGATGGGAAGTGGCCCCTTCAGGGGAATTAATGACCCATTCAGCCCCTAGCAGAGGGCCTTCTTTGGGCCGGTGAGAGTAGCCACTCTATTTCTGTCCTTCCCAGAGGCAGCAGTGTGATGGCAAAGTGCTGCATCAGATGCGCACCGAAGCTGCTTTTTTAACTGGGTCCCTAGCCTCATGTAGAACCACTATAATTTTCTCCTTTTTTTTCTAATACAATTTTATTTTTAGATGCATGAAGACAGGAGCACAAAGAGTAAAAGTGTATCTAAACAACAAAGAGTGACCAGAGGTGAATAGGCTAGGCTTAGCTTACAGAAATCCACAGGTGCTGACATTATTTCCCAGTGACTTTATTCTGGTATTACGCATGGTGTGGTAGTGTACGTTGTGTGTCAGTGTGCAACTCCCCAGGTGGTACTACTGCCGCTATGGAGATCACTTGAAACAACAGTATATTAAATGGCATAATATATGATAATCAGCCATAGCATAAAAAAATATGTGTTATAATAATACAAATTGTTGCCTAGAAAAAACAACGTGTCTGGGAGCGATACCGTCTCACCTTCTTCTCCTCAGTGCAAAGGGCTGCTCTAAATCACTGTTGACCACGTATTCGGGCATCGCTGCTTTTCTGATGAAATGCCGTTCATTGTACTGAAGACCTGCAGAGCGTATTCGGAGACTCAATCCCCATGTGTTTAAGACCCTCCCTTAAGCATGCTCCTAAAGGAGAGCAGTTGTGGGACATGGGGCTTACCCAGGGGTAGTTCAAGGTAAGGATTAATTTCAAGACTTGCCTGGTGGCAATATTGCCATTTGCTGTTACGGGAGCTGGATCTGTCCCATAGTTTGCTGAAACTGGAAGGGTGGCTCCTAGGGACCATAAAGCCCCTGGATGTTGCTTTGGCAGTTTGAAGTGGTTGTAAAATGTCTGTAAGTCTAGTTATAATGTTATTATAAAACAGGCATAATCGTAGTCACTGTGTGAATTCTGAGCAAGACTAATATTTGTATGATCGTGTGATTTCACCCTGAGCTACAAAGACATTGCTGTTGGCCTTCTCTACTTGCAGTTGCATTGATTTGCTTATTCAACGTAACTTTCTTTTCACTGACTTTAAGAGGGAATATTTTAAGATAGTACAGGACTGGAGTGTATGTGGACAAAAAGATCAGCTAGAAGCTGTACACGGGAATGAATACATAACCAGCAACCTTGTACTTGCCTGTTATAACAAAATAGCGTTAAAGAACAGAACATTGGACTGTAATATAAGTTGGGAGTTACTTCCCTGCCCGGGCAGCAGTCCTCTTGAGGCTGCCATCTGTTGCAACTTGAGCGATTGCTAATTGCTTTTCTGAAGGCACCAACTTCAATTATATTTTTAGTGTGTCACCTGCACAGCTTTATATTTGCGTGTATGTAGAAACGCATTCATGCAACGCTGAAAAAATGGGGAAACAACCCTACAAAAATTAGATTCACATTGGAATCGTAGCGTTAAACACACTGAAGCCAAGGAACAAACCGTATTGTACCGATCCCGCTTTCCGTTCGGAAAAGTGGGAAAAAATGCAGCGTTTGGCTAACAGTGAGCACTGCCCACACCTCCTTTTGACCTTCTGGGTCTGCACGTGGCACCGGTGAAATGCTGTTCCACAGAGCAAGCGCTCGTTAGCTGTGAGCTGCGTTTGGGGAGAGACTTCACAGATCCAGCAACGCGCCCGAAACGCTGAGTGCTCAGGCAGATGTGAAGTGCTTAGCGGTTTCGTAGGACGAGCCGGTGTGCCCGATAACTGACTTTACTGGAAGTACAGAGGGCCTTAACAACACATCTGGGGTCCACCTTGGGATTTGCAAAAAATTCAGGTTTGGATCCCGACTGTCTGGCTTGAGCCAATGTCTCCTCCAAAGAAGAGACAATTAAAATGACTTTTATGTCTTGGAGTCATCGTGTCATTTGTTCTGGCAGCAGATGCGACAAAACTGTTGTACTTATTTTAAGTTTTCTGTGTTATCTTAATGGCCCAGAAATGTTTTAAAGGAGGTTTAGATTGTGTGGAATACAGCGAGAACTGCATTAATGCCAGTGTTTCTATGAGCGTGGCTTTTCAATATCCATACTCATTTTATGGTCTGTGGTAGGTAGGGATGAACTGCTTTATTGTTTAACTCTCTTTTAGTGAATCAGAGTAATTTCTCACAGTAATAAACCAGAGACCTGAATTAGCAAAAATCTGATCCCTAATTGACTTTATCTTGCTGCCAGTCTGCTGTAATCCAGATTCTGACGTGATCTTGCCCTCCTTTTTTGTGAATAGTGAAAGAACGCTTACTCTCGTTGATTAAAAAACAGTTTTCTTAAAAAAAAAAAAAAAAAGCGTAAAAACCAAAAGTATCTTTCTGGCATTTTCCACTTTGGGAACATGTTTTATTGGTTTCCACAATTAAAATTGCTTGCAATTTTTAAAATTATTATGTTGTTGCTATGACTATGCATTCTTGGATATGTGTGTGTCTTTGTGCATATGGAGGTGCCGATAGTGGTAAAATTCTGCTCCAAATGCAGCACAGCAGCTAAAAAACTCTGGTACCGAACAGTTTTGGGAGGCAGATGTAGATTTTCTTTCTCTTCCCCCTGCCCTTTTTTTTTTTTTTTAAGCAGGAAGAAACAGACTGTGTTATATATTTTTAACGAAATGGTATTCAGATTAAATAATTATAAGACAGACTTGTAGTAACCTACTGATTACTTTGTGCTTGGGAGTTACCCTTGTAGTAGCTGAAATCATTGCTAAAATGGTGATACAGAAAACACATGTTGTATTTTAAAGAACCATTTCTTGATGAAATTAAGATGAATTTTTAGGTTTTGTAAATCAAAGCAATATAAAAATAAAAGCTTAGAGTACATTTTATGGATTTTCAATCCTATTCATATTTATTAAACTACAGATCTTTAGATTTCTGTATCTCAGATACGCTGTCATGCAATAACACAGGATTGTCTGGGACGAAAATTAACTTGGAGCCACCTGAAATTAAAGGGAACCAATTTCTTCATTTTCATTTCTCAGACTGACAGAAATGCATAAAGTAGAAAAGTCAGAGAAACATAATAATTAAATTTGAAAAGTCCTTGCTACTTTATACATCATGGGTAGTTTTAGGAATAAAGATGTGGAGAGTTCTTCAAAAAAAAAAAAAAGAGAAAACCCCTATTTAATCCTGTATTACTATAAAATTTTCATAGCAATGCAACATTGAGGATTACCACCCAGTCTTCAGAAGTGCTTCTGCCATGTTGTAACAGTCTTTCTGGCCACATCCTCTGTGCTGCTCTGGACCATAGTTTATGGTACTCTAGATTTTTCAGAGAAAGCAAAAAAATCCTCACTTCCTCTTAGCAATTGCAGGGAAGGGGAAAGGCAGAATTTCCTCATCAGCTGTAGTGGTGTTTTACCTCTGCTGAGGCAAGCGGGTATTCTGTATCAACACAAACACATTTATTTATTTATTTATTTAGATTGATCTATTAGTAATACATGTATGTTTTAGTGGGTTTATTATGGTAATTTGAGGTATGGTGGCTGAAGTGCCTAATATAAATATTAAAAAGTAATTATACATGAGAATTGGAAAAAAGAGAAAAAATGGACAATGATTTTTTTCATGTGTGTAAAAACAATTGAAAGGTTTGAAAATTTAGTCTTCTTAAATTTACTTTTGCTTATCTTGGGCAGAGGGGAATATTTGATTTAGCTAATCCCAGAGCTTTTAGGGGTCTTTTTAGGGGTCAGAAAAAAATACCCCAGTTATCTACTGTGGGGTCCTAGCTTTAAGTAAGAGAATAGGACTTCAGGTGTCCAAAATAATTTTTGTTCTTAGTATTCTCCCTTTCAGAAGTTAAAACCGACTCTCTGACTGCCTTTGAGTTGATAAAATTTCTCATTTTCGTGGCTGCTGTAGGCTTTTCCTGGCCCACGTTTCTAATGTGAAAAACAACAAGAGGAGCTGGTGTATTCTGAAACTCTTTTGAAAACCAAAGCAAACTTTTTTCATATATAACAGGGAATAAAGGGCGCGCCCTATTTGTGTCTTTTCTTCCTCTCTCTAGGTCATCTTTAATCTGACTCTGCCTCTTCGTATTTCCTTTTAGAATAAATGGCAGAAGCCCTGCAAAAAAAGGTGTCATTTAAAGTGGAAAATCCAAGAGAAGCTTACGTGCAGGTAGCAGGAAACTGTAATGTAAAGTTAAAGATTGGAGCAGAACGCAGCCTCCTTCTTTGAACTATAACCATATTTACTTCCGAAACAATTAATTCTTGATACACAACAGTCATGGAACATACCGTGTCCATGATGTACAGCTGTATTTTTTTTATTATTATTATTATTATTATTATTTTTTCCAAAAGCAACACCTTTAATCCTGGGGTGCTTTGTGAAGTAGTTTTCACTCGTGGCAGATTCACTAACGCCACGTCCCGCCGTGGCTGGGCCGTGGGTGCCGGCTGGTGCCGTGCCGTGTCCGCGGCTCCTGTCTGCCTTCCCATCGTGGCAGGTGGCTTCTCCCCAGATTTATGACAGGTACTGACGGTCGGTATTCCTACGGACAGAATTGCTTTGCCCATTTGCTTGTTTTTCTTAGTTGTTCTTAATTTAAGTTTGAGCAGTTGAAATCATCTATGCTGGTGCTCAGCTTCAGGCTGAATTTGGTGGCACAAGCTCAGTGAAGACCTCGTGGGGGTTTGCCAAGAGAAGGTTTAAGAGAAATGCGCTGTTTTGTCCTGCAAAGAAGGTTGTTGCAGCTGTTTGATGGAGGACCTGGGTTCCCCCTTGCTCCGAAGCAGGCATGGGGTAGATGTGAGCATGTAATTATAAGACTGTAGAGTGTTTCAGAAGGCATTTGCATAATTAGTTTAACTTAATTCTGGTGTCTCCTAACCTCCAAGTCTTTGACTCGGCAACCTTAATGTTACTTTAATGTAGTTTCTTGAGATTAATACAGACAAAGAGTCCCCATAGGTCCTATAAATCTGATAATCACATGGAAAATCTAACAGGAGACGTTTCTGAGAAAGAACAGGAAAATGCATGTTCATATGGAAAGGAGGAAACACTTCTTTATGGAAAAACTCCTGTAAACTACCACAAAAAGAGGGTGAAATCTTCATCCCTTTGAAATCAAAGGGATTTACTTGACAGTTTATGTGATTAGCACAGAAAAGATATCTGCTGCAGTGGAGGCAGAAGGATTTTTTTAAGAAGCCTTTAAAGTGATATAGCGAACTATTAAATTCCATAGATTTCTACAGTAATATTCTGTAGGATCCCATCATGTTTCTCACAGCAGAAAATTCACTTTTTAAGTGTGCTTATTTGCATTATTTATAATCCAAAGATAAAATTCAGACTGTTTCTTTCCAAGTGTTTTCATCATTTTCCTATGGTAGTTGTTGCCTGAATGGTACTGCGTGTTCACTTAAATTCTGGGGTGGCGTACTGGAGGCGAGGTAGTTACATTTCCTTACAGATTATATTAACATTGGATTAAGAAAGCCACAATAAGAATTATCTACTTGATCTTCCGCAATTAAGCATTAGTCTGGTTTAAAGCTTTAAAGTATCAGACAGTAGAGCACTGCAAGTTCTAATTAGCATCCTAGCTGATGCGTATATTGATGTTCATGTGAAATAAACATGCTGAAGAGCATAATACATGTATTATTTCAATGCTTGTGGGGTTTAATTGTGATATTAATTATAAATCAGGTTGACTAAAGAGTTATGTAGATGTTCCTCTTATTAATTAAAGCAAAATACACTGATAAATTGTTTTTTCCCTCCGTTATAAGAATAGGAAGTTGGAAATGACTTGCTGCCCTCACCTTGCCCCCTATTTGAGATTACAGAAGAAAATACCTTGAGCTACTTTAATTTGCCTCCTTTTTCCCAAATTTTTAGCTTCACCTTTTCAAGGCGTTTTCAGCAATCGCAAGGCTTAGAAATATATTAGCTGAAATTTTCATGTAGCCTTTGGCTTCAGAAGGCTTGAAGAACGATATGAAATACGGTGAGATTTGTGATTTCCAAACAAAGACATGCGAGCACTAGTGTGACAGTGGTGACCTGGCCCTGCAAGGGCACGGCTTTTCCCGGACGCATGATGGCCCTCGGGTTTCATCCAGCGTTTTGGGATGACACGGAAGGAGCGGTGCACACGCTGTTCCCCCAGGGGATTTTTAAATGGATCATTACGTTTTCATGAGTCTCCGGCCCCGAGTGGGGAACCCCCCCAGTTCCGGGGAGGCAGTGGGTATCTCCTCGGCGTGACGGCCCGCATCCCGGCGTGGACAGCTTTATTGGGGTGAGTACTTGTCTCTCACCTTAGCCAGAGAAATAGTTGCTCATATTGCAGGTTGTATTAGACAAACATCCCCCTTTGGCTGTGAAATCTCCATCCTTCCCTCCTCTCGCTCCCTTTCTTCCCTTCCCCCAGCAAAAGGCACGTCCTCCAGCAGCAGAACCAGCAGCGCGATTTCAAGTACAGAACCGCACAAGGAAGAAAGGAGGTTAAAAGCCCTTAAAACATATGGCATGCTTTGGCTTAATAGGAAGTAGGTGGCAATCTCCACAGGGATGCGGCCTGTTTTTTTGAAGCATTTGTTTCCCGCATACCTTTTTATGATTTTTCCAGGGTAGACGTGCAGTGAGTGAATGCAACTAGAATATATGCCGCGGCGTAATGTGCGCCTTCTGTAAATGTGACAGTGATGAGTTGGACGGAAGAGGAGGTGGCAACCAAAACAAAGACAAAAAGTGCTGTGAGGACTATGTGGAAATTAAATGCAGGTGCCATTTAGGGTATTGCTGGAGAGCCTGCTGACACTGTTTACTTCCCTGCTGAGGTAGAAATCTTTCTCCGCTAAAAGCCTTCACAAGCGCGCGGAGGATATCCCTGTGCAGCAGTGTATTACAGGACACGCGTTTGAGAGGAAAACCGTTAAAGCCACCTCTTAGTTTTATTGAATTATTACTGCTCTGAGAAAAAAATACACTTTAGGAAAAACCCAGCTGCTAAACGTAGCACTTTTGAAGCGAGCGTGTTTACTTCAGCGTGGCACTTAAAATGTATTTATCCCAAAATCAAACAGCAGAAGCTACAGCACCGAATGCCAGAAACAGATTTACAGATCTGGGTTACTTCTCCTGCAAGAGCTGGTTTTGAGGGCACTTTTCCTCGGCGCGGAGAGAGCGGCTGCGGCCGTGAGCGGTCAGAGCGAGGGGGAAGGCAGGGGGGGGTACCCCCCCGTGCAGCCGTAGCCGGTGTCCGAGCTGGCCAGGGCTGGCGGAGCGCTGCGGGGCCACCGGGCACGGGCTACATGACAGGTTAGAGATGGCTGAGTAGCTGATCTCCATCTCTTCTCTCCCTCCTCCTCTCCCTCTCCTTCTCTCTCTCCCTGTTCTCTCTCTCCCTCTCTGAAATATATGTTATTGACGCTGAGGTAGGATCATAGGGCCTCGAGCATCCCGTGGCCGTTCGGGAAGCACTACGGCAATTTTTTTTTTTTTCTTTTATCACAGAAAAAAAGGACTCTCATTTCCCTACGCTCACTCTGTCTGCGCGCAGCTTCTGTTCCTTGGGATACAAAGGTAGAACATGGAGTGTATTCCTATAAAAAGTAGGTAGAAATTTTAACCATTGTCTAGAAGCCCTCACAATATTGTGACTGCCGTGGCAGGTGAATAATGAGCCACTATGCCGGGCTTCCAGCTAAATGGGCCTTTGTCCTGTCTACGCGGCAAAGACATCCAGAAGAATGCAGAGCAGTTTTCCAGTATACAATGAATCACTCAGTGAGGCCGAATGGCACTCTCGGAACACTCGTCCCAGATATTACAGCTGTTGAAGGAAGCTGCTTATGAAACAAGGCTAGGCTCAGTCGCTTCGTGACCTTACAGTTCCTGTGCTGTAGGAAATAGTTGGGGTAACTCTCTGCAGGAATAGCATTGCTTTTAAACCCATAAAGCTCTGCAAATGGAATTACTGGAGTGTTAGAAAGGTATTGCTTTGGGACCTAACCTGGTAGGATGGATGCTGAAAGCGGTGTGGTACCCATTTGGGGAGATTGCGCAAACTTCCTGAGAGCGAGGGGCATTTAATTCAGAAACTCGGCAAAACAAACGGAAGTAATACCAGGGAATGGGAGATTCGTCTCTCCCCGGCTGGGAAACCTATCACAGCTGTAACATACTTGGCGAAATGGACTTTTCCTTGCATGCTCAGCTTCTGCTACAGGGGGAGCTGTGTCAGTATTTAGGTACGTAAGTGAGAATTCAGGAAGTTTTGCAAAGCAAAACAGGCAGTTTCAGTGGTATGGGCCTAAAAATAATCTCCTCACTGGCTTTACTATGTGGGAGAGTTCTAGGTGGTGTTGCTGTGACTGCCGTGGCGTGGTGAGGTACCGTAATCTGGCTGTTAACCCTGCTTTCGCTACTCCCATGATCAGTACCATAAGCTATATTTTATATTGCCCTGTATAAGCTCTCGGAATAGTCTGTGAGCAGCGACAGGCACTCTTACGCATTAGCGCAACGGGAATATATTATTTACAGGTTGTACTTACCTTCAATTTCCATCTATTTTTTTCCTTGAAAATTTCATGTGTTTCAAAAGTTGCTGCGGTCACAGGTGAGACCATATTCCAGGTAGATTTGGAAAAAAGGTTTAATTTGTGCACTTATCCACTGCTGCACCACTTCCTTTACTTCATGGATAATCCGTTTCTTAGTGTTGATCATATACATTATTAAAGTTCACTTTCATTTTAATGAATTTCTGTTAAGAGAGATTATGTCCCAGTGATTCACAGTATTTATGTACCTGCATAAGTCAGAAAACAGGAGACTGCCATCAAGGGAATTCTGCTTGTCCGCAGCCTTTTTAATGAAGAAATGTTTACCTGTAAAGCAATGCGAATATATAATTCCTATGCAGACACTTCGGGAGAAAAAACAAAATTAATGGTATAAGCACGCGATCATTTGTTAGATCTGTGCTAATCACATATGAGCAGTTTCTGATAATTAGAAATTATTGTGTGTGTCAGTAGCCGAGTGAGGTCTTGCACTTTCTTTCTGCCCTGGGGATTTAAACATAGTGTACCCAGCAATCATTGCCCCTGTCCGTGCTTTGGTTTTCATCTATCACAGAACAGTTTAGTTTCTTTTTTTTTTTTT
>VFFE01007724.1:2610126-2762653 GCA_008921705.1 Burhinus oedicnemus
GTACCCAGCAATCATTGCCCCTGTCCGTGCTTTGGTTTTCATCTATCACAGAACAGTTTAGTTTTTTTTTTTTTTTTTCCTTTTGCTTAAGATACAAATTTTCTGCGCTCCTGAGGCCAGATAGTGATAAATCGCATATGCATTCACAAACAAAACGAAGATCAAGGTGGTATTAGCTGGGAAAAATGTACCCGCGTACACCGACTGCTGTATGTTACTTCCTCTGGTGCGGAAATCTGTGCCGATTTAATGGGCTGTTACCGCGTGTGTGCTGTACAATGTGAAAACTGTGCATGAGTGTGCATTAGGGAAACGGATGCCGGGGGTACCTACTGTCACCCCCTGGAGATTTGGGCTGTTCTGCCTACCCCCGGCTGCTCTCCAGAGGGACACGGATCTGCCCGAGGTCCCGTGTCCTCTGCCGGTCTCTGCGAACACCCTGGGTATCCCGCAGAGTCCAGGGTGCAAGGTGTTCCTATTTCAGCAGCCGATCCGTGTCGGGATCCCTGTGTTTCCTGAGCTGTGGGAGCCGGCACTGAACCTTTCGTTCGTTCTGCCCTCGAAGCGGTGACATGGAGAAGGTACCGCTTGTGAAACCGGGAGAATTTTTTTTCTCCCGTACCTCGGTCCCCTCCTGCGTGGCAATCAGGGTTCTTTGGAGACATTTCAGGTTGACTCGGTTGCTCTTTTAGCAGTGTATTGGAATAGCTTCATTACAGTCAATGGAACTATTCCATTGAGTAACTTATTCAGCAGGGTGAGAAAGAAGCTCACAATATGGCCATAATAATAGGCCCAATTTTGTCTTCTTTAAATGCACAAAATTCCCATTGACTTCAGTGTAAAAGGAAACAGGGACATCAGGCCTGATGCTGTCTGTCTAAATATAATTCTGCCTTACACATTTGACCTTTATTTTTAGAACAATTTCACTTTTAAGGGAAAGTACAGAGATATGGGAGCACTTATGTATTTATATAGGGGAAAAGTGAAATCACTTCTGTTCTTCTGTCTGGGTGCTGGAGCATTATAATGTGCCTGCCAAACCCCATGCGTAGCTTGGCCTTCAAGCTAGACAGCAAAGCCGTAAATGAACAAAAGACACAACAAAAGCCTTGTTTGAAGTACAGCAGGAGAATGTCGGGGACTGGAATTACGTTTAAGGACATCAGACTCTTTATTTGTCGTTTAAGTTACATTTAAAAATACTCGGATGGGACAGAGTTAAATCTTTGCCCAAAATGAAGAAGGTCATCTGTAATTTTTGTGTGTTACAGAAGGTGCGGCATGTGCTGTTACATGTATTTGCAATGTCCAAGAGTCGGTACTGGAAAGACTCCAAGTTTCACGTTGCCTAGACTAAAGCAACAGTGTACGACTGCTGTTCTGTGATTTTTTCCCCCCCGCATTTAGCTGAATGCGATGGTAAGATGTATCTGCAGAGCGTGTTCCCCTGACAAGGTTTGCAATGTCAAATTAAACCAGCAGATGGCACCCGGGAGCATTACCGGGAGTGAGACACGCTGAGCCTGCCGTGAAAATGGTGTTGGAATTGGTTTAGAACGAATAAAGCGACAGTCATCCTCTTCTTGCTGACGGTGAGCGTGTTTAGACCCAAGATATCGCTTATTTTACTTGTTTCTTGCAATCCTTGAAGCCTTCTGGAAGAGTCTTGGATACTTTTCAAAGTAATTGTACTCAGTGTTATAAAAAGCCCATATATGTCTGATCTTATAACTATACAAAAATCAATAAACAACTACGAAAAATGCCAAGATAGAAAGTGAAAGAGCGTGGGCACAGACCCAGTAACTTCCTCGGCACTACAGGGATTATTTCTTTGGAAAACAACTTGCATCAGGATTGGCATGGGACACTTCCATTCAATGACACCTGGATCGTCTCTGCTACAAATATCCTGTCCAGCTGCAGGGACGTGATTAACAGATCAGTCTTGTCAGAAAAATAATTCTATAATGATACCTTTGTATTATCAAAATCTAATACCTTTCCCTCTTGATTGTGTAGCTGCTTCACAGACACGGCATGGGCTAAGCCTGCCATCCCTCTGCAGCGCATTGAAACAGGCTAAACTCTATAAAGGAAAAATGCAGTTTAAAAATATAATGTATTGTTTAAAAAAATTGATTTTTAATTAAAAGCTCTTGTAAAAAGTAAACTACAAACCAGAATTGTTGCTGCATAATTTATCAATGCATTATTTCCACAATCATAATGCAATATTTATATGCCTTGCACTTTATAACCTGATTGTTACATTAAATGTATTGGTATATTTTAGTGGAATAACCAAACTCATTACTTTTTTGTTTGACAGACAGGAAGAGAGAGGAGGGAAACTTTTAAATTCGTTTAGGATCTGGGTTCTGTTCTCGAATTCTGTTCTGTTCTTGAATTACAGATATGGGGACAGACTTGTTAGCAGGGCCCGTTGTGATAGGGCCAAGGGGTAATGGTTTTAAACTAAAAGAGGGAAGATTTAGGCTAGATAGAAGGAAGACATTTTTTACAATGAGGGTGGTGAGACACTGGCCCAGGTTGCCCAGAGAAGCTGTGGCTGCCCCATCCCTGGAAACATTCAAGGGCTCTGAGCAACCTGACCTAGTTGAAGATGTCCCTGCTCATTGCAGGGGGATTGAACTAGATGGCCTTTAAAGGTCCCTTCCAACCCAGACTATTCTATGATTTTTATGATTCTGTGATATAAACTATAATAGCTGAATGTGTTTTGGTACACGTTTGAGAAAAAAATCATACCCACAATAATACATCTGATGCCAGTTCAGATCCTGCTCTTGCACCGATTCTGAGTGTTGACAGAAAATGGGACCTGGCTCCAAATCCTGTCCCTACACCCCAGCTTGATCCATTTCTAGAACTAAAAATATAATTCAAGACATGAGTGATAACAGATACTGGTATGTATGAACGAACATCTTGTCATAAAGTTCAAAATGGTAGGCCATGTATCAGCTAAAAATGTCCACTGTGATCAGCATCTTTTCATTACAAACAGTTTTCTGAGACCTATATACTATAACTTCCATCATACGAGGACTGATTTTCTTTTTCCAGGGAAGAAAGCTTGTAATACGTGTCATCTTTGATTTCTGGCAGTTCATGACAAGCGTTCTTGTATTCAAAAGGCATGACCTACGACTCCTAGGTGAAGGGGACAGCCATGTGGAGCTGGACTAGAATGATGCTCCCTTCCTAAAAATGTGAGGGCTGAATTCTTCTGGGATCACTTTGGAGTGGTTTAAGACACATTCGAACGCGTGTGAGACATTTTCCGTGTGGAACATTGTATTGTTGCCAGGTGAACAGCAATACACACGGACTGGACCTGTAGTTCAAATAAGGACGCTCAGTCAGTAAGTCGGCCTCTGAGTTAAGCTTAAATCTCAGCACCATTCCCCTTTCCCAGTGCTTTTGATCCACTTTGTGACTTTTGGAAGGTCATTTTTAATCTTCGTTTCTCCTACCTCTTAGCAAGTTCAAATACTTTGTAAAATCTGCTGGGGAAATGTGATGTTTGTGCAGAGTTGAGTCTATCTTTGCGTGGCATAATAATTATACTGCCAATACTTTAGCTAACAATACGTGCTGAATGCTACCCCACTGTGAGTGATTCTAGTTTTCATTGTTGTCTTATTAAATCAGCCTGTAGTTTGTACTAGATCTAACACATGACCCAGTTTACCTTCCAGATAATAAAAAGCTGCTTAGATTCTTCAGAGGAATGTATCAGAAGCGTTGAATAACCTACCATTATTCTGATAACGGGAAAACAATCACTTGACCTAGGAGAACTTCAGGGAGAAAGAGTAATATAGGCACTGTATAGGAGCTCTGAGTTAATCAGATTAGAATCTGTTTTCTATAACTAATTTAGTAGCTGCCAATAGTATTGGACTGAGCTTCTCGCTTTCCCCATGAACCTGCACACATAAACGCAGCGACAGCTTTCTCACCCAGCCCTCGCTCTAGCCCCGACTACATTCACCTCCGAGGATTTTTTTCCATTATCGTGTCTTTACCTTTTTATTAAAACACTCACAGCATTGCTTTTTTTTTTTTTTTTTTTTTTTTACGGTGGCGTTTGTGACGGAGACATCTATCAAATCCACAGCAGCTTCAGGCCATAGTCCCGTTTTGCAGGAAGCACTGGATAGCCCCGATGGGATCCACTTCAAATCACTGCAAAGGCCATTGCAAGTTCTTGATCCACCCATTTTTTTGCCTAATGACTGTATTGCTTAAAAGAACTTGGGTGGAAAACAGTTTACTTAAAATAATGCTGAAGTAATTAGACGTTCTAAGTTGCCTGAATGCTGCAAGTACCATTAGGCTCTTTTGGCACATGAAAGCAGAGCAATGGGAAAGCTCCTTTAGAAAATCACCTATAAAATGTCTGCAGAAGTTATTTTTGAAAGGTATTGCGAAAAAGCATACTTTTTATACATTGAAGTAATAAGTAGTTCGGCAAATCCTTTGCAAACTTGTCAAAATGTCATATCCAGGTACTGGATTGGAAAATTAGTAACTGCTGAAGTGTGTGAGTGTTTAAAGGTGTCACTGTGTGTGGCGGACTGGCGGATTTTAGCTTCTGGCTTTAAGGAGAGATGTTAATCACTAGGGCTGATACTTAAAATGTCAGAAGACCTTAGCATGAAGATACAGGATTTAATACGAGGCTCTGCTGTGCCATGTTTCCTCCCAGAAGAGAAGGAAGATCGGCACCTGTTCCTTTCTCTTCTCTGTTTTTAATTCAGTGGCACTGTAGCAGCTGAAGCGGCATCCCAAAAGCACGTGAACTAGCAGAGCATGGAGCTGTGAGGTGGAGAAATGGATTGCTTAGCTCTTCCGTGCTCTTTGGTACAGTTCTGCCTTTTCCTGTATTCCTGTTGTCGCTCCTAGGCTGTCATTGCAGTATCTGGGACCATTGCACCTGAGGGCATTGGCGGGGAAGCACAGCTGGAATGAGGGAACCATCATTTATCACTTCCATCCTCCCCTGCTACTTGTCTCCTTTTCTCTGGCGTTGGATGAGGCTCTGAAGAAATCAGGGAGCGTTTCTTCCACAGCAAGTTTCTGGGTGAGGATTTCAACTACCTCTGCTTAACGCTTTCTAAGGCAATACTAGGTAAGCAAAGCTGCAGAATTACTTTACTTCCACGGCCAGTGCTTTTAAACTACGTCGCGAGAGAGGTCTTAGTGGCTAGAAGAATCTAAAAAGGGGTAAAGAAGAAAACTCATCTACAGGTTTTCTTGATTGGTTTCTCTTATTTCCTTTTCGTAAAAGGCTGCAAAATGTGCTCAGGTAGCCGAAGCCTTAAATTATTTGAGTTTCAGCATATGGTTTCCACTCTGCCAGGTTAATTCTGCTCATCTTGGTAAACGTAAGCAAGTCGTATGTGAATTTCTCTGCTTCGATGTTCACTTGGGCAACCTGCTGCACTGGGACACCTGAAGGATGGTGTTTGTTAAACGTGTCACAGATACAAAATGATCCGGAACTATTGAATAACGTGACTGTAATAGCCTGTTCAGAAAGTGTTTAGGCATTTTGTCTAAACATAATTGTTACGTTGGTTTAACTATTTTAGTTAGGGCTGTGGGTTTTTCCTACCAAATTTGATTAATGGTATGAACCTAGCTATCACCAGATAAAGTTATACAGAGTCATATACATTTTTCATTTTTAACGATGACAGAGTTGAGAGAAAGTGTTTTGTATACTGAATAGCATTTTATATGCTAGGAAATAGACAAAAAGACCGGATTTTTTGCTTATGGCAAGGTAACATAGAGACTTTGTGTTTGGTGTTCCAGCTTTAAAAAGAGAATGGAGAAAGACTGATGTCTGGATGAATATTAATTGACACCTTTCCACAATTTTTCTATGAAACAAGCTATTTCCTAAAACCAGTAATGAATTTCAGGGCTGTTACCTTGGTACCATTGTAAAGAACATTTGATTCTCAATCTTTTATCAATATTTCTAGCAGGCTGGATGGTTTCGTAAAAAGATAAATTATTCTTGGGATAGGGAGCAAGCTACAGACCTGGCATCCGGGTTCACAAGCTCAGTTCACTCTGATTACTAATCTAGGTGTTTCTGATGGCCTGTGAAATAAGTGGAAGGTCATCTTTGTCCTGTTTTCATTGGTTTATGCCCCACACTTATGCACATCTGCAGCTGAAATTGTTGTTAGTTAATGACTTCCTTGGCAGCTGCAGTGAAGAGCAAATGAACAATCCTGGGATGTGGTCCCTGAATATCAGCGTTGAGTTGGGACGCACCAAGGTAGCAGTATTTCTGAACTTTTTCAATAAACCAAAAGCTCTGGTAACCCAAAGCAGTAACCTGATATTTTTATCAGGCAATGCAACTGTGTTTACTTTACCCAGAGAAAGCAGGTGTGTTTCTGCAAGGGGGTTTTCAGCTTATCCCATTTGACCCTAAAAAAGGAGGTACTTTGGGTGACTTCAAGTCAGAGACGCTTCCAGTCAGCTTTCCCCATTCCTTTCAGAAATCAGATCCTGCGACTTCTCTTCTTGTTGGAAGCGGCCGTTTTTTCCTGTCTTGAGCCTCACCTCCATCACCTCCCATAAGCTGTCACCGTACTGCAGAGACGCTGAGCACCAAGGTCTCGGTGCTCATTCCCGACGGGCTGCGTGTAAGCGATGCGCCGCACGGCATCTGCCATCGCCCACCAGCTGAGGCATCACCGCTGTGATCCTCCTGGTTGTGACATGCCGGGTGAGACTGAAACCTGGGGTTACTTTCAAGCCCAGGTTTCTCAGACAGACGAAGTGCGCTGTGCTCACAGCTGCCGTCTCCGTAAGGCATTTTACAGTATTCCTGCCGCTGCAGATGGGGGGTTGGTTGGTTTGGGTTTTTTTTGCTTTTTCTCAACGTGATGCAAAGGAGATAAAAGGCGTACCTTTCATTACAAAATACTTTCTGCAGTGGTTTAGTGCTCAACCTTATAAAACTCCATTTAAACGCGTTTAGCTTTTCTACTGCATGCACGTGTGTTGCTTCCCATTGCTTGCTCATAATAAAAGCAGCCTGACATTATTCTTTCTCTCCTGACAATGCGCTGTTTCCTTTCTCTCACTTTCTTCACTCCTCGTAGCCTGCTCTTATTTTGTTCTCCCAGTCATGCGTTGCCATTTACTTTCCCACTAGCTGAGAAGCGGATGGTTCAGAAACAGAAGATACAATAGACATACTGTAAAATTATTTTTACCAGAAAATTTAATGGAAAATGTTGGTAATGTTTCACAAGCTGCCACAAACTGGAAAATAGAGCACGGGCCATAAAAAGGAATAAACATGTGATAAAGTACTTGGCGTGTTGTTGTCAATACACTGATAGCAAGGAGCTTTTATCCCTATGTGGAAAAAAAATGTGGAATAATTAGTAACACATAAAAGACAAAAAATACTTCTCCTTCTCTCAGTGATGACAGTGGATGCTCTTGCTATGAGTTGTATTTCTCAAAGACAAGAAGATTAAGTACAGGCAATTTCTGCATGAGCATCATCCGGATCAAAACATTGTCTATAATTTCTTGGTGTCTAAGGCAGTTTTGACAAGTATAAACCCGACAGTCAATGGTCAGAACACATTTAATACATCTTTCATGTGCTGAAGTTAGTAGGTCTAAGGTCTCCCTGGGGTAATATGATGTAAAAGATGTTCATGGCACTAATTTACTCACAGACCATTAGCTTTCTGTAGATGCCAGACTTTAAAGACCTGTGTGCGAGGAACATACTCTTCAGATACCCATATTATACTGCAATCCTTCATTTTCTTAATGCAATTTCCTGCAGCCGTCCTGTTGGTCATATGATGTGCAATGAAGAGTAGACCTCAGAAAGTCATAACTCTGAATAATAGGTCCTCTTATTTTGCACTAAATATTTTGAGTGTTTCATTCCTTAAGCAAAGAGGGGAGATGAAATTTTAAATACAAAAATGATTTGTTGTAGTCAGCTTTGACAAACAGTATTCTCTAGCGTTTCAGTGTTTTAAAGAAATTGGCACAGAAAAATGAAATGCTAACTATCGTTATGAAGCTTTTTTATAGTCTTTCTGCCTCTGCTTTCCGATTTTAATAAGGTACCTATAAAAAAAAATGAATAATGAAGCAATAGATAAACAACGTTACGAAGACAGCCTATTCTCATTAGGTCGAACACCCTGCTCTTTTATAGACAGATTTTTTTTTAATGTTCTGAAGGTAAGTTTTGGATGAAATGCCAAGAATCTATAGAATAATACATAATGATGAAGAATTAACGTCACATACCAAATTGTCTTGCCATTTGAATAGTACATCATGCAGTTCAGTGCCAGCAGACATAACAGTCGTGTCTGCCATCATTATTGGAGCATCCAAAGGGTCATCTTTCTATCCAAGCAGAGTAGTCTAACAGCTTACAGTATGCACATAATAAAAGATAACGTGTGGGATCTCTGGTGATCTTTTTGATCGAGAATCAATTAAAATAAGTTGCTGTTACTGTGACACTACATACAGACAAAGTGAGACACACTTGACAGTTACTAATTACAGCAGGCAGCGAAAAGAGCTCTGTAGAGATACGAGGACAGAAATGGCTAAATTAGTAAACTGTGTTGACACACTCGCTCAATATTTTTTTATTTGCAAGCATAGCATATTCCCAGGTCTAGTGAACCTGACAGGCGTGAGTTACTGACACCTTATGAAAATTAAGCAGAGAATATGATTATTATTTTTTTTTTTTATTAAACAATTAGAGTAGCTCAAAACTAATTATCCTAGCAAAATGGAATAAGCAAGCTGTCCCGGCAGGGGAAACTTGCACTTGTCTGTTGCTGCCTGAGTTGAAAAGCAACCTCTGACTAGGTGCTTTTTAACCTGGGGATGCCACCAAGGAAATGCTCCTCTTCTCTAAAGCAAATGGATGCTGACTTCTGTCCCGCTCCCTCACTCCTTGTGGTGCCCGGTGGGATTTCTGCATCACCTTGCTTTAGAGCAGGGATTAAAGAAATGTAAATCTGGGATAATTCTGCCCTGCTGTATCTCGCTCGCAGAGCTCCGAGCTCCCTCGGCATATGCCCTTCTTTGGGACACTGTCCAAGAACAGCCGTGTTCAGATGCCTGGGGTGGAGGCAGGGAGTTTTATTTTGTTGTTTTTGGTTTTTTTTTTTCCCCCTCCTCTTTTGATCTCTCATGAAAAGTGCCAAACGATCTTGTCACATTGTGAGTGATTCGGTGTATGTTTAATTTGGAAATGTGTATGCCCACAGGAGGTAAACTGGTGCCTTGTAAGACGGATCTTGGTAAAAACCTAACCCAGCCGTGCGACTGTTTTGAAACTGAATCCTGTGTGAGAATCCCAGAGTGGCATATCTTCTGCTTTGCCAGACCATTTGTGAATATTTTTTAAAATAACTCTAAGATTTTACGAGTCTGAACTCGTTATCCTTTACCACATCACGAAATTCCCCTACATTTTCTTAGCAAGCATTTTTTATAGCCTTGGACTTCTAATTGGGAAAATTGGGACTTCTTTAATGCCAGTGCTGTATTTCAGCTAATGGAAGAATCTGACACAGCACTGAGGTCAGCACTTTCTAGCATGTTTATCACACTGTTTTCAACCTAGGGTTGTGCTCAAATCTTTCTCTTCCTTCCTGTGGTCAGGCTTGCCAAATCACATCTTTTTTTTTTTTTCCCTTTACAATCTCTCTGGAATCTGACCGTGCCTCGCTTTCCTCTTCTCAGCATTTAATTTCACAGTGACATAAACCCCCTGTTTATTAATTTTCTTGATCTTAGCCTCACTTTGTCTGCTCTAAGCTTATTTCTGGTTTCTTTGCGTACCGTCACAGCCAGGTCTCCCCAGCACGGAGGGGGACCCCGCAGTGCGCGCGTGCAGACCAGGCACAGCCCTCCCCTCTCCGAATGTTTGATTTCTCTCTCTGTCTCTGCTGCGTGAACTCCCAAGCTTGTGATTATTTTTTTTTTTTTTCCTGGTCTTGTATCCTATTCCACCATGCTCTGTGAATGCAGAGTATCGTGGGGCTAATGACTTTCTCTGTCCCTTAAATAATAGCTAAAGTTTATCGCAGGGTTTATCACAAACTGGCTGCCTGGGTCTGAAGTCATACATTTCATCAGATTTTTTTACCACTACATTATTGACCAAATGCTCTCTTACCTAACTGAGCTTGAATTAGCAGCGCAGATATATTTAATTCAGCATTACATAGGGTCTTCAAAAGTATTTTTTCTAACAGTACTTTCTAGTACTAAGGTAACTTCTGAAAAACTCTGCACCACGTTTCCTTGGTGAAATTAGGGTGTTGCTAAAGGAGCTTTACCAACGAGAAGTGAGGACACACACCGGCAGCCTTAATAAAAATATAAATGGTTTTCAGCCAAACATCGTGTGCGAACTAAAGCTGAGGGTTGAATCACAGATTCATACTGTAAGAGATCAGAAGGAAACATCATAATCCAATTTGATTTTCTGTCCACAGACCTTCACGCAATCAATCCTATGGTATAAAGCTGCTGTTTCTAACCTAGATAAACTCAAGTTATTAGGCTGTGTTGCTGTTGCAGACTGAAGAGTGATTTTTTTTTTTTTCTGTTCTAGGAAACGATTCTATAATTTCTGAGGAAATAGAAAATATTTCACTAGTTGATTGTTAAATTGTTCAACAAATTGAACATGCTATGAGCTTGAAATGTGAGATACCCCAAAAGAAACGGGTTAAGGTGGAATGCAGATGACGTTAGTACAACTTGACAAGGAATTTACCTTTTTCACTTACACTGAGCCAAATGCAAGCTAAAATCCCGGCATGCGCTACGATTTCTGCATTAAAAAAATGTCTGAGTCTGAGAAACTTACACTGTATGTTTCTCCATTTCACCCAAGTGGAATATAAATAAAATGCCTTTTGCTTTCTATTTTCACATAAAGAACTCTTTCTATACATTTCACTTTTCATTGCAATACAAAATAATCTCTCCATCTCTTGAAGTTTGCATTGTTGTGGAGTTCAGAGATAGTTTTTCCATAGGAATGCTTCCCTTTGCGTTGAGTGAGCAATGACTGTGGTGTTCTCCGACATGTTCCCCTTACCATAGGCTGTTCTGTATCTCTTAAAGGCAGTGAGCCATTCTGGGACTGATGTGACAAGACATGACAGCAAATTCCACTGAATAAAACAAATTATACACTAGAGATGTGCTGAACTGACTGAAAACAATTTGGACACCAGGGGCTATGAAAGGTGCTGAGAAGGTTGAGAGCAATGACATTTTCTTTTAGATTTTATTTAAAGTGTTTTGGTGCACAGCTTGGTGTAAATCAGTGATTGTGAGTTCTTCTTTGGGTTGTCCCCCTTCAGATTCCTTGCTCCGAAGGGTGCGCATGTATGTGAGCGAGCTGAGTCAGTGAGTTTCTTGTAGCTGAATATGACTCATTATGATTTTGACTCACATTGGAAAATTTATGTATTCGTATTTTCAATTTTGTGATTTACTGAATAATATTTACGCAGAATAGAAATGGGTGATGTATGTGCCCAGGTTTTAATTCACAGTTGTAATCAAGCAATCACACGCTTGGGTTGCAAAACAAATCCTCAGTCAAATGCACGCGCGATGATCAATGGAAAGATTTTGTTAAAGCTATTTTTACCCTATATAGTGACAAACAATTTCCTGTATATTAAATGAAACAATGAGAGACACAGTTGATGTGGAAAAGTATTTAAATACACCTAGAGGAAAAAGGAAGAAATCTAGTAAATGAATTGCGGATTATTCATGTCCTCCAATTTCGACAACAAAGAAATTTGACTTGATTCTTTTACTTCTATCAGTTTTAAATCATTGCACGTCAGCTTCTTTTGTGAGGCACTTCTGATTTTTAAGTGAGACGCAGGTAGTGAATTATTGCCAATAAACTAGGATTACCTCTTTGCCTGTACAGTAACAAAACATAAATGTTGTTTAATGTTCCTTTAAGAATGTGAGCTGAGCGGGTACGCTGCTGGCAACGAATAATGATTCATATTGTCAGGACGAGGATCCGTTTGTCTGTCTCATCTTGTCATGTAAATGTTTGAAAAAACATAAAGCAGATAATGTGACAGTCTGGCAGCAGTCTCCACTAAGGTCTGAGAGTCAAAGGGTTCTGCATCAGAGGAGGGCATTTACGTGAAGAGTGTGCTTTCCCTGATACCATTTGGATGACAGACATGGAAGCATCGCTGCGTTTGTGGAGCCAGGCAGTCTTACAACCCCCTGGCAATCAGTCAACGCTATTGGAAAAGGCAGTGGAAAGCAGGGGATGAAGATGTTTTACACTTTATTTGATGCATCTTCCAATAGCATGCCGAAATTAATCCCTAGAATAATACCAATTTTTCAAGTGACACCCAAAAGATGTCATTTGAGCTTTAGGCTGGCACCTGTTCAGAAGAAAATTTCAGTAAAGCATTTAGGCAACAGCAGATCTAGCTTTGCGATTTAGAACAACTAAGCCTGAGTTTAATTAATATACTTGAGATTTCTGCCTTGCGTTGGTAGGAACCGGCAATGACCATTAGCAAGCCTGTAGAATTCCCCCCTTGAAGGTCAGATTGGAATATTGTAATCATTCCTCCTTCGTTTGCCTGCGTGTATCGGCAGGAAACGGTCCCTGGTAATGCTGGGTTTACACCAGGATTTGACCTGCCAGTCTTACTGGGACTGTGGAGTTTGATGACAGGGATCCTGTTTTGGAGGCTCTGTCAGCATCCATCCAGGCTGCCTACTATGACCCGTTAACTCGGTGCTTTGACAGAGATTGCAATACTTCTTACACTTACTTTCTGTCACGTGAAATTCAGTAAAACCTACAGATTGAAAGACACTATTGGCTGTATATGCTGCAGTAATATACGGGTTTTAATTGCATTTCTGAGAAAAAGTACAAACTTAAATACTTGTCTCAATGGAAATATAAAGTAGATTGCAACCTTGAATGAACTCCAAAGCAGCTGAACAGAAGATGTTCTTGGAAAATACAGAGATACTATGTTTATGCGTATTGGGCATGCTCACTATGTTGGTAGTACCTAGTAGCTCCAATTACCATATTTATAGACGGATTCTCAAAGGTGCAGCCATGGCGCTTACGGAGCGGGCCCATAAGACCTATAGAAGAGAACGCCCTGTCTCTTGCTGTGGTCAGTACCAGATGCTTCATGGCATAGCACAGCTTTTTATGGTTGGATTGTGCTATCACTGATGGGTCAATCAAATTCATTGTTCACACATAACTAACTTTACACCTTAATTTGCGATAACAAGAAGCCACCGTAATTCTTCTAGCCATTGAAATTAGTTTTTTTCTAATCGGAATTATCAAAATCTGTTTGTCTCGGCAACAATTTTGTATGGGGAGTACAGAGAGACATATATTCCCAAAACACAGCGATTCATTTTGATTAAATTGTTCATGTTTCTGGTTTTACTTGCAGTTGGAGAGTGTCAAATTTTGTGAAGTTGGTAAAAATAATTCTGCCCTTGTATGTGCCATTTTAACAGTGCTGTGCGTGTTCCCTCTCCCACGCAGCATTCTGTGAAACGATCTGTTAGTTGTGAGCAAAATTATCGGCTTTTGCAAATTAGAAACCAGATCCAGCCATCCACAAATGACAGAGAGATTTCTGAACATCTTTAACAGAGAAGGCACAAAGAGAGAGTTTATTGGGCTGTGTGTCCATGGCTGTGTATGTGTGTAGTATGTGCATACATCAAGCTAAGAACATGGTTCCAAGTAGGTGTTTGCCTACTTCTCAGGAGACGCGAAATCCCAGACACAGAGCGCTGTATGGGGATATACTTTTAATGCCAGGAAACAAATCTATATTAGCAAGTGCATAATAACCTGTAGAATATGTATGACTGATTTTATGGAGAAGTGCATGTGATAAGCTTTTTCATTATTGTAAATTGGATATTAAAAATATTTTTTTCACAGACTAAAACTTTTTTTTTTTCTCTCCTGTAGCTCTCTCATTAGCTTAGTAATTCAGTTATGGAGGTTTTTTGTTTTGTTTTATGAGAAAGGACTTGTTTTGCATCTTTTCCAAGACTAAAAGGAAGAAATATATCTTGCAGACCAAATGACAGAACAGAAATTCCAAGTGCTCTGTATAAAGGCAATATTTAACATTTTTGTTGCCATTAGAATATTTACTTAAAGATTAAATGA
The DNA here is from genome assembly GCA_008921705.1 of Burhinus oedicnemus. Lineage (NCBI taxonomy): Eukaryota > Metazoa > Chordata > Aves > Charadriiformes > Burhinidae > Burhinus > Burhinus oedicnemus. The sequence goes on from VFFE01007724.1 coordinate 2,624,435, forward strand.
TTCTTTCTGTTTTCTGATCATCTTGTATATCAAGCATACATGTTCTTGGTTTTGCTAAGAGCTAACCTATGTCAGGTACTCAATTCATCCTCCTGAAGCACTTGATTCTCTTGCCCCAAGTTCGTTTGGTAACATGTTCTGCTGAATTTTAATTTAGGGTAGCATATGTATACAGCTCATATTTAAGGGTTTCTAAATAGCAAACAGCTCATAAAACACTGTCCTCAAGCTCTTCAGAATTAGTTTTTTAAAAACTTAAACAAAAGAAATAAGCCTAAATCCCAATCTTAATTCACAGTGTAGTTTTGCATCTGATATTAAATGTTAATAGTGAATCTATGGAGACAGCGTCGTATTTTGTAGTCTAAGTACTTTTAAGTAGCACAAGGTCTTTCAACATAATTAGTAGAGAATATTGAGCCCAGTCAGAAATATGGGATTCATCATTAAATTCAGAGGCTTCTTTATCTCTGTGAGTCTAATCATGTGTGCAGAAGACTAATTGTTAATGGCATAGGCTTTATTGCGCTTAGCTTTCCTCTAGTTTAAACGGAATGGTCTGCTTTGTGAGAAATAATTAGGTTTTATTGTTCTACTTGTATCGAGTCTTGTTGAGAATCTTACGGTTTTACCAATTCAAATTCAGAGAGCAATTAGCGGTAGTGATGATGTTTCATTTTAAATCACACAGTATTGTTATTTTTCCTCCTTTTCCTTTTCTTGTGACAATTGTAGATGGAATATCTCTAACTTTTAATGGGAAAATGTCAATAATTAGCAAATGAAAACCGTTTGGCTTTGCAATATGTAGATTTAAGAATATAGCTTCTTCTGTTGGCGCATGCTTTAATGATTTGTAGGACAACTCACCTGTGCCTTTGCAATCAGAAAATGTAAAGCCTCAAGGCAGTGACAGTGTATTACATGATCATACACCATTTTCCGTGATTTACAAACTCATTGTTTGACCTTGCTTTTTTGGTTGGGTGAGTTACGATTATGCTTAAGGATTAATTATCCTTCTGGTATTTGCTCATTCTGTCCTGAAGTCTCCGGAGCAACCCCTCTCATGTTTTTCAGTTTTAGCAGATCTCAGAATTAATAGAAGCTGAGGTTTCATGTGAGTCCAAGGGACCGTGTGTCAGAGACATTTAACAGATTTGTTGCTTGTAGCTCCAGAGGCGAGATCTTGGCACTTTTGGCATCAGTACCAAGTCTCTTGTTGACTAATACATTTCAGAATGATTTTAGAATGAGATTCTTGTCCTGAATGCTCAGTAGGGAAGAATAACAATATGACCGAGAAGTCACTGTGAGATGCATTTCTCTGTGTACAGGATGGAAGATTATATATCTTTTGCTCAGGTCTGCAGTTCACGTTTCCAAACATGTCCCCCATGGTTTTCCAGTGGTGCCTGTCGGCTCTGCACTGTGCGCACCCTCCACTGTCAGCACCCTCTTGCTAGGATAGTTTTAAAAAAAACAGGAAAATACTTCATATTTTTTTCTTTCTTGTACCAAGGCAAATTCTTCAAGAATTTTTAATTGTTCACCCTGTATTAGTAGGTCCTGACATTGATCTAACAATTCCCAAAATCTGTTTACGGATTCTTGGGTAGATTTGAATTTAGATGTATTTTCATCCTAAAGACAGAACAGTACAAATACTTGTGGGAGTTACTTACAAAACAACTCCAAAGGGGGTTGTTCAGTCGCTAGACTTGAGGGAAGATTTTCCCTATTTTGATGACTGTACTGTAACTCAGACGTTGACATCTATTTACAGATACTTGAGTTACAACTTTCCTGGGAAGATGGGGAACATTAAAACATCACAAGTAGAGCTGTTTGTTAAAAAATACTGGGTTTGATCATCTGAAGTGGAGACTCTCTGAAATGCAGGACTCTAAATGCATAGGAGTGGACTTTAAAATCCCTTGCCCAGCACAAATGGACTCCTATTTATTTTTCCAGTGAAGTCTCTGTGTTCCTTAAGTGCTGCTTTCTCCATGACACAGATTCATCTCAAACCCAAGGCTCTTTGGGATGCTCAAGAAAAGTGATGTTTTGTCTACATCTCCTTAGCAGTCCAGTCCTATTCAGCTAAAGCGTGGTTCATCTGATGACTGCACAAAATAGAATGGCCGAATCGGGACTTCTGAAATTTATACAATATTTCAGTAGATAGAGCGCTCATCCAGGCTTGCAAGACTGAAACTCCGGGCTCTTTGTAGCCTCGGGGAGATCAAATTCATACCTTTCATTTCCCATTAAAGTGCCCTAGGTATTCAGTACGGAGGGCGTTGTCCATTCCAGTAACATCTCAGTCATTCTGCAAAAAAAAACCCTCCAGGTTCTTGGACTGAACAGACACAGTATGTCTGTAGTTCAGTCCCCGAAGCAGTCGCCTGGGTCAGCAGAGACCTCAGTCCGGTTCTTAATCCAGGTGTGGTTGAAAAAGCCATTGGGTGGAATCCTCCATGTAAAATTTAGGAGCGGTCCCCAGCAGAGGGATCAGCACCCTACCCCCTCTTTCTTGCCTGTTGTAAAGAGATGTTCTAACCCCCAGGTTACAGATTATTTTGCCCCTCTTTGGTTCCGGTTCTTTTTAACATTGAGATGTTTTCCACACAGCCGTGGAGCGCAGAGAGTATTTCTAGTCGAGAGCAGGTGGTTGGAGCACTACACAAATGGGCAAAAGATGCGAGTTTGAACCTTTTCATGCTGAGACCGATGTGGAACATTTACCTCTTTTCCTCAATAGTGTATAAAAGAAAAGTGACTGGTATTGCTTCCTTCCATTATGCTTTTTTTCTTAATAGGAATGACCCTCGCTCACTTGTTTGAAAAGAATGATTTAGGTGCATAAATGTAGTAGTAGAGGATTATTTTGGGACTGGCTGTAGCAATTTAAGAAGTAACCGCTACGCTGCCTTTTTGTGTTGTTACCTTTTCCCTGCAAGTGATTACCGCCTCCAAAGCAGACATTCTTCCTCCCTGTCGATCCACAGTCAGCCAGGTTAGCCTGAACCAGCATTAAAGGTGATTTAAACTAATCTGTTTGACTTGTTATTGAACTGGTCTTGAAACGTTCACCCAGCCCGACAATGGGGCTCTGCTTTGTGAATGGCAGCATCTCACAGAGGAGGAGAGACAGCGTGGAGCATTAACTTCTTCCAGCGCTTCAGCTAGGCGCCCGGAGCCCCTCTGCCAGCTCCCTAAATCCCAGACAGTGGTGGTACTTGGAATTTCTGTCTGATGCCGGCAGCCTGGAGCGAGGCACCTGAGCCTTACAGGGAGGTGGGATTTATGGCACTCATCGCGTCAGCATCCTGCGTTAGCTATTGGAATGAGTTGGCTATTGTGAATCCCTCCCAGAATGCCGAATTTCCCCACATGTGCTACCAGAAGACACCTCTTAAAATGCCCGCGGGTTGCAGTTTGGAAGTCAGGTGCTTAAAGTTAGGTAGTTATATGACCAGCGCGGAAGTGCCTACGTCTTTTTGTATATTCAGATCCTCCTCTGTTTTTTTTCTCCCACGTACTGCATTTATCGCACACCATTTAATAAAAACAATGAGGAAAAAAATAAGGCCCAAACAAATAGGGTTGTTCTATCCCACCAATATGATGGAACAGTTAAATTAATGGCTAAATCTAATTAGGAAATGAAAAATTACAGCTTGTCTGCTGCCAATACTAAAGCCAATGGACTGTGAGATAGAGCTATGGTTACACTACAAAATTATCTCACCATTCTTGAATCTTAAGGTGGCTTTGCTGCCTGCACTTGGAAATAAAATAATCCTAGCAATTATGGTTTGTAATTCGTGAGTGGTTTGAAATGTAGTGGCTTTTACTATAATAAATGGATTATTGTATGTTGACAAAGTACAGGTTTAATTAACAGTGACAGATAAAGCTCTTGCATTTAGAAGCTGTTTATATTAAAAATTACCTGATAAAAAGGTTTTTTTAAAGCATTCTAAGTACTCAGTTATGCATTACCATCTTGATCTGCTACCATATGTATTCATCATTGCATGAATGTTGCTTGGAATCACAGCAAGTTTTTCTGAGACATCAGACTGTCATAATAACTGATAGATCAATGGCTTGATTTACATATTTATTATGGAGAAACTGCTTGTTTTCATCAACATAACTTACATTTTATGCATCCTTTGTCTAAAGTTAATTTGAAAATATTAATTTTCCAGTGACAGCTCAGTCTTCTTCCTGTTTAATCACTTAATTTCCCTTCTACCTAAGAATGACATTCAGTGAAATGAATGAGAAATGATAACTTTAGGATGTCATTGTCCTTACTAAGGGCAAGAAGACAGCCCAAGAGAGGACTGTGTAGCTGTACAAAAGATATCAATCACAAAAGCAAAAGTTAATTACTTTACTTTTTTTTCCCTTTACATACAAACATAACTTCAAAAATATATTCTTCTTTATTAATTTTCTGAAATCTAAAATTGTATATTTTTTAGAAAAAATAATCCTCAAAAAGAAAATAATGTGCCATCTGTCAGAACTAGAAATTTCATTTTAGTCTGCACATTTTGTTTTCAGCATCATATTCAGCATCATCTGGATCATGGTGTCTTAATCCTTCAATGACAGGAATTTGCAAAGAGGCACTCTTGATGGATCCCAGGGAAAATAGTCACTGAAGTATTTTAATGAATAAAAAAGTGTTGGCATTTCTCTTTTTTGTTAATTCCCTACCTTTAATTAATTTTATCCATTTCTGCAATTCAAGGTAGCAAAAATGTCCAAATGAATACAAATAGGTTGACAGGAAGGAAACTGATGAAAGGGAGTGGCTTACAGCTTTCTGTATTGCTGCACTTGGTATGATAGAGCTCAACGGACAGGGAGAAAAAAAAAAAAGAGGAATTAAAATGAGGAGACTAAGAAATTGAAGAGTGTAAAAGTTAAGAGAGAGGAATGGACAAGAACAGAAGCAGGGCACATGCAAAAAGGACAGTAGTCCTGATGGTGACAGTAGTTTAGCTGTATCAGAAGTGTTAGCAGGTCCTTAATCTCTTGGTAACGTACTCAGACCTTTTAGAAATCAGTAGAGATTTACAAAGTCATCTTGAATTTCCATCGCTGTTTGTGTCTTTAGAGATTCCTTCCATCAAGGCTATTTATTACTGTATTTTCTGGTGGTAGGCATCAGGTCTTTCTTCAAAAGAGCGCTTTATCTGCCCGTTGCATCCTGCATCAACCCTGGAAGCTCAGCCTATTGCCTAAGGGTATCTCCATCAAGTTCTCCTACCTTCTGCTGGGTGAACTCCATGTAGCCTTCCTGCTGGTAGTGAGGATTTTACTGATGTGAACTGAATACCTGGTTGGTTTGGTAAATGGATTTTAAGAATGAAAATGAGACTTTTTTTCTTTTTTTTGTCTGTTTTCATATGCCATCAGTTTAGCACATACATCAGATGTCTGCTGATAAGGACAGTGGACATGATTTTAGCCTGCAGCCTGTTACTAACTTTAGTTTGGTAAAGGTTCAACCTAGTTCACTTATTTGGCTTGCCTCTGTTGCATGACTAAAGATCTAAGGGAAAAATGCTTAGAGTCCCAGCATCTGTTAATTTAAGCTATTTAAAGTACAAATGAATCAGAGGAAAGATTTTTAAACCATTTTCTTAGAGGATTTCCTCCACTCACTGCTTGTATCTATATTGAAAATGATTGAAGTTATTTTAAAATTCCAAGTTACAAAGCAGCCATTAGAAAATGATTTTGAATCAACAATTATCATAACTCCTATGATACAGTAATGTGCTCCACTGGTGGGAACGTTCACTGGTGAGCTTGGAAATGCCCATAAGGTATCATTCTTCCCGTTAGACAAAACCCTGACGGCTGCTTAAAATTGTTGTACGTCATGGATGCTACACAGGCAGCTAAAGTCTCCATGAAAATGCACTACCTCTGTGCACCCCATGAAACGTAATTGAAGCAGTTTAGGTGGTGTTATAAGACATAAAATCAGAGATGTTTCTTACTCTTGTTACATACTTACAAATATTATCTTAAAGTGCTCCCTAATAGTTTCTTGTAATTTTGCCTTGGTTTTAAAAAACAATGTCTTTGAGTACAAATAGATGAAAAATCCCTTGGTAACTAGGGTAATTACAGAGATTTTCAATTACCAATCTACACGTTCACTGACTTTTCGTTTATAGCTTTCTTTTAAAATGAAGTTGTATTACAAGACGAAGTAGATGCATCTTCTGTTTTGGCTTCTCTTCATGTTCTCAAGAATTTGTCATTCCTTTGGGTGCTTTTGCTGTTGGCGCTTTGCTATTTTTTTTTAAAAATTGTTCCATACTGTGAGAACAATAATATATGCCACAATTGCATTCCCCTTATCCCAAGTCTTTCACCAAGTATGTACGTGATATGACTCGTCCTTTTTGGTTTGGACACGGATATGTATTTTTATTTGCATGTGTTTTCATAACCGCATCTTCACAAATACACCGTTCTGTTATGGTTTCATGTCTACACAAAATCATGACCGTGCAGATTATACAGAGTGAGAACACATGGCAACACCCTGCACCCCACCGTATGTTAATGGCAGCTGAAGAAGCTGAAGAAATTGCAACAGATACACTTTCAAAATTAATGTTATTGAACTACATGCATTTGGTGAATATTTTGTAATAACGGGAGTTCCATATTAAGCCAAATGAACTAATTATGAAAACTGGAGGATAAAATAAATGTTAAATTTGTGATGTTGCCACTAAAAACCTGAAAATGTTGGGGGCTAAATTCAGGGATCGTGTGATTAACACCTTGTTACAGCCCAATCTTTTCAAAATTTACTAATGCACTTTCAAGCATGTTTTTCAATTAGCTAAATATCACAGCTGCATCTTACCCATCAGGAAGTCAGTGTTAGCTCAGCTTCCATGCGGAGAGGCCAGAGGGCTTTTCTGTAGAAGGGAAAGGAAACCAACATGAAGCTTTAAGGCGAGACAGTTGATTGCCTTTTTGTTTGCTACCAATCTTCCTTCTTTCTGGACATGCAAATAACACCAATTTACATTAAAAATGTATGCAGATAATTCTGACTTCTGTTTATGTCACCATTAAATGTGACCCTTTGTGATTTACAGTTGCAGTTTTAATCTTGAATTATCATGGCTGATCGCAATTATTTGTCTTCTTAATTGAAATAAAGTAGGAAAGAGAGGTTTCCTGAATTTGTTACTTGCTGTACAAATGTTTCTACATTGGTTTCGAAGGAAACATCTCGCTATGGTGAGTGGGATTGGAAGACAGAACAGTGCATGTAATTGCACAATTCGTTATGCAGTTGGAAGAGTAGGAGAGGGCACAGCCCTGGAAAAAAAATTACAGCTTTCTACCTGTGTTGCAGAAGAATAAATTTGTAGAATTACCATACTACAGGATATAGTCTTTTTTTTGTAGCAGAATTATTAAGTCAGCCTTGCTTTACTTCTTTCGTAGAGGTACACAGTACCAATTTTTTTTTTTACTGTATTTACAGTGTTCACTTATGACTGTCTTTAAAAAGCTGTGGGGTGTGAAATAGGAATATATATATTTTTTACATTAAAAGGTTTAGAATTGCTTTTTCTGAGGAAACTGTTCGTGATGCCAGAGAATATCAAAGTCAGTGTGAAACTGTTATGCTAAAAACTTACTTTTCATTCATTTTCTCTGCCTCTGTATTTGAAATCATGATAAAGGTCGAAAGTTTAGAGGTGACTGATAAAATTATGAATGCAGTGACTGTTAGTTAATTGGCAGCACTTTGAATAAAGGTACCATTTATAAATTATGCATTGATACATATTTCATGATTAATAGGTGGAGCTCAGTTCTGCAGCTCATTGAAAAGCATATTCAAATTGCTTTAGTAAATTCGTAACAGATGCTGCTCTAACAAATTGTTATAAAACACATTATAATGTGTAGATATAACTGAAGCAGTATATATCATTTCACTGTTATTCAGTGTTACTGTTTTCTTATATCATTTCTCACGTCAGTGTAACACTGAATAAAGTAGGGCTTTTTTCTAATGAATAGTGTGGGGATTTAAAACCGTATCCTATTCGTGAAACACTAGCTCCATTAAAATCAGTGGTGAAATTTCCACTATCATCACCATATTCAAAAGTAAGATTCAAATTTCAGTGTTGTAAATTGGTACGAGTGCCTTGATTTCACTCTAAAAAAAGGTTTAGAGATTGAACAATAATATTGTAGTTAACATATATTAAAATCACTTCTTCATTGCTACTCCCAAGCAACTCTCATGAAGGAAGAACTTAATTGTTTAAGTTTTCAGTGGAAGGTCAAGTCTCGGTGGTGTTCATTCAAGCCCTCTTCCTGCCTATGAAATAATTTCCTATGAAAAAATACCCTTTATGAGCCTCTGAAGTCCCTACAGGTCTTTGAACGTCTTCCATCAGTGGGGGATGATGGTGGGCAATATTTTCTGCTAGTGTGCATCTCCATCCTCTGTCTTACAGTCACTCAAGTTCATTGTTGGTGTCTCTAAAGGGGGTCTAACGCTTCAGATATGTGCACCATACTCTTTTTTGCAGTCTCCCACTGAGTTGTTCAGTGAGTAGATATTTACATTCATATGACCCATGGATGACAGCAAGACTGAGGTCTTGGTTTGGAAAGTGTCATTACTGCAGTTGATATCTGTCTGAACACACTGAGAATCCAGTGGTCAGCGTGTGGATTATTTTCATGTGAATCTTCAGTTATTGAGGATAGTGAATTAACCTCCTCCGACTCCAAGGACATGAAAATGTTGGAGTTCAAATAGTTACGCAAAGTCCATTGATTAATATATTTGATCTTCTCAAGGGTCCCACAGGTTACTGACACACACATTTAGAGAATTCAGGAAAGCAGATGGTCAATATTCACAGGAGGGACTAAAACAAGGTGATCAGGACATCAAAAAAATGTGAAAAAAAATTCAAGTTGCCTGTGGAAAAATTAATGTGGAACAGGTGGGGAGAAAATTACAATGTGCTGTCGAACCAAAACCATAGCCTCTTGCTGTGGTTTGGGAGCAGTCGCTGTTTTGGCACCACTATGTTTACTGTGAGGAAATTCACATTATCCACTTCACAACAAAAAAAGGATGTTTACCCAAGAAAACTGTTCCAGAACAGCCTATGCTAGAAGCACTATACCTTGAACAGTATTTTCCCAGAATTTCTCTTTGTACCTTTGAAAGGCATTCTAGGCTTCCTGAACTCATCATTAGAAGCAAACTTGCTGAGGACCACTGCATACCAAAAGAAGCCAGCTCATGCAGAGCAACTGGAGTAAAATTTGCAAACGTGCTTCTACCACCACTGTAAGAAACAGTTCTCACAACACAACTATCAAAATTCATGGATTCTCTCTCTGTCTATCTCAGACTGCAACATACTTCATCCGGTGCACCGAATGTCCTCAGGGAAACTGTGGGTGAAAAGAATCCCTGCGCATTAAAATGAATTCACCCAGACAGTTGTTGAAAAAAATATGAAAATCGTATTTTTCCCAAGACAACCACTCCATTTCCAGCTTCTCTTACAAATCCTTAGGGAAGGTCTACAAAATACCTTCAAGAGGCTACATTAGGAGAATAATTCACATCTATTGGGCACTAAAACCAGGGACTTGACAGAGGTTTTATTGCACATTGTAATTTTGATTTCCATTAATTTCTTGTATTCCAGAGGCCACAGTTTCCTGTCTCTTTCCCCTGTCCTGTTGGACTAAATTCCTGATCATCTTGTTTTAGTCCGTTCTGTGAATACTGCACATCCCTTCTCCCAAATTCTTTAAATGACTTAGTTGAGCATGAACAATTTGTCTTAACCATGTTTCGCTTGAAGGTTACTGCTCCTGTACCAAAACTGAAGACAAGCTTTTATATGAGTCTCATTTTTTTCTCACAACCACATTACCTGTTCTAATAAAATCTTCCTTGCAGACCTTGCTTAACTTCTGTCCTCAACTAAAGCAACAATGATATTACAGCCTGGGGAAGAGAACAGTGAGCCGTTTTCTCTTTTTATGGCACCTTGCTGTGCAAACACGTATGCACGCATGCATGTATGTACATATATATACATACATTTATATACCTATGTTCAGTGGCCAAGTGGAAATGCAGGCGTTTCTGTAAGTCTGAAGGGTGCTAGTTTTGCTTTCCTGAGTGCCTTGGTGTGGCGTGGGGTCAAATACAAGTAATTTTCAACTTTTTTGTTCAGATACAGGAAAAGAGTGCCCAGCAAACGGTTGACGCTGTGTGGTTTTGGGTGGTGAAGGCACTGCTCTTCTCCAAATGCTACAGCTGCTACCTGAAAGCCTCGGGGCATCTGTGCTGTGACCCAGCATCTATATTTTAGAGTTTTTAATTTCCAAAATGACGTTGATAACTTTTTCAAATAAGAGTTGGTTCCACAGTTGGTGACTTTTCCAGCACAACAGCTAAACACAAACTGTTACAATGGAAGAGAAATGTTGTTTAATAACTTACAGCGTTAAATAATGAGCTTTCATAAGAAATTTTTCCCAAAATGTTTTTAGAATAGGATAAAAATCCGCTTAGAATATTCAGATGCCTGAACACAGAAAAAATTTAAACTATATTTATTTTAAAATACAGCTACTTTTTGTTTCTTAAGAGCAAAGCCTGATACAGTTATGCAAAAGATAATGGCAATATGGCTTACTGGAGACTATAGGACTTCCTTTGAACCCAAGGAAGTAAATAATACTTAAAGGAAATTAGGTATATAGCAAATCAGGGCTCAAATTTAGTCTCCAAAACATTACAGTTTTTCTTAATCTTAGGAGATTGTTTAAGAAAGCAATCTTTTGTTTGGGAGAACACCTTGCACACAGATGGGAAGGTTCCTAAATTACTTCAGTATCTCTCTGAAGTCATTCAGTGGCTTTAGTTTAAAAGAGTGTTTATTGGAAAAGTGTTGCTGAAATAATAGCACTACAAGGTTTGACTTTTTCAGTCGTTTCTAGTGCTCTGTTTACAAGTAAAACTTTTTTTTTCCACTTAAACATACTGCAAAGCTAACGAGGGAGTTGAAGGTAAACTGGGTCTTCTCCTCTCACATCATCGATGGGAATAAAGTTCCTAGTGCCTAAATGGTGTCATGACTTCCACCTGAGCATCACTGTTATCTTCAGCCTGTCCCCCCAGCTGACCACCATTTGGCCCAGCTGGTGCCCATTAACGCAAGCGTAGCTGACTAGGGGTCAGTGCACATATACGTGGATTTGCACAAGAGAGCCTGGTTTGCCTCTGCCTGTTACCAGCTCTAACTGGAGCTGGCAGCCCAGTGTCGTGTCCCCGGAGCTGGTCGGTTGGTATCCTGTTTGCAGGGTGGGTGAGGGCACGCTGCTTCTGGGCAGGTCAGTTGGTGCGTCAAGGGTTCAGGAGGTACTGATCAGAGCTGGCTGGAATGATGTTTAATGGCAGTAGGGATGGTGCTGAATGGAGAACAGGAGAAGGGAAAATGTATGGCCATTTTCATAAATCTGTAGGGATGCCTGTGCTGTAGTACTCTACCAGCCCTGAGCTTTTCATCGCTTCTGAGCCCATCTGTGCAAAATGTGACTCCACCTCTGCTTTATTTAATACTTCCCAGACACTCCATTTGCTGCAAATATTCAGCCCTGTCTAATCAGGGGACAGGGAAGTTGTTATGTCAGTGGGGCAGAATAAGAATTTTACTGTCAACGGGTACAAAAGTTTACTGAGAGCTTTTCAGTAAAGACACAAGAATAATTCAATTTGGGTTATTTGTTAATCATCCTTTTTAATTAGGATTTTTTGCTTGTTCTGTCCTTTGCCTGCCTGCAACTCTCAGATGAGTAATTGCCACATATCTTTAGAAGGATATCATAGCAACCAAAACATGGGGAGGACAATAAATGAGAAAGTCTACAGTCCGGCAGTTTATTTTAGCAGACCTTAATCAATGGAACTGCAGCTTTGATGGCAGAGCCTGAATTCATTTCTTCTATTTGATTTTCCCTCCAGCTACCATTACAATTTACTTTTTATTAAATGACTTCTGATGAGCAGATGACTTTAATGTCTTCTTGGTCCTGTCCCTTCACTGCATTATTGTGGACTGTAGATTAAACAAAACCTACCCTGACAGAACTAAATTTAAGCAATCTAGTTTTATTTTGCGATGCCAGAGTAACTCTTAGTTACCGAGTCCCTTCATTCGTTAGCTGAACTTGATGTAATCTACTCTGAAGTGTTAATTTTATCCTTGTATGGACCTATAAAAGGTTTCTAGAAAAGTGAAAAACATCAGTACCAACAAAAAAAGTAATGAAAGTCTTTTTCCAGGACTAAGACACACAATTTTATAATCTCCAGTATTCTCATACCTGCCTTCCTTCTCAAAGGAATTGTATCTTTTGCATCATATGTTTCATGGAGGCACAAGCCTGCAGAAACAGTCAGCTGGGTCTCTAGCATTTGTGTTAGCCGATCAAACTTCAGAGTAACCTGCCACTTTGAGGTGGTTCTTCCAATTCTTTCACTAGAGCAACTGCCAACCAGATTTTTTTTTATCCCACTGCAAGGTGACTGATAAAAGCGCTCCCTACATGGAACTGATAAGAAATGAATAATCTCACAGACAAAATGTACAGTTTTTGCAAGACACAGGATTATCACTTGTATGAAGTAGTAATGCTGGGGAACACAATCAATTGAGAAGAACAAATTTGTGAGCCAGCAGCAGGTAGTATACGGGGTTCTTCTATCGTGAACCTACAGGATGCTGTTAGGAGGTGAAGAATAGCAGCATTAGAAAAAATGTAGGTCTTGTTAGGAGTGTTTCTTGGGAATATACTTTGCATGCTGCTTTTGAGAATTAAATTGTGCTTGGAAGAGTGATGAAAAGGACTAGTTGCCAAATCGGTGTCAAGCATGTTCACTCAAATTCTTTAAGTCATGTTCCAAGTAACATCAAGAATCTCCTGTGTGTATTTGTAAGGAAGCTTTCAAAGCAGGATGTGTGAGCCCAGGTGGGTATAAGTCCAGAATCACACCTGGGTACTGAGATAATAGGTGTAGAAGACTTGTCACCCCTATGCTAAGTTACAGAAACAAGTAGTAGAAAGTTTGTTGGAGCAACCAGTTAGAGGTCTGCTGTGGCTGGTTGTCCTCTATGAATGCTGTGGTGCTCCACCAGTGGAAGGCCGTTTGTGGTTCCCCAAGATCCTAAGCTTTCCACCACTAGCAAAGCTGCCTGTCTTTTGCAGTGGTCTATACAAGGAAAGCGGCACTGGGCTAGAGAAATGTAGAGGTTTCTGCTGTGGTTGGTGTGAAAAGAGAAGTGTTTTGTTTCATCGTTTCCTGCTTTGCATAGTCATGAACTGATGTTAAAGGAATGTTGCAGAACCCTCCCATGCTGCATTTGTTGTTACTCCAACCCCTTCCTACGTGCTCCTTTATTCCTACAGCTGCATTCTGTCATCTTCCACCTTTTGCCTCACCGATCACAAATTCTTCTTTGTTTCTTGCACAGATCAACAGAGATGCATTTATTCTCTCCATTGCCTCTTTGCATTTAGTTCACATTCTACTCATTCTCCATGTTTCTTCTTTACCTGTGAATTTGCCAGCCTCAGATTTTTATATCGTTTTCTTTTCTTGCCCTAAGTTGGCACAGCTGCCATCTGACTTTTCTTTTGTGTGATGTATCTTTTTTCCTCCATTCTTATGTTCTGCAGTGTGTGAAATGCACTGAACTGTGGAGTTGCCAAGAAGCATCATACAGTGGGGAAGAGATAAAAGTACTGAACTACGAGAGTGTACTTTAAGCTCTGTGTGCTGCCACAGACAGGACAGGCTCTCTGTTGTACAGCTCTATTTATGTTGTATAAATTTTAAGACTAATTGTGATATATATTGCTTGTTCCATTTTTGATTTCTTGGGCATATAAGCTAATTCTACCTGGGAGAAGTGCCTTTTCTCTGAATAACCTTGTGCTATAGGTGTACAGTTTTTTTTCTTCCTGAACACTTTTCACCTGTAGGACAGCCCTAGAAAAGCAAAGCTGTGAACTTTAGCAATTTAACGTACTAGCTTTGCAAGTAAATCCAGTAACATAGCTTCTAATAATTTATGTATTTTGAAGCTTGGCTTTACTCAAATGCCCATATTAGCAATAATACGTTGGTAGATATTTATCTTCATCAAGGGGTCATTTTTTTTATTTGAGTACCATTTACATAAATATTTCTAAAGCATGATTTTAGAGTTTGCACAAGCTTTGTCCATCCCTGTTACACTTTACTCCTTGCTTTCTAGCCAATTTAGAAAAAGAAACCTACTACAAAGAACCATCATCATTCTAAAAATGTATGTAACTTGTATTTACTGAAAAATTGAGAGTGAGCTTGCAGTAAGAATACTTTTTTTTATTGATTAGGAGAATATTAGAACTACACATGTTGCATAAAAGCTGTTTTATTGGTCTTGTATTGCCTATAAGATGTAAGGAAAGATTAAAGGAATAGCATCTAATGTACAGTAGCAGAAGACAGGAAATAAGATTTATTGCATAGATGAGACTCCCTCTTCTTTGCTTCTTTCCAGAAGAAAACAGAAATTTTCTAAATGTACAAGTGAAACTTGTGAGGTTTTTTTTTAAAATTAAATAAATCAAACCACACATTTTTTTCCCCTGAATTTTTTTTTCAATATAGATAGGGATATAGGTACTGCAGTAGTTCCATATGAAAACATATAGGCACTTTTAAAATAAGTATTTTCTACATAATTATTGGGAATATGCGCTTACACAGAACAACTGTGCGATGTTAGCAGGCATAATGTGAGTTGGAAGAGAAAAACTAGCGGTGTTCAAGATTATATGACCTGATTTCATTCTCTTCAGTTTGGGCACTTTTATACTGTCTTCATGACCACAGACCTTCACTGTTTTCCTGAAAAGCAGTAAGCAGTGTGACCAGCCTGTGTGAGGCATGATTCTTTTTGTAGAGACATTTGAGATTTTAAAGTATTACGACAATTTTGTTGTTTATTTTTCTTCTGCTACAGTTTGTGTGTGTTTCTGAATGTACATTCAAATGAATGTCGTTAGGAATCCAGTAGTGAGATCTGAAGTATTGCTTAGGTACTGTGAATGTTCATGTCAGCCTTGAGGAACAGTCTGCCCCTCTACAGGTGTATTCTGAAATGGACTTCTTGGTCTTGGACTTCCCAGTCATTTTTTAGATACTCTGAGCTGTTAAACAAATGGGACGTGACAAAAGCATACCTATGAGCAGGTTATTGCCCTTCAGAATGAGAAGGACTGTCCATAACTGTAGATGGTAGAAAATGTTCCTGTAAACTGAGGAACTATGCCAAACTGAGCATCAGGGAGGAAGCCTGGAGTGCTTGGAAGTGCAGAATAAATTGACTGTCTTTCAGGTCCGTACTTAAACAAGTAATGGTGACTGTAGGCTGGTGTTTCACTAGTCAGGATAGTGTCTGACCCCTTTGGGTTCAGTTTTAGTCAGCTGCTGTGCCTGTACAAACTCATCCCTACCAGCCTGGTCCCAGAAGACCCATATAATTCTTTTTCTGGCTGTGCTATTACCTCACTGTGTGATTTGTCTGTATAAGCCACCTCTAAGAAGTCACTTCATTTAAAAATCACTTTTCCCACTTGGGGAAAGAATGGTGCTTAATTCATAAGCATACTGCACAATGTTGTTGCAAAACAAAGTTAAATGAAGAGGAGCATAAGTACTCACTATGCTCCATTTACTTGGGAGAAATGCATCTCACTTAAGACAGCCCATAGTTGCAGGAGTTGAATTCGGGCAACACAGCCTTCCAGTTCTCTCAGAATAGCACAGCAGACAGTACTCTTCTTCATTTAGCCACAGCAAATACTTGACCGAAGTTGACCACCTGGCCATTTCTTCCTTCTGTCTTTTCTTCCGTGAAATTTTGTCCTCTCTTTCCACTCTCAGCCCAGCCCACTCCTGATATGTGGCCCCCCAAGGGTAAGTTCTGTGCAACAGCATTCAAGGTATGGCTTAACCTTTCTTGTGGCTGATACTATGGCAATGCATTAGTCATACTGCACATGCTCATCTATGTTGTGCCGTTTGCAAATGTGAAATCACAGACGTGGTTTTGTTTCTTTGCTGACCATGGTCTCCCTTTGCATCTCCAAAATGTTTTGTGATTATGTGCAGTTTTAAGAGCGTGAACTGAAAAATGGTTTGAAAAACTTACTGTTCTTTCCAAGTTAAGCATATTCCCACATGGCAATTCCCTGGAATATAAAGGTTCATCAGCTTGCGTGCCACCAGTCTCTCTGGTTCTTTTTGGTTTGCGTATTTGTAGGATCATCATGGATATAGTCAGTGCTACAAGCACTTTCATTTCCAGAAGAAAATATTGTCTTCTATTCTGTATGTAGTTTAATAGCTCAGGACTCCTTTATGAAAGTCTGCAGGGAAAGAATTTACGTTAACAGGTAGAGTAGCTGTAATTGGACCTTTAGAGATGAACTCCAGAAACAACAAAAATCCTTTCAGCTGGTTTAAGTGTCTCAAGAAGCAAAAACTTGAACTTGACTATCGTGTTCTGAAATAACAAAATGCAAATCTGCAAACAGCTTCTTGCAAGTTTTTCTTTGGAGGTTGATACCCTGGGTCCGTATTTATTCTTTAAACTGTACCAGCTAGGAACATAAGCTGTGTAGGTGTTAAGGAAAAGAAAAACAGATTACATTACAAAGCAAGATGCACACTGTTTGAATGCATCAATAATTCCTTTTTTCTTCTCTTTTTACAGCAGTCCTGAAAAAATGCAAATATATTCTGCAATTTAAACTTGTACTGTTTATGACAGATGTACATTAATATAAACCCCATTTCTTAAAGCACACAAGGATGAGCCAGATTTTGTACAGAAATAATTGGACTAATTAAAATTGAGTGAATGTTTTAATTTCTTTTAAATACAACAACATATTTTTTACCTGTATCAGCTGTATGCCTTATTCATTTTGAGATATTGGAAAGAAAGCAAAAGGGCTGGCTACATGAACGGAAGTAAAAGTTTTCCAGCCCTTTAATATTTTTAATGTTAAAATGTCCTGTTCAATCAAAATAGTCTTGTCCTAGCCCTTTCCCTATGTCTCTTTCTACATACAACTTCAGTTTTTAATATGTACATGCATGAACGTAATCTCAGGATAATGACAGCCTTGGCATACATGGTGATTTAATTTTTAGTGTTTAGTAATGAATAATTTAGTTTTAATAATGAACAATTACTTGTCAATTAACTTCAGTTTTTTATGCAGGTCATAGATATTTAGTTCGCTTTGTGTTCTTCCTTGAGATCAAGTGAATTAGGCATTGTCTTGTAAAATGCAAACTTCACCTGCTCCAGTAGCATTATAAACGAAAACAGATTCTCCCCTTAATATCACATCATTTTTCCTTTTTTTTTTTTTGTCTTGCTGCTCTTAGTATCTAATACTGGATTCATAGCATGCTCAAAACATCTATTGATTTCAAGGAATACTGTATCAGATACTCATTTATGTGTGCTAGCATCTTTTTTTCCTACAAAGTGACTCTCCTTGCCCATCTTTTCAATTCGGACAGTGTCTTTACTTGCATCAATACTACCCAACTAACACTTCACAGCTTGCCATATTTTCTGTTTGCATCAGTCCTATTCTACTAATAGCATTATATTTCATATTTTTCTCAATATTTACTGCTAATAATGATTACCTGCGTCCTGCTCTGTGTGGGAGTTTTCCGGCTCTTATTAGTGACTTTTCAACTGTGTCGTGAATCATGTTGTTAGTGTTTAATAAATATGAGCAAAATGGAATTATATTTAACTTGGGTTTCCTTCTCACGAAAAACAAGGTCTTTTTTTGAGTAACTGCTGCAGCAGGGATGTAAATTCAGTTTAAAGGGTTTGTTCAGCTTGCTTGTGTTGAATGCTCGCCTGTTAAAATCAATGGAAGTTTGCCATTTTCTTGCGCAGAGCTGCGATTTCCTCTGCTGTTCTCCTTCCCGCCCCCTTTCTTTTCAAATAAATTATCAGTGTGATTCAAGCCCAGCATGGTCCCTGAAAACCCTCGCTTCCTCTTTCTTCTCCTTCTTTACATTTTGCTGTTCTCTGCTTCTCCAAAAGCTGTTGTAAGCTTTCCTGCTCTGTGTTGCTGTTCATATCAGGATACCCATGGCTTGTTTCTATCTTGCCATTTTACTTGCAAGACCAGAGTTTTCATTGATCAGTATGCTGCTTTACTTTACATTGTATACCTCTGGGAACGGGTAGGGTATTTAAGAAATGCTTCTCTTAAAGACAGTATCCGTAACTTTGTATGTCTAAAAGTCACTTGGATCTCTGCGAAATATTGCTGAAGTTTGTGTGGGGTCCTTTGAAGAGGCAACAAGGTGTCAGCTCACGTTCAGAGAAAAGATACTTACCTGGGCCTTGGGTAAAGTTTCATAGTCTTTTAGTTCAGATTTACACAGCTTTCTTCTTTAGACTCCTATCTACATCACTGTTCAGTGAATATTCTTTTATTAAGATCTAAGATGCGTGTGTTGCACATCTTGACGACCTGGAAGAAGGTACACCAAAACAAAATATATTCTGTCACTGAGGAAAAATAAAACAACTAAATAGAAACCTTGCTTCAAGCTGCCATCGTAGCTCAGCATTTCTATTTGGATGAGAGGGAGTTGTGTATACTGAACATCTATATGACATGCTTCAGCAAAAATGCTTCACGTCATGGCAGAAGAGCCATGGATGAAGAAGCAAAAAATTGCGTTGGTGCAGAATGAAGACATTCAGCACCTTGTCTGAAAAGTACTGCACGAACAAGGACTGCTTCTCTTGGGGTGGGAGGTTGGGACTTTGAAAGGAACTATACATTTGAAATCACTGGAGTTCTGGGGAATTTTTTAAACTTTTATGAACTTAATTTCCATTTTAATACTGATGCTATACATATGAAAAATTATCCATCGGTAAATTCTTCTCTATGGAACTGTTACTATCTCCAGGAGCATTTTTACAAAGACATCTTATAAAAGAATCTTCACATTTTCCATTCGACTATGTAATACACCAAATCTCAGGAGATATTAAATGTGTGTCTGTGGGAGAATGCAGTGTTCCTTGCATAATTTAACCAGCATTATTACTCGGCAGCCTTCTTAAAGGAATAACAATTTCAAAGCTCTTTTTCTTGTTCTACATTCTGTGATGTGGTGCTTTTCTACATCCCTTGCTAGTTAAATAAAAAAAAAAAAACCTTAAGAGTCTTGAAACAGCACTACTGTCGCAGCACAAACTAGACAAGGAGAGATGAAAGTAGAGATTATATCTGGGCCTTCAATTCAAGAAGTTACTGGAAAGAAAAACACATGGTGATGGCAGGCATTATTTTTTTCCTGATGATATACCTCTATCATTTGTAGAAATGTATTTATAGAAATGAAAGATGATGGGTAAGAATTTAACTATGGAAGTTTTCTATTAATCATTCCTACTTTTCAGTTGATCCTTACTAAATTAACCTTATGGCAACACTCAAGGCAGTAGAAATTCTTCCTGAGAATCTGAAAAGCTATAACCAGCTACCTGACAATCTTGCTTCTCTACTGCGTACAACAGTATTCAAGGAATAAAAAAATACTGGTCTTTCTCTCCTTTGCTGTCATTTTTGATCCACTTCTAGTGGACATGGCAGAAGCATATAGTTCTGCATGCTAGAGCTTATGCGCTCAGTTCTCTGTGTGGATTTTATGCATTTATCTGTATCTGAGAGACAGAGACTAGGAGGTATTATGCTGCGAGATGAATAATCTGCTTAAATAGCAAAGCACCGGTAAGCAGTATTGAAAGCAATGAACGTGTTTCTTTGGCCATTTCCTGTGTGCTTGAATAATCTTGCTGAAGACTGGCAGTCTGGCATTTTAGGCTCAGAGGAAGTTTCTTAAGGTTTTGTAGGGCAAGTTTGTCTGGTATGATGTGACAACACTTTTGTATGTAGCTTTGTATGTAACTTCATGCTGATAACTTGGCTCACTGTGAAATAAGATAGTATTGACTGTAGTTTAGGTCAGTATTTTAGGTCTCTGTGGGAGTTGCTGTCTGAGGTTTAGTTTTAACTTTTAAGTTTGATTTATAGCAGACATGTTCATTCTAAGATAGCTTTTACACGGAGGCTTACAAATGGGTAAGAAAAAATTTAAAATAAGGTTGACGTGATGGAGGAGTTACCATACTAGCAAAATACTGCATTTGTAGAAACTTCAGGGAAAAATGCAGAGATGGATTAGAAGAAAAAGATTAAACTTGGCTTTGTTGCTGAGTGAAGGAGATGGGTCAAGATTTCTCTGCTGAGAAATCAGTATAGCTGCATGCAGAATAATTGAGCTTCATTGAGATCAGCTGAAAATCTGACTGTAAGGCTTGTTCTTCTCTGAGTCTGTGTTGTAAACTAGGCAGAAATCCACTAAGGTCATTGGTGTTACACCTGCAGAAGTGATAACTGAACCGTGATCTACAGTAGGTATGTAAGCAGCAGTGAAGCTATGGGTGGCCCATGGCACAGAACCTTGTGCTTTACTCCTTAAAGAACTGGGTGCATTAAATGTACTAATAAAATATGAACTAACTAGGAGTCTTTCCAGTCTGTTGGATAAATATGTACAACTTTAAAACTTCCCTATATTTGGTATGCTAGATTTTTGTATGGTTTCTAGGTCTTGGTAAAAGTGTTAAGTACTAAATAGTAGTGCTGCTACTAGGGATGTTAACAAGCACAAGAGTTTTGTGCAGCTGAATGGCATTCTTTGTTCCTCATTACTCCACTTTGCTACTCTTTTGCATGACTAAGTTTGCAATTGTGTGCCTTTGAGTCTTGATGATCTGAACGGTGATGAAGGTGCTATTGTAAGGAATATGTGGGAGTATTCATCCACAGGAACATTTAAAAATATATATACACACACCATCTGGTGCAATGAGGTGTATTTCAAAGGCAAAATATTTGCTCTTTAGAAGTGTCTCAGAGTTAAGAATAATTTTTTTCTTTGGAAAAGAGGGTTTGTCAGTTTCTAGAAAGAAATTCTTCATTCGGAGAAGGGGAAGGAACCTAACAGAGATGTGGGTATTTTATAGTTCATTTTTGGAACCTTCTCCATATTTTAAAAAAACTCTTTTAAAGTACCTATTGAAGAACTGGAGAGTACTTGAAGAATAGCATCATTAAAACTTCATAAAAACATAATACCATTTAGCTCTGCCTTACTATTTGTTTATACAACCAGGATCTATGTTAGCTCTCATAGAAAAGTTGAGGTGATTATCCCTTTATATGGCCTTTTCAGAGCTTTCCAGCATAGAAGACTCCAATCAGGATTCCCCTATGTAAAGCCTTGTATTCACAACTCTGCAAAAAATTATATATTAAGCTATATGACCGTATTTTTTTCCTAAATTACTAGTAAACGTACTATGAAATTCTATAGGGCCAAGAACAGATGTTCAAAGACCCCTAGTAGCAGCACCTCTAGTGAGCAATGAATATCTAACAATAACTTCTAGAGTTGTCAGCCTAGCATAGTAATGTGCACATTTAGCACATTTAAATGTGCACTTTAATTCTGTGTAGTGCTATTTTTTTATTAGAACACTGTGTGCTTCAACATTAAATGTCTCACAGAGATATTTTTCTTTTTTGTCAACTAAAGCTGATAGCAAATTTTTTTGGAGAAGACTTAAAAGCTTGTTTATAAAATCAAGGTGAATGACATGAATTTTTTCCTTCCAATTCCTTATCTTTGCTCACTTGGCAGCTGCTTGCTGTTTTGCTCAGGATCAAAATCAACCTAATGAGTTGCAGGTATGGAATTCATTTGGTTTGCACTTCACAATTTTTGCCCAAAGAGTGTCCTTTATTATTTCTGGTCTTCTGGAATTTCTGCAGTATACCAAGGTCTATTAGAAATCAGCTAATTCCTGTAGAAGAACTGGATTAAATGTCTTGCTTATTTTTAAAATCCACCATTAGTAGATGACTGGTTTTCTTTAATTACTGTAGGGATAAACCCCCAACTAAATTAACTGTGTAGCATATCCATATATCTTCTGTTTTGTTCCAGATATAAACAGGAATACTTACTGAATCATCACTTTAATGCATTTTTATTGATATTTTAAAAATCTTAATATAGTAATGGCTGTGTGCTTCACTGATAGATTAAATTTCCTTATTATTGTGCCTCACTATTTGCCACAGTTCTTTTTATTAGTGCTTTCCAGCTATCTTTTAAATTTAAGTTTATGTAATGCAATCAGGATTTTTTTCTTACGCTTCTAGAGACAGACTTTGTAGTGCAGCTTTCACTTTTCCTTTTATTCAGGATGACTTTTAAAGTAAAACAGTCTTGTCTTGTAATAATGGAATTGCAGGTTGTTGGGTTTTTTCCCCTGGAACAATAAAAAAGACCAGTTATTTATGTTTATGGATATGTCTTGTTTGGGATTGAGCTGTGTACACAGCAAATGTAAGCAGGCTGTGATCATTTACACCTTCTTTAGAGACATTTTAGTAATGGCAGCCTAAGATAACTAGCATGTGTCCTCCAGACTGATGTCACCTTGGATAATGCATTTTTCTTCTCTTTATCATACATGTTAAATCCTGCTCTTTGATCTAATATGGTACTCTGTAACAAACGTTAATGATTGCTGCTGTCAGATAGGACTTTAATCCATTCCAGGGCTTGGACGTCTGATGTGTGAATAATTTGAAGCAATAACACTTTCTCTCCCCAGCCCTTGCTAGGCATGCTGTTCTTCCTGACTGAATGTATTTAGAGACTTTAAACACTTCCGTCATGAATCCTCCTACCAGATTTTGGTAATTCTGATTTTTGTCTAATTTCTCCTCAAATGGAAGCTTTTAAATATTCCTCTTATTTTTGTTGGGACTTCTGGCATTAGCTTAAAGACAACTGATCACTTTGTTTTTTACATCCCTTAATAATTTGATTCATTGTGCAGTGACGCCTACAGTATGAGTTCTGTGTTTGATTGCCAGTACCTTATTTAACCTCTCAACGTCCTTGCGTTTTATGGAAAGGCTAATATTCTCCCAATTCGTACAACCAGTCAGCCATCTGGGGGATTATGCGTTCCTCCTGCTGGGAGGTGGATTATCTGCAGATAAAGCATTTCCAGATACTCCAAGGTGATGTAAAATTTCCCCAAACCCGAGCAGACTCCTCGCAGGTGCTCCCGGTGCTGCCCTGGGACCTGGGGAGGTGGGAGCCCTTCTTCCTCACGCAGTCCCAAAATGGCGGCTGCGGCCTTGCCTGTGGCGTATGTGGGGCTGGGCCGTCCTCAGCCCCTCTCCTCATGGCAGTGCTCCCGCTTCTCTTTACCACAGCAATTTTTGATTGCTTTATGCTACAGTTAAGTGATGCAAATACCTATTCCAATTTTTTTTCCTACTTAAATTTATGTTCCTGATACAGCTTATTTCACTGAAGTGTTTTAGTGACCGTGTAGCTTTGCATCTCTCTTCTACAGGCTGAGGAATAGTACCGGAAAAATGAATACATTAAAACTATGTAAAACTTCTACTCTGTATCTAGAACAAAAATGTGTTTAGTGCAACTGGGAGCAGGATTTGGCCTGTACTCCATTATCCATTAAACTGTGATAGCTCCTCCACTCCATGTCATAAATCTGTTGATTGTATTTCTTTGAAAAGGAATTACTGCTTCAGTCAGACATTAATCTCTCATCAGATTTTATTATCTTTCTTATTTACACTGCTACTTGGATTATAAAGAGCAGTTAAATAGCGTGAATTAGCAGTTTGTTAAATTTAAGTTTTCACAGCCTAATAATTTTCAGGGTGAGCGGACTTCTGCCCAGTTTTTCACATTCCTTAGCAATAAGTTTTATTTTAATTATGGCTTGTAAACGACAGCGGGGGGAGGCGGGGGGGGCGGGAAAAATCAACAGAGCCGACCCTTCTGCGCCGCGCTTGTTGTCAGGGCCAAAATTTTTCCACCCAAGTTACAAACCTCTGGAAACAGACGCGGGGGCCGGAGGGGACCGGCGCCCGGAGGAGAGGCCGCGGTGGGGCCGCTGCCGCCTGCCCGGGGCGGCCTCCCCCGGCGCGGGGCCCTCATCGCTGCCCGCCTCACGTCCGGGCCGCAGGCGGCGGTGCTGCCAGGGCGCGCGCGGTTGCCGGGGCGACGCCGGCCCTGTCGGCCCGCGGGCACGGCTCGCCCTGGTGCTTTGGAGGCCGGGGCGGAGAGTTGGGTGTTTAATACGGGTTTGTGGGTGGAGACAGGTAACGGGATAGTGAGAGCAGTGATATGAAGCGCCTGTGGGGGGAAAAAAAAAATAAAAATGTCAGTGCTGCTTTAACTCTCTGCTGTGAGTGCTACCCCAGGTGTGCCGGCCGTCGTTTTGCTGGCAGAGTCTGAGCTGAGGGGGAAAAGATGGCCTGTGTGGTTTTTACACTTTTTCTATATATATTTCTTTCCTCTTGTAAAATGGAAACAGGGGAAGTAATCATTGCTTCAAGTTTGGTGGATCACGCTGGTGCCTTGGTCTGTGTCTACTTCAGCAAATCTCTAAATTCTGGGAAAACATCTGAGAATTTCTTTTTGGAGATTATTAAGAATGGAGAAATGTGTCAGCATTATTTTACTGAAGTGTTAGCATGTATTGGTAAAGTATCCGGGTTAATGCTGTTCCAGGACCAGCAGATCCCATGGGTTCTCTTTCCCCATCGCTGTTGGTGGTGGTTTTGTTTCCAAAACAGTTACTTCTGAGATGGCTTTCAGCCCCCAGGAGAACAAATTAACTTCAAACAAATGCGTTTTCCCTTCAGTTGCTAAATTGCAACCTATCTGGTGATGGGAATGAACCTTTTCACTACTGGCAGGGGTAAAGCCTTTTAAATGCTGAAAGTTGAAATCTTATTACTTTTACCTAAATGCAAGCCACCTGTATGTCTGGGAGCCCTTGGAAGGAAACAGTTTACCTGAGCATTATGGCTAGAGATGTGCTGAGCTCCCAACAGGCCCTCGGCTGTGTTTGACCCTCCTTTTGCCTCACCTCACACCTATTGAGATTTGCTCTGAAGAAGTTCCCTGCTTTGTCAGAGACGATTTCTGTTTCTGCCCTGGCAGCACCCCATGGTGAGAGCTTGGCATCTCCTCTGTGCTTGGGGTCAGCCAGGATAATGCAGGGTGCCTGCAGTGATGTTCTACAGTCATGTAAAATACTGGTTGGGTCAAAATCCGTTGTTGCACTTGGTGCTAGCCTTTGTCAGTCTGTCTTTGAAGTGCCACAAGTGTTGGAGTTAGCTATGTAATAAAGGCATGGAATTAATGATTATTTTCCATAAAAAAAGGTTGCCATTACTTATTTCTGTGAATGAGAGAAAAGAGAGCTCCCTTGTCTGATAGTAGTATTCTCAGGGAGTTCTGAAGCAGATTTACAGTGCAATAAGTTGAAAAAACTGGCTTTGGAGAATATTGTACCTGCCTGCTTCTGTAAAAACAGATCCTGTCTCCTTCAGCCTACGCAGACTATGGAAGTATGATTATGGAAGTTTTGGTGCAGGCTGGCTCTGGAGTCAGAACTGAGCTGGCAGGTGAGGCTTTGGAGCAGATCTCCTCTCTTGGAAAATGATCCAGGACCTTTCAATCATAGCTTGTGTTGGTGATCTCCAGTGATCAGAAGCTGGTATCCCACAATTGCGTTTATGTTCAGGTTTCTGTGTTCCCCGCTTCAGTGTTGGCTGTCAAAAAGTCCAGCTCCTATGCTGGGAAAATGACTGGATGGATTTGTACTGAAGCAAGCACCAAAGCTTTTTGTTCATGGGCTGGCTGTCAACAAAATGCTGAGATAAGCTGGTTGACACTAGAGTTTCTGTCCTGGAGATCAATTGCATTACGGACGCAGTAGCAGAATGAGAGCTTTGCACTCTCATTGCCCCATGAATTGCTGTCTTTACATTTTCTGGCTGTCTATTTTACCATCTTATAAAATTTGCTGTAATCGCCATCAGTTGTTCTTATTACTTTTGGAATGTGATGTATAGTTAAGAGCTTTTTAACACTGAGCATTTCTGAGGGGAGTTTGTAATGTGTGCAAGGGTCTGCCCTTGTGAATCCAGTTACAGAAATGTGATGTAACAGATTGTCTTAATGAGGATAAGGTGCACTAGTTTAAGATGAGGGTTGTGTATAGGAATGTATATAACATAGTAGTACTATTACTACTGTTGTCATCTGTGATGTTGCTCAGATACAAGTGCGCTGTTTTCAATAGCTGGAAGGTTTAGTATAGATGAGGCACAAAGGGAAGTAAATAGATACATGTTTAATATTTGTAGATACTAACTTCATGTCATCTGTGTCTTTTATGTGATAGCAATCTCAACAGGTAGTAATTTTGATCTCATTTTTTATGAAACATCCACTTCACTTCATGTATTGCTTTCACTTACACATCTCAGGCTGTGTAGTTTTTCTACTGATTATAAGCATGCTCATGTTACATGAGCATGCCCTGGGGGTCAGGGCAACTCCTGAAATCAATACAGGCTGGGGGATGAAGGTATTGAGAACAGCCCTGCCAAGAAGGACTTTGGGGGTACTGGTGGATGAAAAGCTGGACATGAGCCAGCAACGTGCACTCACAGCCCAGAAAGCCAACCGTATCCTGGGCTGTATCAAAAGAAGCATGGCCAGCAGGTTGAGGGAGGTGATTCAGCCCCTCTACTCCACTCTGGTGAGACCCCACCTGGAGTACTGCATCCAGCTCTGGAGCCCTTAGCACAGGGAAGACCATGGACCTGTTGGAGCAGGTCCAGAGGAGGGCTGCGAAGAGGATCAGAGGGCTGCAGCGTGCTTCTCTTATGAGGACAGGCTGAGAGAGTTAGGGTTGTTCAGCCTGGAGAAGAGAAGGCTCCGGGGAGACCGTGTAGCGGCCTTCCAGTACTTGAAGGGGGCCTACAGAAAAGATGGGGACAAACTTTTTAGCAGGGCCTGTTTTGATAGGACAAGGGGTAATGGCTTTAAACTAAAAGAGGGTGGATTTAGACTACGTAGAAGGAAGAGATTCTTTGCTCTGAGGGTGATGAAACATTGGCCCAGGTTGCCCAGAGAGGTGGTAGGTGCCTGATCCCTGGAAACCTTTAAGGTCAGGTTGGACAGGGCTCTGAGCAACCTGATCTTGTTGAAGATGTCCCTGCTCATTGCAGGGGAGGTTGGACTAGATGACCTTTAAAGGTCCCTTTTGACCCAAAATATTCTATGATTTTATGATTATTATTTCCTTGTATTTTTACTTCTCTGAGTAAAACAGAACAAGAAAGTTTAAGGAAGAAAGAACATTTAGTGCGTATCAGTGATACGGAAGAGGTGTACATACATCTCCCCAGCTGGATGATGGTATCTCAGCAGCAAAAAGAGAACAACTGCCAGCTACAAGTGAAGAGGCAGAAATTAAAGCAACTGCTGAAAAATCACTGAAATTAAGGACCTGCTCGTTTAGTGTGATTGGAGCATGTAAATATTAACTCTAATGATGACAACACGTAAATTGGAGTGCTCAATAAAATTTGAGCACATGAAACTGAAGTGCCACAACCTGCTTTATTGATCATTTTTAAAGTCATCTGCATTTAATTTGCCACACTATTTACATATGCTTTCTGTAGTTTGCTTATAGCAGAATTTCCACAAGGAACGCACTAGTCTTCCAAAATTCACACATACAGGTACATATAACCAAGACAATTCTATGTGCAAGATATCCTAAAGTTGGGAGGTAATTAGGGTTACGAAATTTTTTCATTTAACTTGTTCTACAACAGATTCTGGCTTTGCAGGGAAGATGGAATATCCAGGAAAACAACAAGATAATTACCAGGTAACATTGAAGATTTCTGACATAGTCAACTTTAATTTACTAATCAATAAGGATAGCAAATAGAAGCAAATACTGACACATGGAAACAGATTAGTTTTATAGTAAACTTCTAAACTAGACGAAATGTTCATATAAATAGGTCCGCAAACCCTATAGGGTTTAAGCTGCAGTGAACTTACGTAAATGAAAACTGATTTAGGTGCAAGTATCTCTTTTGTTAACATCACCAAATAAGACTTTGGAGTCCTTCAATGGACCTTAAATTTTTCAAAACTGAGATTTATACATGCAGTATTATAATGCTACCTCTTGGTTCCTAAAATCTCCCAAGCGCAAAGGCAGTCATTTAGGTGACTTCTTCACTGGAAGGATTCTGCAAACAAAAAGCAAAAATATCCCAAAAGTGAATCGACAATGAGAACACTTCTTAGATCATTCAAAGAGCAGCATCTTTCAAGTAATTGGGCACTTTGTTTTGGCAGAAGTCTTTCTGTTTTTATAAGGCTTCTAGATCGCAAATATTGGTATTGATGAAAAATACAAATCTTATCTGCAAGAGCTAGTTTTTCCACGGTTATTTCCCTCATTAACATGCCATTACTTTTATAAATGATGAGCAGATGTATGTATGAGACTGGCACAATTAGAGACTCTCAGTAATCTTTGTAATATAAAGTCTTTTATCTCATTTTCAAGATTTAAAAATCTCTACAAACAGGAACATCAGTAGCAAAATGACTTTTTAGGATTCCAAAAGGAAATGAAAGTTGTCTGTCCGGGTCAACTTGATGACAGCATACTGTCAGGAGACTTGGGAGGCCTGTGTGCTGCCTGGATAGTGGGGTTTCCGCCAGTGGCAGTGTAATAGAGCAGTTTATCCTGACAGATGACGAAGGTTGCTTATATTAGCTCATGATTTAATAAAAGACAGGCAAAATCATGGGGACCTTCTGTCCTTTTGTCAAAGCCCTTGTACAAAAGGAACTTTTCACATGGAAGGAAAGGTTTCTTGAGAATTCATAATTAAATGTCAGGCTGTGGAGTGGGCAGAGCTATACAAAATATAAATGAAAACTCTTGGCACAAAAAGAACTAAGAAAGGATTTTTATAGATCCCTGAAGCAACTGCTTACTGTTGACAAAGTATGTGCACGACCCTATCATTTTCCAAATACTTATTCACTGTCATGCTACTAAATGACATTGTAATACTTTGTATCCAACAATCTCAATAATGATCGCTTTTTTAATTCAGATTTCTAATATGTACAGATGTATTTCTTGCTCCTCCTCAAGACCTAAGATGTTAAAAATCTTTCAACGTCATGGCAAACGACGAGAATTACTTGGCTTCTCTCATTCTAATATTGCAGACTTTCAAAACTGATCAGAAGTTTGCCATGAGGAGGAGGTGTTCCGTTCTGCAGTACAGAAGCATTTTGTCTTTGCAAAATAAAGCAATTTTGTCTCTTAAATACCTAATGGAAGTGTGGGACAAAGCAAGGCAAATCAGAGACCTGCTTGATCTTAAAGCAGCTGGGAATAGCTTTGTGCAATTAAGAATGAGATTGATAAGATTTTAAGATCCCAGGTACTGGGTAATGTATGTGGAAAATAATGTGACGTAGGAGACTTTGGGGGTTACCTCTGTGTTCTTTCAGGCTGTGCTTGAACAAAAGCAGTGATAGCTAAACCACATGTGTCTCTACTACTGAGGGGAAAGAAAAAAAAAAAAAGAAACAAAAAAACCCAACAAAACAACCCAAAACTAAAACCAAAAGCAAAGAACATGTCAAAACCTTCACATAGTCCAAACAAGTCGTGTGTGATCAGACTACTAATACTGATCCTTGTTGCTGACTGCAGATGTTGAGAGAATCTGGAGTTTGTTTTTTTTACCTTTACAGTGTAGTACTGTGTCACCAGTGAGCACACTGCTGCATACCTTAAAACTGATCAAATAAATTGATTGGAGAGGAAGTGTCAAGGAAATTAATTATTCTGGAAAATGAGAAGACTGAGGGAGAAAAGAAAGGAGCTAAGGGAGGAAGCAAATGGGAAGGCCCATAGGAAAGGTAAGAAGTGCAAGAAATGCAAGGGTAAAGCAGTAGAATGGGATGGGAAAAGAATAATAGAGTGGGAGTAGAAAATATGGGAGGATGCAGAAAAGTACTGAGGAAACGGTGGAGGTAAGAACAATAGAAAAGGAAAAGGAAGTGTGTAACACAGAAGAGGGAATTTAATTTAAAAAAAAAAGTTGAAAATAGAAAAGTTAGAGTAATTAGGAACTGCTCTGTATAGAATCGCTCAAGAGTCCAACATATAGCCACATTCTATTGGCAAAGCTTTTAATCTCATCTGCTTATAATTGTCTGTAGGAGTTAATATGCCTTTCTAAAAGTTGATAACTTCTGTGGTCACCTTCTCTGGTTCAAGGGGTTATGCTCTGCCTCAGCCTGTGTGGAGCCTTTGTATTGCTACAGTACCTATGTGACTTGTAACTCTGTCTTAATGGCAGTCATTGTATGGCCCTATGTCTTAGTCCCTGAAGATGTCAATATATAGTTTGTGTTTGCATCTGTAACCAACGGCTGGAGGGTCTAAGAAGATAGATATTGAAAAAATCTATAAAATTACAGGATCATCCATTTCTGTGCTCATACAGGGTAGCTTCCTGCAATAAATCTTATTAGAAAATAACATGAAATACTAATTTAGCTATATATCTTCCAGCAGTTTAAAAACTAAAACCACTACAGTGGGCTCTCAATAGCTTCCTATTCAGTGGAAAGTAAATAGCTGCTTTTCTTGTGTAGCGTCGGCATTTCAGCTTCTGCTGCTGAGACCAGCTGAAAGGCCTGGGACTTGCAGTTTACTTTAAAATGCATAATAAAACCTGTGTAGGACAAATGCTCTTTGATACAGAATATTTAGCTTGGAAAACCTTGCCTGGTTGTGATGGCGTTAAGGACTGTAAGCAATCCTTTTCTTAAAATGCAAGAAAGGTATTCAGGATGAGAGACATATTAAAATACTTCAGGCAGAATTAGAGAAGTCCTTACCAACTGTTACCAAAAGTACACTTGTTCTTGTCATGAAGCTGTGCACAGGCACAGTGCAGAACTGATTACAGAACTGTGAACCTAGATTGTATCTTTTGGGACAGCAGATGACCCATGTTACTTGGCAAAGCTGGATTTAATAATTCTGTTCTTGGTGCATTTTGTGAGTGTTTATCTTATGCACGGCTCTGGAAGGTGACATTTTTAGCAAGTAGTAAGCTCTGCTTTAGTACTAGAATGTTGACAATTGCTTTTGGGGGTCTAATATTTTTCTCATTTATGTTTTATGTTGATATTAATATTTAAACCATATCAACTAACAAGAATAGGTTGAATGGACAAGAATATAAACTGTCTCCTATAGCTGTTGAAGGCAAATGCTTTAATTTTTCTCAGTTTAAGCCTCTTCTGTTAAACCATACTATTTTGTCATGCTGTCATACTTAAATTAGTCATTTTAATGTTAAATTTGGTATAGTTTTTTTGTATGTGGACTTTGGGTAAAATTATATTTAGCATTTCACTGGATTCTTTCACTTTCTTCAATAGGTAATCCAATGTATGTTCAACAATAGGAAGAAATGTATAGTATGTGGGGTCATGTTTTCCTTCTTCCATGAGCTAAGATTAATGTATTTTATTTCATCAGATAACTATCCAGTGCTCATAACATCTACCACAGTAAAAGAAGTCAGTCAAATATTTTTCACATATGGCTGAACAAAAAGTTCATGTTACAGATTCATAAGTAAAAATGCAATGGCCATAGCCTGCACCAAATTGGGAAGTTTTATCAGATCTTCCTTCCATCTCTGTTCTGTCAGTCTCTCTAAAAAACTGATCTAAAGGTCACTGAAGTCAATGAAAAGTCTCCTATTGACTTCAGTGGGTTTGGTTCACTCCCTAAATGGCAGTGTATAAATGTGGTCTTTGCAAGATGCCTAGAGAATTTTAAAAAATCCTGGCAAAGATGAAAATACATTGCAAAATCTTTCTCAGCAGCACAGTCCCGTGAGTTCAATTCCCATTTATATCAAAGGAGCTCCAACTCTGCTTTCTCAGTTAACCCTGTGTAGTTTTTCTCATTTCAGCTGGAAAAATGATTGACAGAAACAATCAAGAAGTGTTCGTCACCTACCTTCATTTTGGTTTAGCTGTGAACTAAAAGCAATAGGGGATTTACACTCGTGACCTTCTATTATTGCATACTGTAATGTAAAAACCCAGCTAACAGCCTGAGCCAGAGTTCCAAAGGAAGGAAACAGTTGTGGAGTTTTCCCTTACTCTTGCTCATGTTTCCTGTTCATCTTTTTTTTTTTTTTTACACCATAAACTGTATTTGCTAGTACAGACTTTTATGTCTGGCTCTTTTTTGAGAGAGAGAATTAAACTTTGCATTTGCAAGATTCTAGATTGCATACAGTTTTCAAAAAGTAGAGGTTACCAGCAGATCTCCAAGTACCTTTCCCTTTTTAAGAGCCTGTACTATCTCCTTTCTAGCTTCTCACATACTTCAAATTTTTCCGTTCAAGTGTAGCTTCAAACACACTTCCTGTGAGCACTGAACTATTGGGGAAAAATTGCCTCTACTACTACCTTCTCACAGAATCAACATTCACCCCAAGTTTTACTTACTAAGACATGTTGAAACCAACATCACTGCTACCTGGAAAGCTTTAAGCTGTAGTCGACTGCAGAGCACCGTATTGCTCGAGAACTTGTTGCAAAATGACAGTGAAGATGGGTGATGCCATCTCTTTGTATGGTGACTAAATGCCATTCTAGTTTCTGGTGGTCGTCTCTTGGGACGTGCCAAGAGGTTACTTTGGATCTCTTGTCCTTTCCGAAAACACATGCAGTCTCTCTAGATCATTTGTTCCAACTCAGAGGGTCTGTAAACCTCTGCATGGCCCTTGCCTTCACCTTGGCTATGGCTAGAGCTATCTACAAGCTGCCTTTTCCACAGTGCCCTGCTGATAAAAGAAGAGTTACTAGTGGGACTGGCATTGGGATAAGGGAAGTTTCTTGCCAGGCCATGTGTTTGGAGTTGTTGGGAGGTGGGGATGTCCAGCCCATAGGGACAGATCACTATACACTCAGCAGAACAGTGGTATTAGCATGTTCTCCTATCCTATATTTTATGCACCACTGGTAAGATTAGATATATGTAGATATGAAGTGTTCGCTACTGTGAAGTTAATTTCTAATAACAATTGCCCAATGTAAATGTTACATTCTCTAAGAAACCTCACCAAGCTGTTTTGCTCACATTAGTAACAACGACCTCTTCAGATTTCTGGAAATCTTTCTTCCCCTTACACTAGTTGTGGATAGTTTGTCAGGATACAAGTAATTATTATTTGTAGAACTGATACTATTAGAAGCCTTTAAATGATACTTTTGCAAAAGAATAAGGCTGAATTTTGTGTTCAGTTTTTTTAGAGGAAAATAAAACACTTGTGGGTATGACAATCATGGAATCATTCAGGTTGGAAAAGACCTTTAAGATCGGGTCCAACCATTAACCTAGCACTGCCAAATCCACTACTAAACCAGGTCTCTCAGTACCACTTCTACCTATCTTTTAAATAACTCCAGGATAGTGACTCAACCACTTCCCTGGGCAAGCCTGTTCCAATGCTTGATAACCCCTTTCAGTGGAGGAATTTTTCCAATGCTATGATTTTCAGAACTGTCAGGGTTAACTGGACTATACTTCCTCTAAAGCAAATTAAGCATGCATAAATATTTACCAGATATTTCAGAGACTCTAATTCCTTTTTACCTCTAGTTGCTTGATGGGCTGAGGGGCTTGTTAAAATAAGCCTACAACAAGATGATTGCAGGCTGTTAGGTCGCTATTGCAGCACTCGTGGTGTCCAAGAAAACTTACTGTTCAGAGATACGCTGTTTGTTAATTGAGATTGGACATGCTGGAATGCTTAGATAGTTCAGTGACCTAACACTGAAGAGAGAAAGCTCAATTTTGAATCTTGCTTTTCTTGTCTGGTTGTGAAATCACTGACAGATCAGAATTCATGGGAGGGTTGGGAGGACATCACAGCTTTATTCGGCAGTTTAATGAACTCCCCAAACGTCAGCTCCTCAACACTGTGTAATGGATGAGTTTGTTCCCTCTTGCTGTTTGCCGTTATCTCGAGGACTCATCAACCTTAACTGAGTTGTCTCTATTCAAGAATACTCAGCCATGTGTTTAGAAATTCCCTTTGCCTCTGCGGTGATTCAGGCAGTTCGGGAGATTTTGTGTAATACTGCTGTGTGATTCAGATGCTCCCTGAGGTTGCTGGTTGCTTGGCCGATTCAAAGTGGTGAGCTTTGCCATAGTCTTAGTAATACTAATGGTAAGAAAGGATATAGTTTTTTGCATCACTTGTCACTTGCGTCCACTAAACACTGAAAGCCTCTGTTTTATATGTTCTATGCTACGCTGTTACATAGGGATTCCTCTACCATCCTCTTCCTAAAAATATTTCCTTCTAGAAGAGCGTTTAGCAATATGAATAATGTCTGTCATACCTGGCTAGTATTCTCCCATTTCTTATCTGACAAAGCAGAATTTGGTTATGCAGTATATGCTTTGTTTTTGAGGGGCTGTTTAGTTTGTTTTTAATACATACTTTTGATCTCTCGCGTGTCTAAAGAGACCTAATGGTTTAGGGCTGTTTTGCTCTTTGAGTAGAGATTTGTGAGTCTTATGATAGTTGCTAGGTCATTTGCAGGTTTCTCTTAGTCTCAGACAGGTTTCACTGCTTTCACAAATGAAATGTAGTACTAGTAATATATTCTATCAGATACTTTATTTTTGGTTTGTAGCCTATACAGGGCAGAGGTACTCTAAGTAACACAGGGGCTCTTCATTGAGGACATCTTCTAAATTCAGCGTTTGTAAATGAGTCATAAAATTAGAAAGACACAATTGCCATTTAATTTTCTACCTTAGTAGTAAAATCTAGTAGTGGTCTCCAGCTGCTCTGCAGTGCAAGAGGTGAATGTTTGTTGGAGTTCAGGGAGCTAGAATAGTGTTATTGAGGTATAATGAAAATATCCAGAATTTGCTATTTTTTCCCTAAACAAAGAATAATGGTTTAGACTGACCTGTTGGACTGACCTGCATGGAAGCATGGGTAACAGCAGAGAATTTTGTAATTGTTACGTGTTGTGTTTTTCTGAGGGTTAAAGGGTTGGAATTACAATCACCACAACCAGAGATGGGTATGCAGCAGTGGAATAAGCTTTTCAAATCGTGGTTTGAAAAACATTTGTTTTCACCAGTTTTACTTAACTACTGAAAATTTGACCTTTTGAAGAAAAAAGACATTTATAGTGTCTGTAGAGGGGAAAGAAACACCATTAAGTCACTGTAGTCTATGCCAGGTTTTCAAACAAACTTTTGCATAGGATAAATGTAAGTATAGGTAAATCCAATGTGTTTTCATGCTGCTTTGGTTTTTAAAGTGAGTCACAGAATCACAGGGGTTGGAAGGGACCTCTGGAGATCATCTAGTCCAACCCCCCTGCCACAGCAGGGTCACCTACAGCAGGTTGCACAGGATGGTGTCCAGGTGGGTTAAGGCAATTGATAAGTAATGTGGATAAACTTCACACTGACAGTGCGAAAGCCATAATAATGATTGTTAATTAGTATGTGTTAAGTGCTACTCAGGATTTAGCTGGAGAATATTGGATTATTTCCTATCATATTAACTGCTATTCATAATGTGCTGCCTATGAAACAGAATTGTATATAAGTTTATGGAAAATCAAAGCAATCCTGTCTAGCTTCTTCTGGTATTCCCTGGTGGGAAAACACCAAAAGCGTTAAAAAGGAAAAGACCTAAAGAGTTAAAAGAAGGAAGGGATTGTATGGCTTTCTTATGGTATGAGATATTTATGATCAAAATGATATCATATGCATGTTTTGTTCTTATATTAATTCAAATGGTGAGGGGTACACTTTGCCTTAGATTCAAATACAACTTGACATGCAGTTCATTTGCCATCTGGGTTAGATTTATATGGAAAATACTGGAAGCATCAGTTCACTTACTGATTATTTTTAAATGGCTTTAGACTATGTATATACAGCACTTTAGTTCATTGAACTCTTGTCAGCACAAACGTAATATATAAGACAATTGCTTCACTAGCATTCAATTATTACAATTATAACCTTATTACATTGAATCAGCTTTTTGCTGCTTGCAGTAATAAATAGCATTCAAAGTTGGGTTTTTTTTTTTCCTATGGTGGTGAAAGCATTGCCTTATTTAAGAAAACGAAAAGCAAGAAGCAGAGAACATATAAACTATGCAGAGAGAAGGCCATTGAGAAATTTTAGTGATGTGGTAAAATGAAATGAGGGCTCATTTACTTCTGCATAGCTTTTCAAAGCTTGACTCTGTTTAGGATTTGTGACTGCTGTCGATTTACCATAACTTCTCCTGTTATAGTCTTGAGGAAAAAAAAAAAGACTGGTAGAATATTTTAGGAAATGCAAGCTTCCAGTTCTAGTTCATTGCTTTATTTCTTTACTCCTTCCTTCTTTTCCTTGTAAGTTCATGAAGTGATATATAGTTACTGAAATACCAGGATACTTTGGCAATGCTAGTCCATGATTTCTTCCTTCTACTGATGTAGTAGGGATATGATAGGATTTTACGCAAGCGTCCTTTCCTCAGGTCAGCTAACTCTGTGCTAAGTTCAAGTTGGGAAGAACTTCTTTTGGTTTAATTCAGTGATATTAATCAGTTTTACCAAATTACAATTTTTTTCTATTTAGTACCTACCTTCTGTTTCCAGCTAGCCTGCCAGGCCTATTAAAAGATACTACCTCACTTTGTAAACCTTGCTTTTCTAATATCTGATCATTACAGTGATAACACTGTTTGTTTTAGGTGAGCATCCAAAAGTGTAGATAATAATCTGAAATACTGCTGTAATTCCAGATTTATTCTCCCATATGTAGACATCATCTGTGGTTTCAGGGCTCAAACAACTCACATCGACCTTGGTAATGGTGACTAACAGTATTCCAACAGCTTCTGGATCCTGCGTCATCTCTGCTTTGGTTCTAATGCTGCATTGCTCAGTCTGGGGCACAAAAGCTCCAAAGTACACCGAATTGTAATGTGAAATTAACGTTCCTGTACCTGGACAGAGAAGCTGAAGAGTCATGATATTTTAATACAAAATAGTAGTAAGTTAGCTCAAAATTTTTTACCAATGTACACCTAAACAAATAAATCCATGTCAGGTATTTCACATCAAAAAGAACGGAAACATGAATGAGACAGATTAGTACCATTTATTTCCCTCCCTAATTTTTTTCAGGTCTTGAGACTGCTGAACTGTCTGAGCTAAAGTTTTATCTTTTTATCACAAATACCCCAACCAGTTTACATCACAGATGGTTCAAATCTGACCTTTTAGAAGCTGAATGAATACCGCTTTAAAAAGACAAAATAGCCTGGTAAATCCAGATGGTATGTCATGATCGTATTACCTGATCATTTTACAGGAAGCGATGAGTTTCTGGCAGGAACACATCACACGTGTCACTCTGCAGACTTTGGTTGAGGCACAGCTTTGGGTTAGATGTTCTGTCAGGTGGTAGTGGTCAAACAAATAGCTGGCACACAGATGCACGGACATCGTGAAGAAGTATCTTGTGCATATATGTATGACACATACACACTCACATGTAGACATATAGTGTTATTTTTTAACAAGTTTGGCTCATTTCTCTTACAACTAAGGCAGCTGAAAGTAAGCTGAGTATGTTCATGACATCGAACATTTCCACATGGTTTTATAGAAATAGGATAGGATAGTAAGCAAGAGCAGTAATGAGCTTATCTATTTATCCTATATGAATAAAAGGATGAGTGTCAAAATGGATTTGTCATTTTGCCTGTTTTCAGTAAAAGAGTGTGTAGCATCAGGTACCTTTATTTTGGCTGTACTTACGGTCCAGGATGTAAAATATCCTGGTGGGTGTTTTGCCAGGAGGGGTTCTACACAGTTGTGGTCATGTCATGTAATATAGCGAATCCCATTGAAAAAGGCTGATGGGGAGGCTCTAAACCTTTTGGTTACTGTGGTGAATCTGTCTAACTTGCAGCACTGCAGTGGTACTGTAGGGAGGAAGTAGAAGAAGGTATATAGATAGAACTTCGCCTTTGTCAAGTTTTCACCAGCTTTTGGGATAGCAATGTTCCCAATATGATATAACCTTTGAATTATGCGTCGCAGTTCTAGTGTACGGAATGCTTGACTTTGCAGGCTTGCCTGGAGCACATTTCTGCATGGTTTTGCAAGCACTCTGAGACAAAATAGACAGCTAATTTCAGGCAGAAGCCTCGTTGTGTCTTAATTTGAAATGGGAAATGAGGTTTTTAAAAACATTTTATCGTAAATCAGATCAGTGTCTTTTTGTGTTCTAAATGTAAAAGAGTGAAGATGATTTTTCAATTCCTGTAAATGAAGATGGTTAAAATCCTGTATCCTGCTCGCAGCTCAGTTCTGTATCTGCTCCTTTTGTAGGTTTTAGTAGTGCTATTCATATGGATATAGGGCCCACAAGAAAAGTCTTTGGCACTTTATTTGAATAAAATTCTCATGTTGACTACTGCTTCAGCAAGGAGGGAAATACTTGTCCCTCTTTGCTGTAACATCCATTGTAATAGTCTTAGTGCACGTTATCATTATAACAAGCAACAAGAATCAATGCTACTGATTAATGTAATATTGCATGTTAATGAGCCATGTTCTTGTATCATGTAGAAAGCTATATCCTTGAGACATTTAAATAAATAACATTAAGAAGAATGAAGCCTTCAAATAACTAAATGGTTTTAACTTAAGTCCATAAAAATCAATGAAAATGGAAGGTAAAGCTCTTGCTTATCTATTAATTCAGCACTCTGCCTTCTCCAGGTCAGTGTTACAGCACACATGGGACAAAATATCCTTGAATGATTTTGTACAAGATTACTGCAATAGCCAGACACAGGGAGATAAGGTAAAGATAGACTGATAGGCTTAACTCTGAAATGGCCTGGTTTCATGGGTTTTTTTTCAAACCCCTCACATTGTGCAGTTCTTGTGTGTGTTATATCACTGCTATATAAACCTTTGCTTATGCAGCCATCTAATTTGTAAAGAAGGCAACCTTTAACCTGACAAGCAGCTTTAGATCCTTTTTAGTCCCAGTACCAAAGGGAAAAAAAGGGCCAAGCTGTGACCCATACAGTGTAAATGGAATGTGCCTTTCTCAGATGATTGTGTTAGGAAAACACTTGCTGATTTTTATTATCAGGTGTAAAAACTTCTCTTTAACAGAGGTATAAATTTCACTTATAAAAACACATGTGTTTTTCAGTTTCATCCTATCTGTGTTGGCTTTTCATGTATCTTCACTACAGAAAATGTGTGTTTTCCAAGCAGTAACAATATAAACTGCAATACTGATCTATGTTACATCCCACATAATATTTGGGAATATATAGCTTTTAAATTTAATTTCTCTTTGCTGTCTTTCTTCTAATAATGTCCCTCCTTTATCTTTAATTCTTCTTTTCCGCCTTTAAGATACTAAGCTACAGAAGTGAATTTTACTTTATTGTTATATTTATGGTCACTGTAAAGTCCTCTGGTGTGAACCCAAGCTGAAGTCCTCTGTGGAAACAGCCCCATCTCCTGTAATCATAAGTGTCATCTTTGAGGATGACAGCTTCAGAGTTTCTGGGGAACGCTGTTCTTGTGGGATGTTAGTGTTGTGAAGAGAGGCACTCCCACAGGTATTTTGAATCGGTTCCTTAGAGGGTTTTGAAGTGTAACAGCAAGACCTTGAATTTGACCGAATATTCTATGGGGATGCAGTGTAGAGAAAGAAAGAGGGATGATGCGTGGTTAGCTGTTGATGTGACTAAGGAATTAAATAGCTGCATTTTGAATTAATTGAAACTTTTCATTCACAATCAAAAAGGCATGGCTTAGCCAAGGGATCACAGGCAACAAGGTACCACGGATTTTTCAGTAGAGAACCATGCCCACCCCTTGTATGTTTACTTTCACTGCAAAGGTAATAATTTTGGAATGAAACTCACCTGGAGCGCTGATTGGTGGGTGCATATTGCCTGAAGGAGCCCTATGGTATGGGAGCCTTTTGGTATGTAAGATGTTAGGCTTTTGCTTCTTGTCATCTTGACGGTTTTATAGATTTTTTTTTTTTTTTGGTGCTGTTAGTTTCTTGTTAAATATTGTTTTAGATTACTTATTTTTTTTCCAGTTAATTGTAGTTTCTATTTAGTTTATTTGGGGTTCACACTCAACGGTTCTGGTCTTTATGTGAGAAGTATGCTAGAGGGAAATATGTCTTTGTAGATAAGGTTATATATTTGTTAAATATTTTATAAACAACACACGATAAAGAATTCATGGTAAGGTTCTGGGAAAAAAGAATCAATTGAATAAAAATGAGTGTGACTGGTAATTTAATACTAGCAGGAAAGACAAAAGATTTCTCTAGTAAAATTTGTGTCACAAACCTGACTCTCTAGTCACAGTAATTACAAATAAAATATTTTTCTTCTGGACAACCAACTTATTCATAGAATAGGTACTTTTTTACTGTACAAAAGTTGCATTGTTTCTCTTACACTGTCAGGTGTCTGTCCTGGAAACATCTCTGTCCAGTTGCAAAGTGTTGTATGGCATTAAATTGCTAACAGTAGCGATTTTAGCTGTTCAAAAGGAGGTTTATGGAGTCTGTACTCTAGCAAGCCAGCTGGGCATTTAGAAACTCTTTGTTTCAGCAAGGAAGTGGCATGGATTCGTTTCTCCGGCAGGTCTGGTCTGCCTTGGAAGAAGAGTCTTGTGAACAGGAGATAGTTTTGGTGATTGGCCTTTACATGAATTCCTGCTTCGGCGGCTACATTGAAAATCCACCCTTGAACATGTTCTTCTTTTCTGTCTCTATGCTGGCGTTGTCAGCACTTGTTTGTGTCCACAGGATGTCGGATGTCACCTTCACAGTTCATAGTGACTCATTAAGCTGAGATGGTCTACTCTTCTTTATCAGAGAAGCACAGGAGAATCTGTCTTTTGGGGACCATGGAGAAATGTTGAATAGCTGTGAGAGGATTATTTTTACCTGAGAGGTTTAGCATGTCTCAGTGAAAAGCATGTGGATTACTATTTCACAGTAAGCAGCACCCCATAGTGTTAGACTGTACCTAAAAGGCTCAACGGGAATGCTGTAGTTACCCCTTGCCCGAGTTAAGAGTTTTGCTGTGTGAATGGGAAATTGGTTACAGAGAACATCCAGGCAAAGATTCCCCTTTAACGCAGCAGTGAAGAAAAATCTGTTAATCATGATGGACTGGATAAATAAAAATTGAGTAAGTACAGAGCCAGATTTGTTTTTTACTGGTTTAGGAATAGCTTCATTGGAATTGACTTTTATAAACTCAATAGAGTGAAAGTGGAACAAATGACAGGAGTAAGAATTTACAGTTAGGAAATTTGCTTTTTTTTAGGTGACCAGTATAAGTGACCCATTAACGTTTTGGACTCCCTTTCTGACAAAGATATAAAAATCCAT
This sequence comes from Burhinus oedicnemus, assembly GCA_008921705.1. Taxonomy (NCBI): domain Eukaryota; kingdom Metazoa; phylum Chordata; class Aves; order Charadriiformes; family Burhinidae; genus Burhinus; species Burhinus oedicnemus. The sequence goes on from VFFE01007724.1 coordinate 2,666,176, forward strand.
TCTAAACATGCTATGAAATCACTGGGAGTTATAGGAGAAACAGAAGCAAATCTGGTGGATTTAAAAGAATAAACACTTATTTCTTCCTCAAAATATATATACTTTCCGATTATTTATAAAATCACTCAAAAGATGTAAAGCATAGACTTAACTTTCCAAAAACCTTGGAAAGGACTCTCAAAATCAGCTCAAAGGATAACGTTTTTAAAAAAAAAAAAAAAAAAAAAGGAAATGCCCATACAACATTGGGGTCCCCACAGGGATCTTTTGTTTGAAGATGATTTACCAACTGTAATGATGAATTGAAAGTTAATCGTCAGTTGCCGGGATAAAGTGTTCTGATCTGCAGTGATAAAGACCTGGATTTAATTCCCAATATCTTGATTCCTTTTCTCATCTCTCTACTTACCCTTTCAGCGAAGATTACAAACAATTCTCGCATGTACTCTTGCGATAGCAGTGTAGTGCTCTTCAGGACTGGGACTTCAAAAGAGAGTGTAGCACACAAGATTATTCACAGAGATTTCCTAAAGGTGACGGGAAACAACAAAATACAGAACGAAAACTATAAGTTTGAGATTTGGATTTGCTGAGGTACCAAGACCTGAAAATAAAAATAAAAGGACACTCGATTAACATAGTAGTAAAATGTAATTGACCACAAATAGAAGAGCATTGTCTGCTGCAGCCAGAACAATATTCAGATTAAAAAAAAGCAAGGAGAACCACAGTTGGAAGGATGGGTAGGCAGCTGCACAAAATCCCACTTTTTGATAAAATTTTCTATGAACTAGGGAGATTTTTACTTGAAGCATCAAAAAAAAAAAAGAATTTGTTAGATGATTTTAAGGATACCAGCAGAAATTTGGAAAGGTTAAAGTGGAAATAGAAGGAAGAGGGGAGGAGTAGTGTCCTGGTTTGAGGTAAAACAGAACCAGTTTTGTGTTCAGTAATTTTCCTTTGCAGCTAAGCCTCTTCTGACTAGCTGAAACTCTCGGATATTAACAGCATATTGTAGGGACACTGTTCGTTCTCAGAATGATGACCTGATTAGCTGTGATTTATGCCAAGGAATGGGATGCAGAGAGGCTCTTGCTTATCCTTATTGCTATAACAGCCAAGGGCAGCCAACTTTGTTATTTGCCCCATTGGAGGGTGGGAAGCGGAAAAGCGTAGAGGGGTCTGTCGTGGTTTTGGCCAGATTGGCCCAATCCGGTGGAATGACAGATGCTCTCTCTTGCTCCGCTCAGGAGGCGAGAAAGAGAGACTTAAGAGTTTAGAAGGAACTAAACTACTTTAATGAAATATTGATAATAAAATAATAAAAAGAAAAATAATGAAATATATACAAAACCGTATCAAGCTCCCAGGATGACAGTCATGTCACCAGCAGGCACTGGGGAAGTCCCAGACTGGACTCAGTGATGGATGGGAATGGGATTCCGGATCGGGATCAAAGGCAGACGCAGAGACAGAGTTCTCCCAGGACGCCAGCCATTGAAGAAAGAGGGCTGACCCTTTGATCCCTCAGCTTTTATACTGAGCATGAGGCAGATGGGATGGAACACCCTGTTGGTCAGGTTTGGGTCACCTGTCCTGTCCGCTCCTCCCCACAGGTGTGACCCCTCTATGCTTTTCTGCCTCCCACCCTCCAACGGGTTAAGTAACAAAGTTGGCTGCCCTTGGTTGTTATAGCAATAAGGATAAGCAAGAGCCTCTCTGCATCCCATTCCTTGGCATCAACTATAAATGTGGGTCTTATCACTCTGGGAGTGAACAGTTTTCTGCACAACAGGCTGGTAATTTCAGCAGTTAGAAGAGGCCTAGCTAACAAGCAAAGTTACTGAACAAAATTGATCTTGTTTTACCTCAAACCAGGACAGGGTCACACCTGTGGGGAGGAGTGGACAGGACAGGTGACCCAAAACTGACCAACAAGCATTACAATAGCTTTTTCTCGGTAAGCCTTGCAAAATATTCTTCAGCCAGTTAGCAGGAGAAAAACAAAAGCTCTTTTATTTCAGGCCTTACCAAGAGAATGCAAGTACTAAGACAGGGAGCCTACCAGGACCAAAGTGTGGGAGACCGAGGGCAAGTCTGAATAAGAGGGAAGTGTCCCCTGTGCAGTACGGGGACATACACATTTCGATACAGGTGCAGGCCTATCTTTGCTCAGCTAGTTGTTCTTCCTACAGAGAGACTTTTTTGTCAGTATAGCTGATATATTAAGCTTAAGTTATGGTTTCTAGCAGAACAGATTCTCCACAGGCTCCTCAAAAAGATAGAAATGACCTGTGAGACTACATGTCCAAGAGCAACACACGTGCATGATATTGTCCCCAGTGGAAGGCACATCAGCTGACAAAGGCATTCTGTGCTTTGTCTTAGCCAAAGCGTCTGCAGTTCCAAGTAGGATATTGCTGTACTATGTCATGGTTAAATGTATCTTATAAGGGAGAAAAATGAAAAAAGCACAAAAACTGTATTTAATTTATCCTTGTACCTAAGTCAGCATTTGTTGTACGCTCGTTACACCTGCCTTAAGCTTACAGAACAGGGCTCACCAGGGCTGTTAAGGGTACAGCTCTTTCAGGCTTGCCCATTGCACAGCAGCAGATGTTATCTGTGGCGTATTGTGCAGTAACTGGTTTTATTCATACAGAGTGAGATTACTCTGTCCTGAGTAGTTGTGACTAAACCAAGTGGGAAAGCATTATGAACTCTGAAGGGAGATGAAGCAGCGTAAGTAGCATTTGGATGTTTACCTTTCCGATGTTTTAACAATTTCCCTTTTGGGGAGTAGAAAAAGAAACTTAGTTTTTTAAATATTTCCCGTATTGTAAAAAGAATCGTAGAATTGAAGCCACACAGATGAAGAAAGCAATTAACAACAGAAAAAAGATAAAGGGCATCCACCTCCAGTGGATGTGAAAAAAACTGATTTTGCTTTGAGAACTTTTATAATAGAGAGGTTAAATTATGAGGCTTCATAAGAAACCATTTAGGCTATAATCTCTTGCTAAGGTCTGTCTTGTATTTCTGTGTTAATCATGAAGCTACTTTTCCCAAGGTCACAAAAATGCAGAAAATGTCAAAGCTCAGTGTAAATGACTGGAAAAGAAAATTCTGTTCCTTGTGTTTCTTGGAAGAAAGGGCTTAGCAGAAACAGGAATAAGAAAAAATATGCTGTGTAATAGCAGTTGCCTTAAGATATTGATGCAGTAAGATAGAGAAAAGGATGTTGAACACTTTTCCCAGAAACAAAAATATTAAAAACTGTTTACTAATGACTAGAGTATCACCACTTTTTTGCAAAATTGTATAGGAATAAACAGAATACTATTAACCTTCTTAAAGGTGGTTTGGTGGGGTTTTTTTGGGGGGGAATCACACAGATGTTGGATAAAATGCATCTCACTTTTCAGTGCTCAAGGTGTCTGCAGACTTGAAGAGGAATGCACAACGAGATGAGAAATTTTTAAACCACTTCTGCCACACTTTGTGTGTGACCTCAAGCAAACCATTTCATCACTTATTTGTTTACCATTCTCCCAAACAGGAATGCAGAAACATTTGTACTTCACAGGTAACTTGTGATCATTAATTCATTCATTTATAAGAAATACTCTGATACACGTGTTAGAAGAACAGTAATAAACACACGAAATGTTCAAGGCAGAAAGAAGTCAGGGTCAAAAGGCAGTGGAAACATAGTGCTTAACTCCCTTCTGTGCCTCCGAAAATTTCTCCAGTTGGTTCTAGCCCAGATCTCAGAAGACCCCGAGTCTATATAACCCTATAAATTGCACTTAATGTTGAATTTGCACAGTAGTTGAACCTTTGACTTTCTTTTCCCTCTGCTCAGCCTTCAAAAGCTGAACAAAGCTGCTGTTTCTGACCACGCTGCGGGAGAATTATGCTTAAGTGACCTTATATTAAGCCTAGGTTGAGTCTTTACATATATTGCTTCTGCAGTAGGTCCTCCTGTTTTTCCACTAATATTGTATGATGCCTATATGTTAGATTTAATCTCAAACTGTTCACCAGCATATCTGTTTATTTGCTTGTCTCTGTTACATATCTGTTCGGTTTCCTGTTTCCTGAAGTCTAGAAATTAATTTTAGCATAGTTGTATCATGTCTTACATTCACAGAACCTGACTCATTTCAGTTGCCATCTGTTGTATGTTTTGAATCTTTGCATTGTGCTTCTTATAAACTGGTAGTCAGAAATGTACACATTACTCCCAGTATTATTTCATTATATGCTTAGTAGGCCCAGAGGCCTGCCAGGTAATGTTAAATAACCTACCCTCTTAGAAAATGTGTGATAGTATACTGTTTTTTGAAATTTATATAGAGTTTTTTCTCCACCTTTGACATTATGCATAGACTTAATACCAAGACATTGATTACTATGGCATTGTTTTCAATGTATTTATATTTCAAAATTTAGACTGATGACTCATGAAGTCCATAGCTTAATATTTTTAAGAAAAAGCTTTCTATTAGAAATGCAGGCTTTTACAAAACCTTGTTTCTTGCAATACTGTGTGCACTGTGTTTGCAAAGTCTATCAAATATTCATAGAGTAATGGATTATACTCTTGCAAATGTGGGCTTTTTTGTTTTGCCTGTGCAGCAGCAGAGCAGTGTAACTTCCATCACCCACTGCCCTTATTTGTACAAAGATCTGTATTAGCAGTGGGAGGTTTTCCAGTCCAATAGGATTTTTTATACGGGTCATGTCCCTAGGAACATGATTCATTCTTATTTTTAAATAGGAAGGATTCCAGACTCAATCCTACACTTACGACTATGTTGTTCATCCTAATGACATTTTAAAAAATGATAATACAGCAACATGTGCTTGATGAAGAATCATTTTGCTATACTAAGTACCTGATAGACAGTTGCCATAGCTTTGTCTATAGTAATTTGAATTCTCGTAAATCCAGCTCAGTGTTTCAGTGCGCGAATCTCAAGGAGTACTGGCAATCTTCTTTTTAATATATATTCTTTCCAAAAAAGCAGCACATAACTGTATGGTATACAATTCTCAGCTTTATTCCAAGTCCTCTAATAAAAGAAGGAGCCTGTGCAGTCCTAGCCAACCACTCCAGTAAGTCTTAGCCTGAAGGAGCTGAGAGTTTTACACTAAATCAAATTCTGTATAAAGGACATCACAGCCTTAGTCTTACTCTTAGCAAAGAGAATAGGAAAATCCCATTTTGACCGTACTCGCCCTTCTGTTGGAATAACTGTTGGAAACATGCAGCAAGAAGTAGTCAATCCTTCTTCCTCTTGTAGACACCTCTAACCACTGCCTAGGGAAAGGATAAGCTGCATCCAACAGCACTCTCCTCTTATTTCCATTTCTTCCATCCTCCTCTTGTGACCCTGCATTAATCCCTTTCATCCTCTAAAGCCCAAGGAAACCTACATCTAAAGTTACTCTTGTCCTTTAACTCTTCCAAAAATAAAATGCTGCAATTGCTTCTGAAAAATGCTTTTTATATATGTGCAAGTGCCTGCAATATTTCTAAAAAGATCTCAGACATCTAAATGCTGTGTGAACTTATATTTAATAGCAAAGTGTTGACCTAGGATGGGCGTGTGTTTCAGAAAACACAGCAAAACACAAATTCATGCTTTTACAAAAGGCTACTAAAGGCTTATGAACCGTGCGAATTCCACTTAGTCTTGTAAAGTAGGGGATAACTACAACTTGCTTTTGTAATGTAGGCCTTGTCCTGGCTTTCTGCTCTTTCGTTTTTAGAAAAGATTGTGTTTATATTCATTTGGGGGCATTTCACATAATCGGCGAGTCATGGTTTAGTAAAATGGATCTAGAGTTGTAAAGACACTCTGCTTGTAATCTAGCTACTATGTTATAATGTAGAGGTTTTAATACAACAGCTACCTGCCTCATTCGTTTTCAGGTTTAACACTAGACAAAAAAAAATAATTCTGCAATTCTTTACTATATCAGTCATTACCCTTAACAAGTAAGGAATCAATCTGTAGCACACTTCCAATAATCATCTTAATGCGCTTTTTAATGCCTTTTTTTTAAAAAAAAAAGAGAACATATTTCAAATGTTGCTGGAGTAACTTCTGTTTCCCTTTCACAGATGCTAATTAACCTTGGAATACTTTAACTATTAGCAGATGTAGGAATTTTTAAAATGTTAAATGTGATGGTGATTCTATTCTCGTGAGTTTACATGCTGGAAGAGCTTCCTATACTATCGTAACACTGAAAGAAGGAAGGAGAAATGATTTTATAAAATTTAAACTATTAGTTTACATTTGTTAGTATGTCCTAAAGCTAAATTAGCTGTTTTGGAATTTTTTTCTTGGATGCCTGGCATTCTGCTGCTATCCAGTTGCTTAATTGCTGATCCTGCAAAATATTTAAGCAAAAAAAGGCATGGTTAATTTACAATTTTACAACTTTACATTTATTCTTTTAGAAAGCTCTTCACAGAGCTTTAGGCACCATAACATATAATTATTAACCTAACTGAAAAGCACCAGCATTGTTAAAATCATTAAAAAAAAAATCAGCTGGCAACTACCTAGAGAAGCGCTCCTTTCCCTTCTATCCTCTTTCTTAAAGTACATTTTGAGACTTCTCTGAAAAGTCTTCTGAAGATCCTGTCCATGTAAGCAGGATGGATCCAATGATACTCACGGGGATTACTCATGTATTTAAAGTTGCTGGAATGCTTACATCTTAAATGTTTTGCCACCTTATTACTGTAGCTTTGATTTCCTATCTGTAGAACGTTGCACCATCCTTACGTACATGAAGTGATTTTTATTTCATTATTTTAATTTCATTATTTTACTTTCTATGAGAAACTGTTCAAAGAAATGGCTTCTTTGAGCTTGAGTTGTACTGTGTTGAAAAGTTTGGTTTTATAAATTAAAGAAAAAAATCAACAGATTTAAAACAGCTTACTTGCTTATGATGGTACTAAACATACTTTCTCTTAATTTTCAACACTTCAGCACTTAATATTAGCAAATAAGAAGCAAGTATGTGATCATTATGGCTTAGTATTCAGTGTTCTGCCTAGTGCATTTCTAAGAGCTGAGATTTGCCTCTGATTACAATCTCAACTTCTTTTTCTATTCACTAACACTATTAGTCACCCAATTAGTCACCTGATTATCTTAAATTAATGCTATCAATGAATATGTTTTCAGTTTTGAGTTTGAAATACCATGTTTCTGGCAATGCACTGTGCTAATTATTCAAATATCTTTGTTAGATGGAGGATGACTTGATGTAAAATGCCCTCCTTTTCCTTCCTCACATTGAAATCTAGGAAATCCAAAGGTTCTTGATACTGCCAGAATTCTTCTATACAGTTTTCTTCAAAACAAAGTTGCGAGGGAAACCTGATAAGCAGGACTGTCCCACCAAGTACTGATTTGTTAAGTAGTCTGTGTTCGCTGTGTAAGGCACATACGCAGTCGTGTCCGTGCACTTTCTTCCTGCTTACTCTGCCCACCCTGCCTTCTCCCCAAGATTCAATATCCATGTTTTCTCCTGACACATAACCATGCAAACACATTTGCAGGGCCTGAAAGAGAGCGAGCGGCCGGGAGTGTGCTGCAGGATGCCAGAACCGTTCCCATCGTTCATAACCAGGCCAGTGCCCGAGGTGCCTGGCTTTAACGGGGTGCTGTTTCACCTACAGAAGGGGCTGCCCATTGCCATGCCGTGGGATTTCTAGTCTACAAAATAGGTTAGGCTGGGAAAATGTGTTGCGTTCAATACTTGCTGTCTTTGACAGTATCTTATTTCTGGACTTCAACCAAAAGCATGAAAGCAGTAATGAAGATAGGAGCTGTTAGCTTTGGCCTCTGTTCTTCTTCAGGGGAGATACTCGTGTGTTTAAGTATGATTTCTATGTAATACAGCCTGCAAGGCTAGTCTCTAGTAAAGAACTTGGATATGTATTTACAGACATTCATTGTGACTCATCAAGTAAATCATACTCATTTTCCAAATTAGTACTGTATGCCTATCAAATACGTACTTTCCAGACAGCTGTGGTCCATTAAATATATAATTTTCTTTTTAAGAAAATTAAAATTCAAAGTTAAAATGAAACTTTGGGGCAAATTTTTAGCAAAAGGAGATTGGAATGTTTTTCAAGTGAGAAATTTTAGTTGGTGGGTATAAAATTACAAGTTGTTTTGGCCTGAGAAAGTGGTTGTAACAAGTCAGATGTGAATGGAACCTCTTGCTACCAAAATGGTACAGATTTCTAGAGACTTTGTTCTCCCTTCATGGGTGCCAGTAATGTAATTTTTGCTCTGAAGGATGATGAGAGGGGAGGATCTTAGGGACCTTTAATTCAAGCTTGAAACCCAAAATAGGATCTGCAGTTTATTATTTGACATAATAGATATGACAGATGCAACTAGTTGGAAGACTTTAAAGGTTCAGTGAATTTTGCATATGACACATACTTATTTGAATCACCCATCTGTGCTTTCAGTGATGTGCGCTAATATTCAAGACAATAGCGAATCAGACTATTATATAGGTGTAATGCTACACAGTATGTTCACTTTAATGAGAGTTTATAAATCCGGTTCTTCCTGTTTGCATGAAAGGAACTCCGCACAAAAATTAATGATGAAATGACAAGTTTTATAAAACTGTAAAACCGATTGTGTCAGGAAATGAAATAAAATCTTACTGTGTTTCATGTGAGGGCTGTTGCTATGGTGGAGCACACAGCTCTTCACTCACTTCCTGCGCCCCCCCCAGTCGGGTAGGGAGAAGGCGGGGGGAACCCCAATCCTCATGAGTTGAGATAAAGACAGTTTAATAACACAGGAATGGAAGAGAAAATAATAATTATACAAAATAAAGTGATGCAATACAATTGTTCTCACCACCAGATGATTGATTGCACCGTCCATCCCGAGCAGTGCTCATGGATTCCTGTCGTCCCCCCTCCCTGGACAATGCCCATTTATATATACCGAGCACGTCGTCTTTGGTATGGAATATTCCTTTGGCCGGCTTGTGCTGTCTATGCTCCCTCTCAGTTTCTATGGGAAGCTGAAAAAATCCTTGACTTGATATAAACATTACTTAGCAACAACTAAAACGATACGTGTTATCAGCGCTGTTCTCGTACTAAATCCAAAATGCAGCAGCTGCTAAGAACAAAATTAACTCTATCCCAGCTGAAACCAGGATGGATGTGTACTTCTCACCACCCATGTCTGTCTAATTCTTATTTCTGGATACTGGGAGTGGGATTTGGCTCCAGGTTAAGATGCCATCATACAGGAGTCATGCTGTAGCTGTCTGTGTGAGCCGACTATCTAAACACCCGTTGTAGTTTGACAAGATAGGGGTGCACCAACATTCATGGTGCCTACAGGTATAGGGGTCTACATTAGGGTACGTTGCCGTTCTGTTGGCTGCATGGGCTGTATTATATACATGGTCCTTGTTTATTGAAAAGTTCATTATCAACATGTTCCTTGCTTATTTAGACACCTAGCTCACATGTGGGAAACTACATTTCATCTTTATAGTTTAAAGCTTGTAACTCCTAAAATTATAGCTCTTTCCCTTGAATTTGGATATCCCACTGCAGAACTTAAATCACTAACGTAACACCAGTGCATTCTGACTTGCGTTATGGCAATAATGCTCATCAGTGGTACCAGCGAAAGACACTGGCCCAGAGAATGACGCCTTTATACTGACACTGCAAAGGACGGTGTATTTAATTGCAACATATGTTAGGCTCTTTGAGCAGTTGTAAGCTAAGTTACTGCGGTGTTAGTCCCAGCTCTTCAACAGACTTGCAACCACCACTGAAGTTTAAGCTTCTGTGTGTGTTATTCAGGCTGTGGGAAAGCCAGCTGAGGTGTGATTTGCACTGGTGCCAATCGTACAGCTGTTACTGGGAAGGAGCCTATTGCAATGAATGGCGGCAGTCTGCTGAAATTCGACAGCCTGTTGGAGATCCTGCAAAACTCAGAAGTTACTCTTATACTACTGGCATGTAATGGGTTGGGATGAACTCAGAGGTTAAGCTTGCAGGGCAGGAGAATGGCCAAGAAAGTCCGGTAACTTCTACGAAAGCAGTTCCAAACTGAGGATATGGCCTAGCTCAGCATGCAAACATCTGGAACCTTGTCCAAAACCACAGTGAATAATAATTTTATATATAAATAGTTTTAATTTACAAATAATCCTAATTGCAAAGTTGTTTCTTCTGCTTTACATTGAAATATAAATCAGCTCTGCTTTTTAACGGTTTCTGACAATATAAAACTTAAATTTCTTCTGTTAAATGAAGCAGTTTGTTCATGTTTTGTCTATATAGAAATCTGATTGTGTCTGTAATCATTATTTCAAAAAAGTATAAGATTGCATAACAGTGATAACAGAATGGAAGTATCCTGTGAAAAAAATTTTAACATAGAAAGACTTACTGAATATCATTGATCTGTGATCCTGACCGGTGTGGTTTCCAGGAAACCAGATTTCACCAATAAAAGAAAGGTAAACATGGTTTATTTATTTTTGGAGAGTTGCTATCAGTAATAGGTTCCTTTTCTTTTGCTTTCAAACTATTATGTCTGCATTTAGTCTTTTTCCATCAGATACACCCGAATTGTACACAGAAAATCCCAGGAGAATTATTTTTAACTCTCACATTAGCAAAGAATGCAGAAGTCATCTATGCCCACATACATTTCTAAAACTTTCTCCTACATCTAAATCACGAAGTTAATATATACTTAGCACATCTATATATCTGAAGGCATGAGTTAAAAGCTCTCAGAATCTGTTGAAGTTAATTGGATTGTTCCCATTTGTCTACATTAAATACCCTGCATTTACAGTTTAGTTAATAATCCCGTGGCTGAAGAGTTGGAATGAATCTGTCTAGCATTACTAAAACTTTATTGAATCTGCAATGCTAACAAACTGAAATCTTAAAGGAAGGTTGTACATTTAAAATTTTGCCTCCTACTATGGATACTGCTCATTGCTGATGCTGGAATGAAAACAAGGACCTAGATTATCTGTACTGTTGGGTCCATAAGCAAAAGCAATCTTTGCTGCCCCATAGGAACAGGGTATTAGCTGTCTGTTACAGGAATAACCTTCACTTTCCCCAGGTTTTTTGGTGGTTTGATAGTCTAAAGTATTGTTCTGGTGCCAGTAGTTTGCTATACTTGCTGTAGGCGTTCATTCCGCTCAGCGGGACGGAGCTTGGATTACTGCAGTATTTTTTCACTGACTTTGGTTGACTTGGGAAAGGATTGTAAAGACTGCTCAAATGTGCTCAGAAATACTCCTATTAGATTTGCTTACTTTCTAAACAGAAGATATTCTAGTAATATGAGTGTCTACTCTTAAACAAAGCTTAATAGTTATCACTAAAGAGTTAAAGTGGTTATAAAATAACTAAAAGTTATGTATGTAGTTCTTACAAAATGCCATCTTTAATTTAGCTACTGATTTTATTATCAAAAGGACACAGGCATGAAATCTTGGACCATCATTATAACTTAGTAGTTCATACTCTTTATGTAAATTCTCTATATCAGTTAGGGTAAAGAAAGTACCTTTTATCCCTCTAGGATCAGCTTTGAAAAAAAGAAACATAGCTCAGTATAAAACCCCTGGTACCTACGTCCATACTTTGATTCTAAGGAAGTAGACTTCTGAGAAGGAAAATAAATAAAAACAGAAGTGAGAGTACCTTTTGTCCAATACTGAGAAATGCTATGCTTTTATCTGCTGTGCATTTTGTTGCTTTCCTCCAGAGAGCAGGGTTATTGTCAGCAGATAAAGAATTAGAAATGTCATATTGTCCCAAACCTGTCAACTCTCACCTAAATGGCTGTCGTGAAAATGGAAGCGAGGGCTACTCTGACATTCTGCTCTTAAATTTGCTATGCTTTTTGTAAATACTGTGTTGTAGTCTTAGACTTGACATTTTGTAAATCTATTTTGTTTTTATGATCATTTCCTGTTCACCAGCTCCTGTGTTAAGATACTCAATTATTAAATAGTAAGCATGAAGGCAAAGTTTCTACTAGAAAGGTTTTGAGCCTTCTGTCCTTACACGGGAGTCGACCGTAACTGTGTAAATATGTGGTCCCAAGTATCACTGCCTGTCTGTAAGTTCTGCTAGATTAGAAGTGATGTGCTGATTTCCTTTCATGCTCCATTCAGTATAAGGATTTTATCTATCCATTTGGGAATCCTTAATATAGCATGCAGAGCAAGTCAACTGTAGTTTCAAAACAAGTACCACGCTAATATCGAAAACATGTCAAAAAGAAAATCATTTTTCTTATGACAAGTATTTGATCCTACTAATCTTCAAGTGCTGGCTGTGCTGTTCTTGTTTTGTGACTGCTCCATTGCTGAGATGTTTTGAGTTTTCCTGCCTCAAATTATGCTCTTCTAAAAATACAGTATGTAAATATGAGAAAATAAGTGAGGCAAGGCACTTTTCTTCTGACAGCCTTTTACATAAATGCTGCCCCCTCAGTTCTCCCATCACTGCTTCTCAGAGCGATGCACTTTGATTCTGTCAAAAGGTGTGGTAATGAGAGCAGATATATTATGTTTCTAAAAGCTGGTGACCACAGTCCCAATTAAATGGTCTTTAAAGGATGCTTTGAAAGCTTGGAATAGTGGAGAAACATTTGACTTGAAGTACCTTTATTCTTTTTAAGATCCAAGTTAATGGAAAGCCTGTAGTTCTAAACACCAGGTTATTAGTATCACTGTTTATTATTTTTTTAAATGTATTTCTATTTATATTTCAGTAATGCTCAGAGCTTCAAAGCTATAGGAAGAATCTCTCTGTGTTAAAAAGGCATACAAAAGAACCTGCCTGTATATGTGTGTGTGTGTATGTACACATATATCTATATAGCCGTATATAACTAAAAGAAAATAATTCACCTTTACCATCCAGGAAAAAGCGTTGTTGTGTGAATGTTTTAAAACATTTAAATATGATGATACATGCAGATAGATGTAAAGTATCAGAAGTATCATCCCTGCCCTTGAGATCACAAGAGACAAACCTGGGTGTGATAGTAAGAACGAGGGAACTCTGTGACTTAGGTACCAGCATTAGCATCGGGTGATTGGGAAGTTCTGGCCAACGCTGAAGACAAGCCTTTACCATTAATGAAGGAGGGTGCTGCTCTGTCTGATTTAGCCTGCTGTGGGTGACTTAGCATACATGACATCTACCTTGGCTGCTCACTGTAGATTCAGATTTTCTTTGTGCTACTCAAAACACAGTGAGAAACTCAGTGATTTGGAGTTAATCTGGGGGAATTGAAAGGTTGATCAACAAGGTGCTTTGCCTGTAAACTCCCCGGCCCTCTGTCTGCTGAGTGTTTGCCAGGAGAGGGTTGGATCGCAGTCAGCTATACAAAATGAAACATTCTTCTTCCCTTTATCACTTTTCTGAAGAAATCCAGCTCTGTTGAGGTAGCTGGAGAATTAAGTTTTACTGATAGTGGCTCATTCAGAAAATTGAGCAAATAAGACTTGTACATTATGATCTCTATGGTATGCAAGAGCGTGGATTTCTAGATGGTAAAATACTCTACGGGTTGCAGTGGTACAGTGAATTATATAGAGCTCAAAGCACATGGCTTAAAACCAGATGACATGAACTACGTTGGGGAGAGGGGTGGGAGAACTTATTTAATTCTAAACTCTATATGAAAATATTATGCACAATTAACTTGATTTTCTCTGCAATGTTCAATTACATGGTTACATGAAGACCATTTTGCGCTGCTATTTAGGCTATGAAACTGGGTCTCAAGAGAGCTGGACTGTACGCTCAGCTGTGCCATAAACAAAACTATATAGCCGCTGTAACACCAGCCCCTGCAGTTAATAGAATTAGTTGGGGAGAAGGCTTTTCCAGCGGAAGGCAGACTGACAGCGTTTGTCCCTAGCAAATGTAATTACTTGTGCAAGAATCCCAAAGCTATCTCACCTGCCGAGACTGCTGTTCGGGGCTAGTTTATTTCCAGAGAGAGATATCTGGGGGCAAGATTACAAAGGTTATTTATTTGTCCAGTTGTTTTGGGCTGAATCTTTTCCATTCCAGGTCTGAGACCAGAAGGGGCCAATGAAATAAAAAGTAAAATAAGATTAATTTTTTTAAAGTGTGGTTTTAATTATATTTTGGTGTTTAAGTCAAGAGGTAGCAGAGCATGCTTTCTGATAACAGAATTTATTGTTGTAGATGACCCACCCTGCCTGTCTGAAACAAAATAACGTGGAAAAAAAGCACAAAAGCAGCAAAAAAGGAGAATAAACCTTACCAGTTTTACCTAAATTGATGGTGGTTTTCTCAGCTGTGTCTCTCTGTATATCCTTGTACAAAGGATACACTTACTGCATCCTGACTTGCAGTGTTATTACAGCTACACCATAGAGATCTTTGAAAGTGAAGGTTAATGTTGATGTATTGATGGCAATTGTAAATCTTCATTTTGGAACTGAAAATTTGGATCTTAAAATTACAAATCTTCAGTTCTGTTACATGAGCTAAATATGATCGCTCTTTTAAGCCTGTGGTCTAACACGAGTTCATATCTTCCTTAAAATTAGGAAGCAATTTGATTATGAGAGCTGTAGAAAATGAATGTAGCATTTTATTTGTACGTACACAGACTAAAAAGCAATGCGTTTATAAAAAAGAAAATTTATTTTCATCACAGAGCTTTGGTAGTACGTTCAAGAGATCGAAATTCTATTTGTTGATTAGATGTATCTGCAGAATAACTGAGGGAAGTTGGAAATGTGGGATGCTTGTTCCTGCTTAACTTTTACTCCTAAGTTGGCCTCCTGGCCCAGGTGCAAATAGGAGCAGTTCTGTTAATGGTAGTGGATTTATCTTTATATTATTAGGAGGTTTAGCCTGTTGACTTCAGAGAACTTACTCGGAGGCTTAAAGTTAAGCATGTGCATGAGTCTTCATTAGGATCTGGATTGTAGTCATTACCTGTAGAGAGAGAGAATTGATTCAGGATCTGAAAGCTCAGGTGGTGGCACAGCTGTGTAATGTTGCATTCAATTCATTATAGCAATGTGTTACCCTGGAATATGAGTATCTGTAAAACAATATGAATTATTAATGCAAGTAAAATGTTAAAAGCTGCATGGACTTGTGATATAGGCAAGTGAGGTTGCACTGGAATGGTAAATGCTGATGATAATGGCCATATAACAGCTTACAAATGTCATTTTTCATGTCTGTTACCTGCCCATCCCTCACCTCTGGAGCTTTGTACTCCAACTGCAGCATTCCTAGTTAAATGCATGGGCTTTGTTTTTCTATGTCAACACAGGCCAGCAGAGTCCTGGTCCATTTGAAGCATCCTTTTCTCCTCACATATAATTCCAATGGGTGGGACAGCCACTGTTTTACCATAAGTATCTGTTCTTTTCCTTACTTCCATTGGAAAGAAAATAAATTAATGTTTTTCTCTCCTCTCTCCCCTCTCTGATGTAATTTTTTTTTTTTCCCCCCCATTGGCTAGAACAGAAGTCCGAGTGGTTCTATGACATGTAGAATAATTATCAGGCTGTTGACTCTTCCATTGAATTGCTTCCTCCTTGTACTAAGTACACTCCATGCATGAGCTATGTTTTGCAACCCCGTAAGGATTAGCAGACAGCTCACCTGGAACGCTAGCTTTGGATTTTATGAAAAGTTAGGAAAAAAAAGTACCTGTGCTGTCTTTGAACCTCTCCTGGCAAATCTCATTTGCCTCAGTGGTACCACTGTGTCTGCACTGCTGTGTGGGGGCAGAGTGGAGCAGAGCTTTACCCATCCAATTATCATCATCGGGTGGTGAAACACTGGCCCAGGTTGCCCAGAGAGGTGGTTGATGGCCCACCTCTGGAAACATTCAAGGTCAGGCTGGACAGGGCTCTGAGCAACCTGATCTAGTTGAAGATGTCCCTGCTCATTGCAGAGGGGTTGGACTAAGTGGCCTTTAAAGGTCCCTTCCAACCCAAACCGTTCTATGGTTCTGTCTGGGAAGACACTGTAAGGTTGCCCAATGCAGGCAGACATCCAGAGGGATAAGGCGTGCATGCTGCATGCATCTTCAGGGATGAACTTGTCTGCTGTGTTGATGGGCCCTGGGGCACTGTGGCTCACCCAGAGATCTATACTTGTCCTGCCTGCTTTTCTAGTAATGCTGCATGACTCCATGTAAGGCATGTCATGTAACCAAAAGCCTTCTAGAAAAGGAATTGGATTTATAGAGCGGCCTGTCCAGAGAAGGGCAGCAAAGCTGGTGAGGGGTCTGGAGAACGTGTCTTATGAGGAGCGGCTGAAGGAATTAGGATTGTTTAGTCTGGAGAAGAGAAGGCTGAGGGGAGACCTTATTGCTCTCTACAACTACCTGAAAGGAGGTTGTAGTGAGGTGGGCGCTGGTCTCTTCTCTCAAGTAACATGTGATAGGACAAGAGGAAACGGGTTCAAGTTGTGCCAGGGGAGGGTTAGGCTCTTTCACTGAAAGAGTTATCAAACATTGGAACAGGCTGCCCAGGGAGGTGGTTGAGTCACCATCCCTAGATGTGTTTAAAAGTTGTGTAGATGTGGTGCTTAGAGACATGGTTTAGTGGTGGACCTGTTAGAGTAGGGTCAGTGGTTGGACTAGATGATCTTAAAGGTCTTTTCCAACCTAAATGATTCCATGATTCTATGAAGGGAATGGGATTTAAGGAGAGCCTGAAATGAAGCTTCATTCGGGCAACCCTCCACAGGACATGTGAATATAAAGTGCCTTGACCTCTGAGAATACACTGAATTTCAGGCTGCATCTCAAATGGGAAGCAGAGGAGTGAAATTCTATCTATGTTCCCGGATTCTGATCTCATTTAAAGTCATGCAAATCTAGTGTTCAGTAATGAAGTTCCTTCAGATTTAAGGGAAATCAAGATCCAGCCAGTGTGATTAATCTTGTGAATAAAAAGGTTCGGGATTAGACATTCTTTCTGTGTGACACTTCAGCAATATGCTGTTATAAAAGACACAGCAGGAGTTAGTCTTGAAGTGTCAGAATAGCTTCTGTAGTGACAAAGCATTTATACATGTAAATTTTCAAAGAAAGTTGGCAACCCTTTTGTGGGTTCAATTTGCACCTGTCATTCACTTGCAGATGCAAATTCGAGTTACTTGCAGCTCTAATTACAGTACTTGATTGTCATCACAAATCAGGTAGTAAGATGTGAAACGACTGAGGTCTGTGCCATCATTTGTTGTTAAAACATGAGTGCAAATGTTATCATCAAAAAGCAAAGTCGACCAAGGCCTTGCTCTGCTGCTAAGTACAAATACTACAAATAGGTACAATATGGAAATAAAAGGAATTTAAAGGGGAAAAATAACGAGGAAAAGAGTGAGGTGAAAGCAAGACAGTAATAAGGGAAAAACATTATAAAGTAGATTGTTTTCTCTATTGCAACAGAACATGATAACAGAAAGACATATTTTTTCAGTTAAGCGTTTCTTAAGACCCAGCTGCCATTTGTACCTTCCAAATCTCTTTTCCTTAAGGAATTCCACTTCTTTTATTTTTGCTGACAGCTTTCTAATTTTCAAATGAAAGAAGATGATTTCATAAAATTATTCATTAGATGACTATTATGCTGTATCTTTCCAATTTATCATTACATTTATCAGAAAAATTGTTATATAGTTATGTTTTAATTTCAACGTATAAGAATTTGATTTTTTAATTTTCTTCACTGAAAATGTTGAGGTCTGAAGATTGTAAATTTATAACTCATCATTAATTTCTTTTAAATTACAAAAAGGAGATAGGTACAACATGTTATTGTGCCTCAGCTACCATCTGCTAGACTGATAATTCAGCACAGATTTTTTTAGTTGGAGAGTATGTTGCATAAAAATGATAGTTGAAATAACAAAGGATTGGTTATTTTGTGTTTGGATCTGAGAGCAGGGCCTAAAAAGGTGAGTGAGATAATTTCACTTCACAGATCTTCATTGCTCAATTAAAAAATGAACTAATGAAGAAGAAATAGCAATGGATGGATGGAGGTACTTATCTAAGTTTAAAGATAAGTATATAATTGTACTTAAGGTGTGCACTACCAAATTCCACAGTGTTGCGACCCACTTAGTGAATTTTTCTAATACCTGTATTATTTCGGCAGTCGGCTTAATCTCGCCTCTTTCCATTTTTATTGAACAGACACCTTAACTCAAAGGATGATTATTGCTATGGTGATGTCTAAATTGCTAGATCCATGGAGTCTACTTAACCTAATGTAAAAGGTCCTTTTTTTTCCCTTTATTTCTCATTACCGAAGGAGAACATTTTGGCTCAAACAATGGCTGTATACACAAGCACAGATCTATTAAGTTCAGAGGATTTGTACTGTGATTTAACAAAACGGTGTCAACTTGCAGTATGACTTTTTTTATGATTAATAGCTTTCCCAGACCAATAAGCTAACGACATCCACAGCTTCCATGCCTACCACACGCATGCAGTCCAAAATGCCACAGAGAATTTCTGCCGAATCAAGACCATAAAGAGAGAATTTATAATCAGCTTTAATGTACTTAGGAGCTGAAGTACCTTAGTCCTTCATCAAAGGGAATGATAAAAACCAGAATTAATATGGCTGGACTTTAATTATTTCTGAGCGCGTAATTAGTCTTTAGCTAACTGGACAGGAGGTATGTTATTTCTCTTATTTTGAGCAAAGGAAGGCCATCTGCAAACATACAGTAGTCAACTATGGAGATTTTAAAATGCATCGTGTTACTTCCTTAGCATTGATTGCAATACAAGTAGAATAAATATTTGAATAATACTTTAAATAATGTAAGAACTATTTTTAAATTAAATGAGTAGAGAGTTCGTTAGGAGTTCCTCCTGCACATAGCATTCCTTTAGCTTTTGTAGCAAGACTATTCATTGCCTTTAGAAGACATAAAATGCAGTAATCGCTTCTTCCCCTTTTTAAACTGACTTAGGGATCTACTTTCCCATTACCATTAATGAGAGTTATGGATATGCAGCAACATGAGACTAAATGAGACTAAGCCTTAGAGAGCCTCATGATAAGTAAATCATCTTTGCATCAGCATTTTAGAGGCTTTAGTATCCTTTCCCCCCCCTATTATTTATGGTACCTGATTACTTTGTTGATATTTAACATTTATTACATAAATTTTAGCTAAAATTTAGGTCGGCGCAATAAGTCAGTGTATCTGTTTGAAGGCTTATGTCTTGGACGTAGTAAAATGGTCTTTTTGTAATGGATGCCCATTTTTGTCAGCGGTCAAAGAGGACGAATAAGTGGGCCTTCGTGAAAGGTGAAGAGAAGCTACAGCAGAGCAACAGTGGAAAGTAATTGTGGACAAAAGACTTTTGTCGATCATAGTTCTGTAAAACCTATACTCTTTTGCTTCATTGGCTCCTAGTCCATCTTGTCTTAGTGTCAGTATTTTAAAAAATGGTTTCTGTTACCTGAAAAGAATATTAAAATGATGGAAGAACCCTAAAGAATCATATATTGAATAAACAGTCAGGGCTAAAGAAATAAATCTAGTTGAGGGATACATTTAATATACAAAATCACAAGCTTTCTGTAAAATATTAATTCAAACCTGCAGAAAATAACTGAAAATTATACACCTACTAAGCAATTTCAGTACTGATTTATTTTTACTTAAAAAGGCTATTGCTGTTACATTTTGTAGGATCTTTCCATAAGATTTTATTTTGTTTATCTCATAGTGACTTTAGCATGTTTTCTTGTGTAAGGACTCAAGACATCAGTCTTTATGATCATACAGACACAGCGATGCTGTTAGTCAATATAGTCTGTTATCCAGAGAATCGGAAGCAAAAGCCATTTCTTACTGATTTTAGAATAAGAATTACTGCAGAGCGGGTGGAAGTCTAATCCAGAAGTTCTCCTGATACTACTTTCACGATTTCAGAAACTTTCTTCAGCAGCCATACGTGAAACGGGCAACGCAGGACATAAACAGCGAAGCTCAGAGCTCTGCTTCCTCTTTGAGGATTGAGGATTGAACCACCTGGCGTTGCTGTATGCCATTTGAGACAGCCGTGTGCCCAATGGGTCTTGAGCTGATGTTTCTTTTAGGGATTGCAGAGTAATTTACAAACTCAAGTTAAGTTTCACAGCATCCCTATATGTATAGGTAAAGTACAGATAATAGGTAAGTAACTTAATGCCTGGTGCGTAAAGGACCAAACTCTGCTTTGGTTTCTAGACCTCAGCTGGCGTTGTAACTCCAGGAAGCAGAAAATCTGTCTGAAGCATTTTGGTCTATGTTTCTCTAAGTTAGCTGTTGCTGAGACGTAATGAACGTGGGCCATTGTATTTGCAGACTGGAGTAAACCTGTGGCAGAAATCATGTCTCATCTCTTAGCAGAATACTGTTGGTGGTACCTGGTGGGACTGTCGCATGTCTCCAACAGGGATGAGTCCTCCTGCTTAGGGGATGCGGCAAGCAGAGCCCCCCTGTATTGGGACACAGATACACAGCTGTATTAGAAAGCATGATTAATCTATGACAGTTTAAGAATAGGTCAGCCCCTTTGCAAAAGGAACTGTTTATAATGTGTATTGCAACATGATTATAAGGGAGATGGTTTGATTTTTTTTTTATGATTTTCAGAGAAACTCACGACTGCGTAAATGCTAGTTACCCAGGTAATTTTTAGTAGCTAGCCTCTATTGTTCTTCACCGTATTGTAAAAGCAGAGAAGGCATGAGATCAGGCATTTGCATTGAGATGTTTGGTGCACTATGTAACTGCAGTTGAGAGCTGGAACCGTGATCTATACAAAATCCCTCACAAAGGCCAGCTATTAAAAAAATGTTACATTCATTGTCTTGGTTTCATCCAGAAAAGAAATCGCCCCTCTCTGTGCAAGTTATTTGGAGAAATGTGTGCTGTTTGCCTTTCCAGATGCTACTTTGTTCCTTTCCGGTGACTTTAAAAAATTTAAAAGATAACAAGAAGCCATTAAAAATGTGTATGTGTATACATCCTTGGCTGTGTATGGCTCTCCATTATTAAGTGCATAGTTCTTAGAATTTGAAGTCCATTCTTCCTGTTTGCTGTGCTGAAAACCCACCATGAAATTATTGTTATTTTTTGCAGACGTCTTTTACTTTTCAAGTTTTAGTCTTTCAGAAGTAAAGTTGCTATGGTATGAGAATGACGGGCAGCAAGATGTTTGAATTGGATAGGGTCACATTATCTAGATACCATATATCGTAAAGATTACATTCAGGGTTTGTATTAGGAAAAGCTATTGGGTTCACCAAGGCTCTGTACTAAGATGAGTGATTGTTGCAGGTGTGACTATAAAAATGTTTGTGTTTAATTTATGGTATATAATTCTAGTGTTCTGTATTTAGAACAAATTTAAAACTGTACTCCTTACTGATGCATTAATTAAGGTATTCAGCTTTGGTTTTCAATAATATGGTCCAGTTCCTACATTCACAGTTAAAATCTCATGGTACTTCATGGGTGGTTTCTGTTTCTCAAATCCATGCACCTGGTATAAGCATTTTATGAATTTTTTTTAAATGCATCACTCAGATACATGGTCTTTTGCCTATAAATGACAGATTTAATGCTGAATGACTAATATCCTGTAAAATAACAGAGCTAGAGAGAGCTTTTTAAATACAAATGTTTTAATACTCCATAGTGCTTAGAGTTAATGCATGTCTCTTGCCTACATCTACTGCGAATATCAACACATACTGTTCATCTCTTTTTTTGTTGTTGTTTTTGTCTATTGCTGTTTTATGCATGAGAAAGTTCTTGTTTTCTACTCTGTGCTTGGCTGGCTTTTTCTTTTTTTGTTACTTAGTCCTGTGTTTGTACTGATTGCTTTTTTGCATGCAAATTACAGAATGTCATGGAAATGAGAGAGCTCTGAAAAAAAAGGAAAGATAATGCTGAGTTCCAACTGTCTTTTGTTTGTGCGTAAGTGTGTAAAATATATGACATGGAAATATTTTCAGAATAGCCTTTGACTTTCCTTCTGGTGTATATTTTTATTACTCAGTAAAGGAGCGGGCATTTTTCCCATTGGAAAATATGATGAATTTATTAATACTTGTTAATAATACAGGTGGTGGGCATGAAAGAATTTTATCTTGCCATCCATTTATAAGAATAAGGACTTATGATATTGTGTGTCTTGCCCAAGCTAAAACTTTAATTCCACATTAAATGCAACTTTTGTATACTGTGCGCGAAACCCTGGCCCCATTGAAATCAATGGCAAAAATCATTGTCTTCAATTGGTCTAGGATTTCACTCTTGTTTCTAGTTTACATATGGATTTTCATGTTTCTTTACAAATATCTCAGCAGGTAGTCAAAGGTTTCAAGGGAATCTACAATTCTGTTTAAAAGAGAATGTAATGAGTGTGTCAAGGAAAAAAAAAAAAGCCAAACCCATGCTTATCTTTGTAAAGCATGAGCTTAAATGGTTGAACTTAGAAACGTGAATTAGCATTTCACAGAAAATATCATTTTAACCAACTGTCAAGACATTTATTAGCCACTTTATTGCAAGAGGTAATTTGACAGTTCTTGTCTCCACTGTTCCTAATAACAACAACAACAAAAAACAATTAAATTAAGTGGATAAATATAGTTTATGGTGGGTATGCTTTTAGTAAACAAGCTTTGATTCTTCATTTAAAAACAATAAAGCACTGGGCACTCTTTGATTCTTGTGCTAGATGTTTCTAATAGCCATACCCCCTAGGGAAGGTTTTGCTGTAATGTTTGAAAAACGTAATGAAAAATTGGTTGTTATAAACTAAGATTTCCCTCCCTGCAAATGTTTTTCTTGAATCATCCATGGGAATTTAAATATTCACTGTTTTTTTTCCTCAGTCTTGTATATTCTTGAATTGTCTTTTTTCCTCCATTTTCTCCGTTCTCAATCCTAGGTCCCCTTACAAAGAAACAGACAGATGATTTAGGTGATAATGACGGTGCTGAAGATGAAGGTATTTTTTTTGCCGCCAAACTGATTTGCATGACAAGGATCCCTGAAAATCTTTTTTCTCCCCTCTTTTTTTGACTTCTTGTCTTCTTTTGAAGAGTTTTTTTTTTATTCCCATTTTTGATGTGTTTTGTCTTCTTGCTTGTTGTTATACATATATATATTTTTAATTTTTTAAAAGAAAGAATGTTGTTAAGTTCTACGTTTTGATACAAAACAGTAACAATATTTAAAGAGGAGGGTTTTTTGTTTTCTTGAAATGGACTTTTGATATGTTGCATCCCACCTTTTGACTGAATTTTGTCCATACTATTTAAACTAACACTCTTTTAAAGTTTCTCTGTACACCTTTTTGCATGTTTTCTAACCCTATGTATTTCACCAAGTACAAAGATGTTTCTTTTTTCACTGACTGATCTCAGTTTGATAAACGTGTAAAATGTTGTGTTTATGAAAGGAAAAATACAGAAAATTCTTAGAAAGTGTCTCTTAAGCAACTGGATTTCCCCAAATACAAAACCTTCTGCATTTACATTGCCATGACCAACTACAAATGAATGCAAGACTACCCTACCTCCCTCTAGAAGAGAGGTAGCCCAAGTACGGTAGGCAATATTTGCAGGTGGTGAGGCTCTACGCAGCACCAGTGAATTCAGTGGAGCTAAACTGATGTCGTCTAAAGGATTCCGATCCCTTTTGTTTTCTACAAGCATAGAAAGATGGCTGTCTGCTTGTGCTGACCCTTAAAAAACCTATTACCAAGTAAAATTGAAAGTTTGAAATGTCAAGCATATTATTCTGTTTATGAATTATGTCTGTTAATCATATAAACTATGCAGATTTGATATTTTTTCAGGGCTATGAAAATGGTAACAAGAGGCTCTTTCTCCCAAGCAGTCTCATCCCTTCAAGTAGATGTGCTTCAAAATTCTGAATCTTAAACACATACTTTGTATATTTTATGGTCAACGAGTAAAACAAATTATCATATAGGACTGGTAGAGTTGCTGCTTGCTTCTCTGCTAGTATCGGGGGGCTTTTTGCCAGATACTAAGATGAAGCTTAACTTGTAAACTGCAAGGCTCTTGATTAAGAAATTTTTCATCACACAGAGCATTAACTGTTTTACTCAAACGGAAAGGTGCAGTCCTATCACAAAAGATGAAGGAAGGCAAATACGAGCATTTAACTTCTTACCCAGTGATTGAACAGAGACTTTACAAATAAACCCACAAATTTATACGTGTCTGATTTACGATCCTCTACTTGAATATGCATGTTAAGCATATGAATGGAAGCCCACCAGTTGGCCCAAGATTTGAACGAAGAACCTAATTGACAGTCTCCTTTGAAAGCTCTCATATTACTCAGAGCTAAGTATGATAATTCAGATCCACTGAGTTCCATGAGGCCAAGTCACTTTTACATTAGTTCATGACAATATTGCATGTGACATTCTTGTGTATTCTGCAAGACCTGTGATACTGAATTAGCCATTGTAGAAGTTACTCTGTCTTGTTTTAATAATACATTTTAAGAAGCTGTTTGAAACCTGGGTTGTTCATCCAGTGGACTTTAATGACTCTCCTAAATTGCTGTATAATTGTCAAGACAGATGCTAATGGCTTAACAATTGTTGAGTCCTTCTCTGCTTAGACACACCTAAAAGAGACTACTCATTTTACTAAAATTCAGCAGAGAGTGGTTGCTATCAGAAAGCAGTTCAGTACGTAGAGTCAGATGAGAGTAGGGGTCTCAGTCTTTGGAGAACAAGTGTCCGTGTCAGAGAAAACCCCTCTTCCACATTGACAACTGTAGGAGAGAGAGAGAAAGGACCGTAAGAACAGAGCAGCCAAACTAAGGGGGAAGAAACACATTTACAACATTAATAAATCTCTGTAATTTATAGGACTGGGATTAATTTTCTCTGGCATACAAGTGACAGTTTTGTTCTTTCTGTGCCAATAGAAGAATGCAGGCAGTAATTAGACTTTCACTGCTTCTGAGAGTCAGAGAGACAGGGCAAATTTAAATTTTTATGATCAGTAGACACCGAAGGCTGCTGGGATGTCTGCTGGGTTGGTAGAGACCCTGTCTGCTGAGGGCCGGCACTTCACTGTCCCTCAGTGGAGGAGCACTATCAGATGATGGGACTGGCATTTTGTGAACCTGCTCGTCTACACTGGAACTCTAGCACTGGTTGCATATGCAGAACTGAAGAGTTCACAAACTTTGTCATATGTGTTTGGGTGTGAGTAGCAGGAAAGAGAGAGGCAAAGCAAAAAGCCACGTTAGCAGTCTAGATTTCTGCTAAGCTGTCCATCAAACCCTTCATCTTTTGCAGTATGGTAGTTTTTACTCAATATAAAAATCTACAAAGAATAACTGCAGACAAAATGGAACAAATACCAAACTGGATGATTTATGAAGTTGGAATATTAGGGAAATTGGGCTATACATGGTGAAAAACAACTGTGTCATAACATAACCATAGAATTCATGCTACATGACAACGCCCAGTGATTTCTAAAAGGCCCCGTGGTCTCTGTGTTCAGAGATTCAGAGTGTCCGTTTCTCGTATTATGCCTTTCCTGAAGAAATATTTTTTTATAGCAGCTCCTTGGATCAAATGCCTGGAAAGTATTCTATATTGTGTCACTCAAACATCAGAGTTTGATTAGAAGATTTCATTTTAAAACAGCGTTCAATAATCCTGCTCCCATCTGCTGCTACATGTCACTACCACAGTATTGCGGTCCAAACCTTGCCAGCACAAGCACTGGAATCAGTAATCAGACTTGGATCTCTGGTATGTGCTGCAACCAGTAGACCAGGCTTAATTAGATCATTTTTCATTTTTGTTTTCAAAAGACCCAAAGGCAGCAGTGCACATTACCAGCTAATGATCTGCAAATTTGCTGTTTAAAAAATGAAGGTGTTTTCAAATTCTATGAGTGTGAAAAGTCAGAAATTATGTCTTTTCTTTCCCCAGTCTGGGTGCATTCTTGTTTCTGTTTAACCCTTTCATGTCTACACTTGGAATTGCTTACCTGTTTTTCAATAAGTATTGAACTACTTGAGCAGGCACCAAAACCGAGAGTGACAAAAGCACCTGCAACCAGTGAGCACTGGGGGTTTCCCTTTTTGTACCAGTGGTGGATTTGCCTGTTTGCTGCCGTGCAGGTAACCAATACCTAGTGTAGGTGCAAGATTTAACTTTCAATTGCTCAGCAGTTGAATAAACTGTACCTTCCCCAGTCTAGAAATAAGACTTGGTTTAAAACAGTAAAATATTTTAATCTTAATATCTTACCTCAGTCTTAATTTTGGTAAGGTAATAATTTAACTTGATTTAATTTGGCTATAGCAAAAACCAGTGACTCCTTGTGCACCCTTAGTTCCTATATGCTAAAATCCTTAGCATGTCTTAAAATACAGCAACACAAATCATTAATCAGCCTGTGGCGCTCAGGGATCAGAACTGGACTTCTAGGTAGTTAGCGCTGTATGAAATATCTGTGAAGGATTGCTCACAAATGAATTCTTATCATCCACCATTCTGTCATACACACCTTACCTAGCGCATCAATCTGTCAATCTTAGATGCTTATTTAGTCCCCAATGCTATTTGAGCGTCTCTCAATTTTTAATGTATTCAGTCTCGCAGCATCCCTCTGCGATAGAGGAATGCTATTATTCCGTTTTTAGAAATGAGGAATACAGATGCTAAGTTTGAGGAATGCAGACACCATGTCCATAGAAAAGCAGGGAACTGTGAGAGCACATGCCTCAGAAGCGGGGTCTGCACTCTAATTGCTTGGTGTTTCTACTCTTCCCTTCTCCACTCCAATCTCTCCTGTGAAAAAGGAGACAGATTAGGAGCAGATGTGGCTGTTTGTTCACAGGCTATAACTGTGATGATTCTGGTCATTTAGTCTGATGCTCTGTCTTATATGGGCTATTGGACTTCCTTGACTGAAGGAAGTTCTTGGTCCAGAGCATGTTTAAATCAAAACAAACAAAAATCCACTCAAATTTTAAATTGCTAATGAAGCAGAATGCATCTGCAAATCCCTTTTTATGCTTAACAGACTGTAGCATCATTGGCGCAAAAGAGCAAGTTTCAGAATTGAGGATCTTCTCCAGAAACCCCTATCACTCCATTAGTATTAAAATAGACTAGGTTGCTAAGTTTAGCATTTCACCTGCTTTCAACTGTCATGGTAAGAAATAGGGAGAGAAACAATCTTTCCGTCTGGCACTCGTTGTACATTTTCGGACTTCAGAGATCAGTAAACAGCAGAACACATTTGTCTATCTCGCAAAGCAACCACATGCTCCAGCCTTAATTAGAGCCTCTAATTAGTTCCAGCCAGGCTGGAGTAGCACAGATCTTACCACTTTGGGTGAACTTGTTGACTGATACACACAGACATATTCATGATTCCTGTTCATCCTATCACCTGTGTTAGTTCTGTGATTCCAACTCCCAAGTACAGATTCCAATGCCACTTGCGTATTAAATTTTGCTGATTATATTTTCCCTTTACACTGAGAACCTCAGTTCAGATTATCCTGAATTTTTGCAGTGACGTTATTAATACTTGAAAACATGCATAGTAAAAATTCTGACAGACCTTTGATTTAAGTACCTCTTTGGGGCTCCATTATACTTTTAGCACTGCCGAGCATTGCTTGTATGGTGAAGAGTCTGTCAGCTTTGGCATTTCTAACCATCATCTTTTAATAATTTAAAATTACTACTTACCTGGCTATTGAGGTCCTACTCTAATGAGATCTGCTCCAGATACTTACCTGTAAAAGCATAGGCCTTTTTTAATGTTAGAATATACATTCATATAGTCCTCCATCAGGATCTCAAATGACTTTCAGGTAAAGGTAGTTACGTATTTGAGAGTGCGCAAAAGGATCCGTTGGTTTGACAGATACAAAAACAAACAGAAAAAGGAGAATTCTATTTGTCTGAAACTTGATGGGTGCAGGCTGCGTTTTAAAATACGGAACATGCCTGGAGCCTCGCTGCTGCTCCTAACAGAAGTTCAATAGGTACTGCAATAGTCTCAGGACATCTAGTTTTATGTCACGTTAAAAACATAGCATTAATGGATGTTTATCTGTTAGCACTGATAAGTGCACTAGCTTATTAAGGTAGCAGTGCATCTATGAGGCGTCTGATAGATTTGGACGGAAAGCTCAAATACTGTCAAAAGGCTTTTACATGATTAAGAGCTGCACTGATTGGTACCATGCTCTGCTTATTATTTTAGGATAAATGCTTACGAAAGACCTACACGTATATTTATATCATATTTTATGTAAGGAACACATAGATTTTACAGTAACCGGTCTGAAAGTTTTCCACTGTTCTTGTGGTGTTTCATGTTCAAATAACAAGATTTACTTAATACTCTGCATCAAATTGTCACATTTTTTTTTTATAGCATTTAGAAAAACACTGCTTGTGACATCTGTGCTAAACTAATTATATTTTTGTGCTAAGTTGTCTCCGGGTAGGCTTGCTTCCTTTCCTATTTTGGTTGTTCCCTGCAAATTATACTTGTTAGGCCACGTGGCCAATTCACATCAGCTTCAAATGACTGAAGCTATAATTATGTTTTGCTATATGTGACAATTGTGACTGGTATTCACAGTCAGACCTGGTTCCCTGTTGTGCGATGTAACAAACATAGAATAAAAGACAGCCCTATTCCTAAATTGCCTGTAATGTAATTAAGACCAGACATAAAAACTGGATGCAACAAACATTAGAAAGGTACAAAAGAGAGGAGATGATGGAAAACATAACGAGAAAGTTCATGTATATGTCATATAAATGCCATCATTCTCTGCTAATACAGTAAGACTTACTTAGGTGTTTTATGAACTAGCAATTTAAAGTTAAACAAATCACAGCACTCAAAACTTATCTTCTCTGAGTACAGAAACAGAACAGAGTTGAATTTGAGAAGGATTTTGAACAGCACTATCCCTGCATCTGTCTTTGAAAATATTCGTGTGTCTGCTTTTTAATTAAAGTGACACTTAATAAAATGCAACAAAAAGCACAGTATGTAACTACATTAAATCAGTATGTAAATCTACAGTTCTTGGCAGACGCTTGCACCCCAATTCTTTTAGGCCTGTTCAGAATGAGCTAGTTTCACGAATAACTGTTAATCTGCATCCATGAATCTCTGTGAGACAGTGTACCTGCAGTTTACTGAGACCGCTCCAGCACGTGAAGAGCTCCATAGCTTCTATAGAATCCATAGCCCAAAGTCCCGCTAGCTTCAGCTGAATGCTGGATGACCTCACAGATGTCTCCACTACTAGATTACTGCCTGAAAAACACACAGAAGCACATTTTTTCTTTTACAGAAGGGTTTTCTCTTAAGACTGATGACTTTGGCAAAGCAGCACGAGGAAAATTCATACTGCATGTCATCTACTTTGACATGGCACATAGAGCTGAAAAATTAGTCTTTATCTGTCTATAATCTTTATAAGAATATTAGTAGTAGGAAATAAGTATGATGTGGACAGAATTTACTCAGAGAATCACTTCTTCATTTGTTAGATTTTACTCCTGAACGTGTGCTTACTTTCTCAGATGAAGGACACCTATTCTTTTCTAAATATCCCAATATTATTTTCCAGATAAACAGACCAGTACTACCAACATTTCATTACTGTTCTCAGTTGGTGCTCTGTAATTCTATGTAATTTTAATTAAAGAAGAATTCTGAGACAGTCTCCCCCTGTGTTACCACCAAGCGTACAATTAACTGCATACAGTTTCTGCTGGGAACAGTCACACAGTGATTTCAGATTAATAATTTATTGTTGCTTCCATATTTGTATCCAAAAAAAAAAAAAAAAGGCAGCATAGACTATGAACAAATGATCTATTGAAAAGAGTATATGAATTTGAAAAGACTTTTTCCTCGGTGTAGATTTTAAACCTTGGGAGCTCATAATTCTATCCTGTGGACAATGAAGATAAATAATCGCCTTAGCTTTACATGCTGAAAATTACATGTTGGAGAGCCCTTACTATATGCTTGAGGGAGGAAAGCAATACAAGAATTTCATGCACAACCTTTCATCATCCTTTTAGTCTTTGAATAAATGATTGTTCCAGTATGCCCGATAGTGAAGATCCAATTTCTGATCTTGACTCTTCCAGCGTTTTCTTCAAATTGGAATCAGTATCAAAATAATAGTAACAAGTGGCTTTCTATAAACAGACACATCTGTGGTGATCTTTTTCAGCAAATGGCAAAAGCAGGTCTTTTAGTGTAACTGCCCTCACCTAGTTGTCTTTACAATGCTTCAGAAACGATTCAAACAATTCTACAGAGAGCTTACTTGAAAGCTTCTTAACTAAGATTCCTCCAAATCAAAGGAGTGAGCAATACATCTGAAGTTTCTTCAAACGCTGAAGTGAGTAGTCAGAGAAGTCACTGGAATACTGTCCTAATGACGAAAAATGTCTTCAAATCAGAATATGCAGTACAGTTCCTCATTGGGAAGTTTTCATATGCTCTCTTGTTATTGTCTTTCTTGATTTTTAGGGAATATTAGAATGAAATATTATGACTTGGGCAGTGGAAAAGACTCAGGCACCTAGTAAATGAGATCAAAATACAACTTAATGCAGATGTAAAAGTTTAAATTTTAAGCCTTAGCTGATCTCTTTCCAGTCCAACAGAAAGAATCTTTTTAAAAAACATATTATCCCACCCCTAACTGTTGCTTTGAATTGGTACTTAAGAAGAACTTTCCTCACAAGGGGCAGTGGTGTTCAGATATTCAAAATTTTATTCTGAGTAGATGCATGAATTTGTAAATAGGACTATTTGGGGGAGAGGGAGGGATACCCAAATCTAAGTTTTCATTAAAAAGAAACTCAAAGCAGTATGTCGATATCTAATTTTATT
The DNA here is from genome assembly GCA_008921705.1 of Burhinus oedicnemus. Taxonomy (NCBI): domain Eukaryota; kingdom Metazoa; phylum Chordata; class Aves; order Charadriiformes; family Burhinidae; genus Burhinus; species Burhinus oedicnemus. The sequence goes on from VFFE01007724.1 coordinate 2,697,253, forward strand.
GTCTGAGAGAATGGCAGAGCTTCTAAGATTTAAAATTTTTACCTGCATTCAGTGTTACTTTTGAGAAACTTACTATTTCTTTGAATGCAGGGTGGGGATTTATAAACATTGTTCCAGGCAGCTATTTTTTCAAATATATAGTCCTTTTCACAATTCAGTAAAATAACAAGTACCCATGCTCCTTAAACTTCAGGCTACGCAGGTCACAAATAATATCCATTTGAGATCTCAGTGTTAAACAGCTTCCATGTACTTTTTGAAGACTTGGGCTTCAGACTTATCAAAAGACAGCTCTTTATACACCCTTTTTATAAATTACTGATCTTACTGTACTGGAAGCCATCAACAATTTATGTATGAGCAGAAATCTTGTTTATCTTAGTATGGTGAATTGCCTTTAGCTAAGTGGCTAAAGATGGGCTGAGCTTGCAGAAGTGTTTAGACTTGCCTAAATGAGCTCACACTGATGGTAGAAGACATTTGATGCCAGATTCAGCAGAAACAGATTCAGACCACTGTCCCATTGCATTTGAGCAAACATGTTACCATTTTCGATTCCTTTCTACTTTTCTGAGGCCAACAAGTGTTTCAAAAACATGAACTTTAGTTACAAGCAAGCCACAAAGAAACGCTTGTGCCCACCTGCCCTTTTCCTTATGTAAAAGATGTTGCTTGAGAAACACTTCAAGAAAAATAACCTCACTAAAAAAAATTAAAATATTGCATGTATCTTTTTTTGGTACTTTCTTGAGATAAAATGTGTCTTAATATTTTTTCCAGACATTCGGGACAGTGGGGGACCTAAGCCTGTGATGGTGTATATTCACGGAGGGTCCTACATGGAAGGCACTGGAAATTTATATGATGGCAGTGTTCTAGCAAGTTATGGGAATGTGATAGTCATCACAGTCAACTATCGCCTTGGGGTACTTGGTAAGAAGCTTTCAGCTTTCCGTTAATCCCTGCTATCTGCAATGCAATTCATGTTATCCGCGAGAATGTATTTAAAAAAACCAAAACAAACAAAACCACAACAGAAAAAAACTGAACAAGTAAAAGAACAGCAACAAACTTTTTTGTTTTCTTTGTCAAATAAAATGTTTGTTTTCTGGGGATGAGATATTATGGCATTGCAAGTATTATCTGGAAGAACCTGCTGTCGTGCTTTCGGTGGTATGAAACAGGTGTTGCCATTGGTGAGCTGTTCAGACAAGAGGGGGTGGGTTTTTTTGGTGAATAACAGTGATGCTTTACTCCATAGACAGGTAAATTAGGGGTTTTTTTTTAAAAAAATGTTATGTCATAAGCAATAGGGTTTTCTGTTGGAAGAAAGAGACTAAGTTTTGATTACCACGATTTTTTCATACTTTGAAAAAGCGAAGGAGGTTATGAAAACATTATTTACTAAGAGCTTCTTACCTATTTGTTTTGCACTTCGTTGTGGTTTTGAAAAGTGTTATGGGTATAATTCATTTACATCCAGCATTTCTTTTCTAGGCCAAATTAGAGAGTGAAGAGAGTTACTTTTGATTGTTCCAAATACAGTGAATAGAATAGGCTGATGATGTTGGTAGGCTTGTGTGTTATCCCTCTGGTAGCTTGTATGTCTAAAAAATTAGACTTTGCTATTTGTTCAGTGTAGTTACGTGATACAAATTTGCCAGCTCTTGAGACAATATGATTGCTGGTTTGTTTTTTTTTTCCTGCGTATTCTACTGAAATGCGTGCTAAGACTCCTGAAAGCAGGAGTTCAATTCAACTGGGGTATTATGGAGGTTAGTACCGTAACTTCAGAATATACCTAGGTAGAAGGGTATTCCCTGTAACGTCTGAAGTGGGGTGATGAGCCAGGTCTCATTCACAGCAGTGAGTTGGTTCTGAAGACTAGTCAACTTTGTTTTCAGTTTGTGGGCGTTAGCAATGTCTGCTCCTCTGGTTTTCCTTTGCGTGGTCATTTTATTTCATCGTTGCTCTGTTTCTTTGTGCTTTGAATTCAGTTAGCACAATCCCCAAATTCATTAGTTCTGGTTTGCTCATCTGGGTAATTTTCTTCCAACAGTTTCATTTTTGTTAAAAATTGACATCTGGATACACTTTAATTTTGGGGAGAGAGAAGGGGTTTTGACTTTAGATTTTGAAACTTCGTCTGCTACGGTTTTGTTTCACAAGGGACTGAATCATTTCCAGAAAGATCATAACTATTTTTTGCTATATTTATCTCCTTTATATCCAGCTTGAGGTTTTATTTGTGATGTACTTCTTTAAGCAAAGAAATTCTGATATTTTGTATGTTTTTCTCCCTCCTCCTGTCTTCCAATTTGTATAGTGACTTCAAGTCCTTGGGCACATATTAGTGCAGTGGTTAATAATCTGTAATCTGTGCCTCTAATCAACATTTTATTTTTACACCAGTGCTCTCGCCTTTGATGTTTCAAACAACATTTATCTATATTATATGCCAGTAGGGTATTCTGCCCAGTAATACAGTATCCATTATCTGAAAGCACTGTTTATTTTTGTAAATTATTTAGTCTAATTCCTAAATTACTTGTAGTCGCAGTGCTTGAAAGTGCTAGTTGCTTGAAAGATGAAAATTAATTCACCTTCGTTGATGGTAATGGCTTTTCCACTTGTAATTTAACACTGATCCCTGAGGTAACCCACTGCTAACATCTTACTGAGCTTAGGAGGATTTCATTTGTATTCGTGCTTTTGTGGTTCTTTCGACTTTGTAGTCTTTACAGATCCTCAAGGGGCAGGGAGCTAATTTTCTTTTAAGTGGGACCTATTACAGTAACACCTCTAAAACTCACAGTAGAATCCAGTGATTGGTATGAATACTTGAAATTACTTTCAAACTGACTAAAAATAACCCTGTATCAGGCTTGCAGGGTTTTCTTAGTAAAATAAATGCACCTGTTAACTATATGTAGCAGTTGTTCAGATATTTTACATCTGGTACAATGCCTATCTGTCACGTATTAGGTAGTGCAGAAACACCCTAGTAATCAAAAAAGAAAATTTGCATGGTTTGCACTTTTTCTGCCTTTCTTTGTTTCCTGGTCTTAAGATAGCCTCAGATTAGAACTGTTGCATACTCATAATAGATACCAACTTTTACTTTTGCTCTTTTGAAACCCTCGTTCATTCCTGTACAGCAGAATGTTACCCTTTGAAGTCACATTAAGTAAGATATGGTTTTACAAACACATAGCTGACAAATTCCCAGCTTCCCATATCTGATCACATCCCATAAAGTGTGAGAGGTTCAGCTTCACTGTCCATTGCCTGTGGGACACCTAGATCTCACTTCACCGCTCTGTAAAATGCCTGGCTGTACAGGGAAAACAAATATGGGGATTTTTTTTTTCACATGAGAAGATGTAGGGACAAAATAAGGTCTGTGTTCTCACTTTCATACGACCTTTGTTGGTCTGGGTTTCTTGAATCAGTCTTTGTGGATATGTATCTTAATATAGATGATCTATGTAAGTCCTAGGAGTTCAGCTGTTGCTTCACCAAGATTCGCACTGTGACATTTCTTAACAAGAAAGCTGGTTAAATAAATGTTTAGAGCTGCAACAGCAACATTTTATTCCAGACCAATAGTGATGGGAAGGGAGGATATGCTGTGATATTAGATTCCTTACAGTACTATTATTAAGTCCTCAGGAGACAGCTTTTGGTGCAATTCAGGTTATTTTTCTGTTTATTCTTAGTTGAGACAACCTTTGTCCTATAGACTAATCTGCTTGAGGACCTGCATTTTATGAAGATGCAAAATTTGCTTCTAAATAAAATGTTAGCAATCCCTTAAGAGTTAAATCCATTTGGTAAAGAGAAAACAATGATAAAAATTAAAGAAGCATGGAGCAAGTGCATTTGAAAACCAAACAAAACCCCAGTGAGTTCCCTGGCCTGATTTTGTCGTTGAAACAAGTCTGAGAATGAAAGTCTGTTAGAATCTTTCCTTAGATAAAGATATGATGGAAGAGAGAACTGTTTGCCCTGGAAAATCAGGGACTACTGAAAAAGAAGCCATTGGAAACAGCCTATTTATATCTTCTTTAGATTCTCTTTAAATGCAAGTCTTGTGCAAGCAATCTTGTCTAGTGAGGAAGTAGTCTAATACCATTGAAGGACAACATAGGAGTAAGTGCAGATATATATTTATGGCTTGTTTGTGGGAAAGCACAGATATGAAGACAAGTTTGGATTTTGAACTCAACTAATTTGAGACTTCAAATGTTTATTTAAAACATCTCCAACTGGTAAAAAGCAGGAGCTTTTTATTTAAATTTCATAAAAGAAACGTAAAGGGATTATAAAAGGGGATCTATTTAACATCCAGAAAAGATCATGATAGACAGATTTAACACTGCCAGTGCTGTTTTCTGTGTTCTTTCTTATGAAAGGTTTATTTAGAAAAGGAGTATGCTTTGGGTCGGCATTGGCTGCTCCCCCTTTTGCTCTCAAGAGGGCAGAGAAAGGAGAGAGCTGGTTTATGCTAACTGCATACTCATTTCTTCATTTTATTAATTGATACTTCTTGTTCTTGATTATCTTTTAACCACGGGACTTTAATAGAACTAAAAGAAACATTTTTAATGCAGCTCACAAACTGAACTGGGGCATGGAGGAATGATTCACAGGAATCTCTAGGTTAAGCACTGCTTTAAGTTTCCCATTTTTTTTCCTCTTTAAGAGGCAGTGGTTTTCCTTACAGAAAGAGTAAATTGTCATTCCAAAGGTCTGGGTTAAAAGGTGATAATAAAGAAAAAGGAAAAATTGTATGTATTTTGTATTTTCTATTTGGCATTCTAAATATCTGCATTGGGAAGGCAAACATTCTGTAACTGTAAGACCTTAATTTATGCCCGAATGGAAGCATGCCCACAAGTGAGATTGTCTCAGTTATGCTTTCTTTCATTATAAGCAATTTTCCTTTTGAGGAGGGTATAGGAACCATTGCCGTCATTTAGTCTTTTATTTATATTGTCATCCTTTAGTTGGAGGATATTGACTGGGATTACTGAGTAGAAAACACCTATCCAGGTATTTCGCCACTTCGATTTTTTTTGCCAGTTTGTACTTTTAATGCTGAAAGTAAAGTCACTGCAGCACACTGTTTGAAAGACCTGGTATCCTTATTCTTACTAGTACATTATTTCCCAAATAACTGCACTGAAATCAATGGGGCTCATAAGGACAGTGCTTCCCCTTGTGACAGGGCCTCGTTGCCCATAGTTTGAAATGATACAATGAAGAAAAAGGGTACTGGAAAATTGCTCCTCATGCCCAGAGCTTCGTCTCAGAAAAGCTATTCTTAAGTCTGTTGTGTTTTCCAGCCCAAACCTCAGTTTTCCAGCAGTGTGTTTTGTCAGCTGGCTATGTTGGGCTGCAGCATTCATGTAAAATAAAACTCAGAACAGTGAAAGAAAACAGAACAAAACAAAAAATACTGACGCAAAAGCCCTTTCCTGCTTTTGTTAATGACCGTTAGAGCTTTATGGACGATGTAGTGACAGAGGATGAGTCTCATTATGCCTTAATATGTTTTGTTGCTGCATGTCAGAATACATTAGGTTTGGACGTTCATATTGCTTCTGTGCAGAATCATGCCAACCAGCAGTATGTTATGGGCTGAAGAGGCATGTGAAATATAAGGATACAGCCCTGCAGTAACTGTTGGGCAACCTGTGCCAAGCCCAGCGTTTCTACCATTACCCGTCTTTCTCTTAAGCAAGACATTGCACGTTCCCAACAGGCAAAAAATAATGCACGACCTTTCCTTTATGAGTAAGTTTATGCACATGAGTTTGTTCCCATTGCTATAGTAATTCCAGAATGTAGTTTAGTGAACCTTTCCATGGGATGAAGAATTATCTAGTTGACCATTTACAGGATTGAACACAGAGATGAGAATATATTATAATGAAAAACTAATTCAGAACAACTTGGAAGTACCTGCCTATTTCAGGAGTCTAATTCCATTGTGATTGACAAGAAGGTGGTGTCTTGTTTTGATATTTTTCTCTTTCTAAATAGAATAATGTCCCATTTTTTTTCCCAGTGCTTTCAAATTAGATCTGGTTTTTTCAGTCTTAGTCTAATTTGTTAGACTAAGATAGACTTGTTAGACTTTGTTAGACTGATAGATCCTTATTTTGGTAATTATTTGTTTTGTATTGTTCCCATCACATAGTTTGGGGTTTTTTTACTACCTTTCTTTTTTCTTCATTTTGACATCATGGTAATATTACTGAAAATATTAAACAAAGGATATCTTTCAAATATGTTTCAAAATCATATACAAAATTTAGACATAACCTTTTCAAAAATTACTTCATATCAGATTAAAAAAAACTTTAGTCAACTTTATAAAGATAATGTGATGAATTAGCATCCTGTGTCACTTAAGTATTTTTGCATATTAACCTATGATGTTCTTATTCTGCAACCTGGAGAGTTGTCGCTCCTCCTGAAAATAAGCCTCTTCACTTTAGTAAAAGTAAACATCACCCACTCAAAGCATAGTGACTATTCAGTGAAAATAACAGTGGAATAAGAAAGTTTATGTTAGATGTCAAAGGAGATAAAAAAATGCAGCAAGATTCTTTTTCTTGCATTGGTTGGACTGTGGGGTTTTCTTTGATAGTTCACAATTTAATATCCAGTAAAACTGGGAAAATGTTTGATCATTAGTGTCAGTGACAAGCGCATCCATTATCTTTTTATGAAACCTTAAAGGTACTGTCAGGAGATGGGGTTTTATTCCGGCTTTGCTGTACCACCAAAGGGTCTCTGATGAGCCTTCTTTCTTTTATCCGTTTCCTAACATGTTTGAGTAAAAATGATAGATGAACAGAAGATTGTATATTATTGCCTAATTAAAAGTACATTATATTGAAAGTAAAGATGGGAAATTAATAGCAAAGCACATCAAAATGTGCAGTCCAAAATAATTCATGTAAGTTTTCTGAATTGGAAGAACATGCAGAGAATGTTAATTCATAAACACTTTTGGCAGCTTCATAACAAGTCTCCTTTAGATATATGAGTATTTGGTTGCTTATAGATGAAATTTTGACATTTTGGCGTTACGCAGTAGGGAAAGCGTCCCTGTATCTGATCCCACCTTAGCCTTGGGCATCACTGTTTGTTGGTATGAAGCACTCCAAATGAATTTGATGCTAGATAAATAGAAGAGGTTAAGATAGAAAGCATACTGCAGTTATCTGTTCCCTCGGATGGTGTATTTCACAAGGTTCCATTTAGGCATACTTAGAATTCTAAAAATGTATTGGACAATTCTTATTTAACACAGTAGGTAACCTCAGGTCAGCCCAGTTTGCAGAAGGCCCAAGCACAGCTCATCTAGATTTAGAGTGTCCTAATTTCATAGGTCCATTAATAGAATTAGCATTCAGATCTCAAACCTGCTGTAATTAATGACATTTTAGTGGCTTTTTTGTGAGCTAGTACCAGCCAAAGGGAGTCATGTATGCAGTGAAGCAGAGAAAGGAAGATTGCCACACTTGAATCTGTACCATCAAAATGACAAAATGGACTTGCGGTAAACAGTAGGTTATTGACTAGATATGTTTAAAGGGTCAACTGCAGTGCACAGCAGGCAAGATATTTATGAAATAGGAACCCTGAATACATAGTGCACTTTTAAAATGAACCATTTCTTTCCTATTTGTGCTTTTTCTAGCACAGCAAATTGACATTATCCATCTGCTTGGATAGATGGATACACACCCGCTTCTCTATTTTTTAGGGCACAAAGACATCATTTTGTTTGCCATTGAATAGGTTTCTATCTGGGTGCAGGTACATTTTAAATAACAGGTTTATTCTAACATTAGTCACTAGACTTCTTTTTTTGGTAAACACAAAAATAACAAATAACAAACTTTAAAACTATTCATTTCGGCATAAGAGCAGTTTGTGTCATTTCTGTCAAGAGAAATTACTTTTTGGTAAGATAAATACCCTTGATCAATATTTAATCATATAATAAAAGTATTCCAGTTTTTCCAAATAGCAGATTTATCTTTGAGAACATAATAAACTTCAACTTGATAATATTTGCAAAATAGGAAAGAAAAAAATGTTCACTGAAGACAAATTATAGACATCTTACTGCCTCAGAAAAAAAAATCAAAATCTTTGACCCTGTTATCCCACATGAAGTTATTTGTAATTTTTATGATCTAGTTATGTGTAGCTACCTTCTCTTTCCTTTAAGTAATATCTGCCCAAATTACTTTTACACCATCACTGATCCCTATTCAAAACCTCTAATCTACAGTATTACAAATGTTTCAGGTATACAAAATAACTTCTATTATACACTGTCCTAAGCCTTTGGTTGTCTGGTGATGGGAGACCTGTCAGGAAGCCACATTTAGCCTCATCCTTAGAAGCAAACAGAATTTAGGCTACTCTGCATTTGCCACGATGCCAAACTTCCCAGTAAAGGATCTGTCTTGACTGCAAACCAAGAGGTGGGGATAAGTTAGGATTTTTATGCAATCTGTATCTCAGTGCATGGCATTCCAACACTGAAATAATCCTCTGAGTTTCCAAAATTCTGATTTTCAACCAAGACAGGAAGACATTAAGAAATACACTACAGCATCTAGGCTAGATCTGAGCCCAGTCTTGGTGGGTCGGGCACTCTTCACTCCTGAGTTTTACAGTACTGTAATTCATGCCCAGAAAAAAAGGCAAATGAAGATTTTATTTTTTTTTGTCACTTCTGATAGAAGTAGCAGGACAAGTAGACAGCATACTTCTGAATTCCCAATTCATTGCATTTAATTACATGTATTAAAATAGTCCCAAGTTTTCTGAAGCTTAAATGAAGCACTTCTGTATACTGTGGGGCTTTGGAAGCAATAGATAACTTGACAGGGATTTCCATTGCAAATGTTGCTCTCGTTTTTCACACATTTGAAATGCATAAAATTGCTCAAGTTTTGTGTTTTTTCGTGTGCAAATTAGTTTACATATATAGGTACTAGCTCAAATACTGTTCTGATACTTCTTTGATGTAATGCCTCGTGATATTTTTGAATCAATTGAACAAGATCTGTATTTTAAAGTTGTAACAGGACTTTTTCTAACGGTTCAAAAGAGTAATGCGAAAAATAGATTGAGGACCAAAACTCTCTTGGCAGCAGTACTTGCAAGAAAGGGTCCTAAATTTTTCTTCTATTTAATGAGTAATCCATGTGTAAATGCCTGCCTTAGCCAGTGTAGAAAATTCTACAGTAAAATGTAGCAATTTGCATTACTTTCCAACGGAGAATATATAGAAGACTGCGTTGTTTGATATACTGATTTCTTACATCCCATGATGTACTGGCAAATATAAATATTATTTTGGTGAAAACTGAATTTGAATACATTATTACATGAAAAACTGCTAGGTGAAGGCCTATGAAAGGCCAGAGGAAATGATGTATATTGGTTGACACCCCTTATTAAGCAGAGTATGAAAATTGCCTTCAAACAGATATAAATTATAGAGACCAGCCTATTTGTAGAAGTATTTTGAGTATCTCTTGCATTTTATATGTTGCAAGCTAAATGTATTTTTGAAAAAAGAAATGTTACTTATATATCTTAATTAAGTATTTGAAATATCATCTCCATGTTTCAGGGCCTTTATTGTTGCTCAAAATAAGAAGCAAGGCAGAAATAAAACTTACTGAGGCTTTTAATTATTTGGCAGTAATTTTTTCACTCTTTTTGTGTCAAGCTTCTAATGAAATAGAATCAAAAAGAGGTGAGCAGACTTTCTCTGAGAGACTTGCTACACATTCAGGAATTATACTGATTTTAATTTTTTTTTTTGCTATATTTTTCTGTCAGCTCTTGAATGTTTGATTTTATGAAATCTCTGACATTCATTATCATTTGTTTATCTTCGTACCACTTTCCACCAGGATTTCTGTTGAGGGATCTTACTTTGCCATAGGTATGCTGAAAAAATTCTTTACTTTATTAATTGATTCATTACAGAAGTTCATTACAGAAGTTCATTACAGAAGTACAAAATATAAAGAGAAAACAGGCATAGTGCCATATAGCTCCAAAACATTTCAAAAAGGAAAGGCAAACATATCCCTAACCTGTTTTGCTTACTTAGGTTCTAATATCTCATGAATTTGGTAAGCACATATTTGTATCATCTCACTGATTTCAACAGAAAACATATGGGTAAATTCATTTCTTCTAAAAAAAAGTTTGTTTCCATCTCCACTTGTTGGTATTATTTATTGCGCATTAGTTGATTTGCTTCTATGACTGAAATTTTCCTTTCAACTTTAGCAAAATACTCTCGCTCAACTGAAAATGGCCTTGCATTTCATCTGTAAGGGTTTATTAAAGCAGTGAGACACGATAGGGTGTGCTTTACAGAGCCATTAATGCGTGCCCCATGTGTGCTGTGAGGCATGAGGCCAAAGGCCATGTGCTTTCAGCTACCCATGAACCATATTAATGACCCTGTAAAATACACTCCTGAGCGTCCTAATGCTATTATAATTACTGACTTTATTATTACATGCCTCTTGAAAAAAATTCTCTAAATATTTTCCTTTCGCTTTTATATAGTCCTTAACTAGGAAGGCTAATTTGTGGTAGGCTGAAAGGGAAATGTTCACGATCAAAGTAGTATTAACTTTCTTTTCACCATTTCTTTCTGACAATTTAAAATTTTCTTTTTTAACACTTCATGGGCTTGCACATCCTGCATGTTCAGAGCTTACAAACCATTTCATTGTTAAGTTTCTCCTGTTGCTGTAATTAATAACTGTTTGGATGCATATGGCTTGGATTTTGTTTCTCTTTAGGTTCTTGAATTTATATTAAAAAGATAACTTAAAATAGAAATGTACTCACTATTTCATGTATTTTCTTTCTAATAGAAAAGAATTCACTTGGCACCTACTTTGCTAATATAGATCTTTTCTAATGTGGGTTTCCTCCAGCTGAAGATGTGATTTAAAAATATTATTGATAAATAACAAGATACTACCTGCATTTTCCAGCAACCACAACACTTAACATCTGCATAGTGCCCGAATTCCGTTTTGCATTTGTCTTTAAGCTAAATGCTATGGAAGTGACGATCACAATTTGAAATTTAAGGTTACATTCTTAAATAGCTTTAAAATGACGCATACATTTCATTTTCTTTCCCTTCTGTAAGTACATAATGTTGCTTTTTCATCCTTTGGAAGTTCTATATAGTTTTTGGCTGGTTTCTTTTTATAAATATTTCATAGGTAGCGTTTGATGTCTGGTTCAAATTCAATCATGGCAGCGGATGTTTTTGTTGATAAGTTTCTTTTGAAAGTACTGTGTGCAAACAAATTTACAAACAGGAGTATATTCACTAGGTGTAGTGGAACTGATAATCTTGAAAAAAGAATTATCTAGAATAAATGCTCAGTTTTAACCTTTTTTTTTTCTTCAGACATACAAAATATAAACTCATAGCGTTACGTGGCTATAGCATATCAAAGATGCAGCTGAGGGTCAGGAAAAGCGTGGATAATGTTAAGGACATGGAAAAAAGCCCTCCTCTTGCAGACAATGTTGTCTTGTAACCGCTTCCAGTTCCAGATTACCGTACAGCACGCCCTCTTGCAAAACAGTTGTAAGCAGCTGTCATTAGGTGTAATCAGCTTTGCTGGAAACTTACCTGTTTTCACTAAGATCAACCACGAATAGGAAATATTACGTGTTTTGTACTGAACAATCAGTGACGACAGCATGTTGCATCCGTAGGAGAACCACTTGGTGCAGCGCCTCTGAAAGAAGCGGAGATTCTGTTTCTGCTGCCTCCAGCACCAAAGAAAACTGGGTCTATGTATTTGTTTTTCTCTGTTATTCCCGTTCTTATAAGCACCTGTGTGGCTCACCACTGTTGAAGTCTTCACAATGTTCCAGAATGACTCTGGACAAATTTTCAATATTGCACTAGGAGTTCGTGGGTCTTTCTCTGCTCTTACATGATTCTTTTGCAACACTCCAACAAAATGATTTTGAAAAATGAGCCCAAGTAGGTTTATTTCCCATTAATGATTGTATGCTGGCATTTGGATGATGGAAATGGATAAACCAAGTTCCTTTGTCTGACTCTTCAGAGCAGAGCTTTTGTCATGAGACTGCACTTTTCATCTACAGAAGCGCTTAGTCAGTCTTTTGCTGCTAAAACTTTTGAGTCCTTTTAAAAGCTTTTTCCATCACATTCTTTGTGGTTCCTCAGTGTATCCTCCCTGGAGATCTGCAGGAGTTAGGGAAAGATAATCAATCTCACTCTGAAAGAAACAAAATTACTTGTGACGATCAATGTGTGCTAATAGTTCCTTGTTAAAGTCATCCTGCAAAGTTGCAGGACCCAGCAGAAACATATTCAGAACGTGGTTCTGAGCTCTCGCTGCCAAGTAAGCGATATGCAGGAAGCCAAAAGAAGTGAACGAGCATATGATGGAGTTTGGTTTCCACTAGCTTCAATTTAAGTTTATATAGAATGAGGAAAATTTTTTCCAAAAAAAAGAGCCAGACTCTTCTTAGTGGTATCTAGCAAAAGGATGAGCAGCAATGGGCACCAATTATACAGGAAATTCCAGCAGGAAAAACCTTGTTTACTCTGAAGGCGGTCAAATGCTGGAACAGGTTGCCCAGAGAAGGTGTGGAGATATTCAAACCCCACCTGCACATGGTCCTGAGTAACTGGCTGTAGTCGACCCTGGTTTAAGCAGGGGAGGTGGTGGACTAAGCGGTCTCCGGAGCTCCCTGCTACCTTGAGGCTGTGATTCTGTGATCTTAAGGCATAGCAGGGGGATACCAAGTACTAAGAGGGGACAACTGAATTGTTCCCTAGATGTCTGCCTGATCTTTTAACTCCCGATTGTCTTTATAAACCTTGTCTCTGCATAGACTGGACTCTCAGGAAAATTAGTTAGCCCATTATGGTTGTCTTAGGCAAAAAATATGCTTTTCTGCAAAGCAATAGCCGCACTACTACCTTTTTTTAACCTGAGTAGATACATCATCTACTTTCACTTGCTATGATTTGTGCCGTGGCTCACAGGCACAGAAAGGATTACTTGTTCTACCATCCTCATGGAGTAAACTAGCGCTTGTTGTGACAGTCGGGCAGTGAGAGGTAACGATCCATCTCCTGCAAACTTTACAGTGGCTTAGGTCCAAAGCAGAGATGCCGAACCTGTTTCACACTTAAGCTAAGCCTTTCAAGGTCTTTTGGTAAACCTTGCACTTATCCTAGTATTACCCAGAAATTAAATATTGGGGGGTGAAGAATCACATGGTCACAGGTTAGATCAAGTGAAGGTTTATGCTTCAGTTTATTCAGTTGGAATTTGAGTTTTCTGGAAAGGAGCTCCTGATTTTGAGGAGTCCTAAAGACTGCCTGCAAGTTATAAGTGAGTGGAAGGCTACGTTTTCTCTCCCTTCGTTGCCTGTTTTTCCTCTTAGGAAAGGATCCAGTGTAAGCTGTACCTATAGCCATGAAATGTTGGCTTGTTCTAGTTAGATGTCAATTATTTAGGTTCAGCCTACCAATCCCTGACCTGTATGGCATTCTATTTTTTAACTTTGTTTTCATCGTGCCAGGATGTTTCCTCTGTGCTGCCGCTCATCTCACTGTTCCTTTTCCACACAATTTGGCAATTCCTGAGCACATATTTTTTCGCATCTCTTGCCACATATTGAAAAATCATATGTTGATGAAGACCAGTTTCTTAACTAAGAACTGCCTGTGCCATGGCTGAATACATCACTTGGGGTACGTTAGTGAAATTCTAAAACCTTACTTTTTGGAAGCTGATCGTACACTAAAAGCAGCAAAAAGAAAAAAAAAATTAAATTGCCAATTACAGCTAATAGCTTTCTGCAATTGACATGTATAAAGCAGCTTGAAGGTACTTTTAATATCAGCTTCTCAGTAAATGCAAGTAGTGAAATGCTTTGGAATGAAGCAGTTGCAAAAAGCAGGTTAAATGTCCCATGTTTAACAACTTGCAGAATCTGGAGGGCTGTTTTAAAGACATCTTAGGGGATTTCTCTGTAAGAATACAACTGATAAATGGTTTTGGTTTGTTTTCCCTTGAGACAGTTTACGTATATCTGATATTATTTGCTGCGTTTCCTTAAAAAAAAGTCCTCCTAAAATAATCTTAGTTTTAAAAAAATACGAAAAAGAGAAACCAATGCCTAGTGATAAATCTCATTATTTCATTAAGTGTTTTCATTAATACCAACTTTTTAATGTAAATATTGCTAAGGTGAATGAAACAAATTGAAGTACTTTTTTCTGAAAGCAGAAAAAGTATTTTGTATATTAAGTCACTCATTTTTCAGAAGGAATATCGTGGTAGTTTTAAAGATGGAAGAATTACAAGAAAAGCAAAGAACTTGTTAGTACTATGATAAGTGAGGAAATAAAGATCACTCACCAAAACAGGGCTTTCTGAACCTTTTTTTATATTTGTATTTTTCAGGGCTGTGTAAAGCACATTAAGTCCAGATGAAAGGTTAAGAGTGTAACAAACAAAGGCTGGAATGTGATTTTGATGGCTAAGCTGCACTTTGATCTTCAGACTGTAAAACACCGCTCCCTGGGTCAGCACTAACCTCAACAGGACAAACAATCAGTTGTTTGCTGCAGTATAAAATTCAAAATTCCTTATTTTATACCATGCTGGCAAACGTTCTTGTGGCACATCAAAGGAAGGAAAGGGAGAATGTAGGTGGTTTAGCAATTTGTGTAGTTTAGAGCAGCTCTAAATGTGTTTATTAAACATTTTCTTTAAAGTACTATGATCATTAACACATAGCATTATAGAAATGGATTTACATCAAATACTGAACAGCACTGATAATCTTGAAAATACTAATAATATATGTAATTACTTAAAACCAGGAATGAAATTGTAGATTATGTCATAGCTTAAAAAAAAAGTTCAATGCTTCTTTTAATTCAGTTAGACAAAATTACGTTTCCTACAATACTCAACTTTTCTCCTGTGTTATAATTTCCATTTTCTCCTACTCATTCATCCCTTCAGAAAGATGTCTACTTTTTTTTTTCCCCCTCAGTTTCACTTCTACTTTCCAAACACAATTAACCGTGCTCTCAGATCTGAAGCTGTGCCATTTGCACGTTGCTCCTTGCTGAGGGCAACACTCATCCAGCGCTCTTCAACGTACAGCGCATTGTCACATTCTGGGTGATGTGGGTAACCTTGACATCCTTCTCTAATGACACCCGAGTGAAAGCTTTTAAAGATTTCTTTACGCTAAGTTTTTATCTTGCTTACAATGTTACAACTCCAAAGAGATGTCAGTGACAGTGCCATGGTTTCACATCAGTCTGAAGAAAGAGGACAATTTGAGAGAGAAGGAAAACTATCTCGAGAGCATAATAAACAGAAAGAGTACAGTAGAAAATCTAGACCCTTTAAAAAAACCATGAGTTTGATGTTTCCTTTCTTTCTTTACACCTGGTCTTTGTTGCTAAAATAGTTTTTGTGATTTTATAACCGCTCATTATTTCTGTTGTTTCTGATTAACTATAAATACGAGTAGTTCTACTGATTGCCGTTAGATTGCTTGCATGTATAAAATTAACATATAATAGATGTTTATAGAATCTGAGTCTTGGAGAATACAGTGAAGAAAATAGCAAAAGTTTGTTCTTAAGGGAACTGGAAAAATAAATATTTTTTCCCCTTTGAATCTCAGTGCAGACTAAGTGTGATTTCAACTTGACCATGTTTCTTCTACGTATCAGTTGTAAAATAAATATTAATAATTCTAAAGACACTTACTGGAAAATTAATTACCTGTTCTTGATTATCTTAATAAAGCCTTTGTAGTATTTTACTGGATCATAGTAGTAAAAATGGTCTATTTTTAAAGAAACAAAACCTGATCATTGAAAACAATTTTGTTTCAGTTGAAACTACACCCATACTGACTTTTTTATGTACAAGATTATCACGTACTACGAATAGATATATCACAAGTGCATAGATTGCTTTTAAAAGTGTGACCATATCTTTTAATTATGGCCTTGATTCTAGCAAATTTCAGGCAATAAAAAATTCATTAATTTTAATTGTGTTGCATCGAGCCCCGTGTTTATGATGTGATGTAACTGTCCACTGCATTCGTGACATCTGACAATATAATTCTCAATCCTAAGGAAAGCACTAGGTTATATATATTGGTGCATGAATAGCCATCAGACAGTGCACAGTCAAGATCAAAAACCTATTCAGAGGATTCCTTCATCAACAATTAGAAAATTAAGTCAGAATGTGTATTTGTTTAAATGTATTTAGAAGTTACATTGTTCCTGTCATGATGATATCCACCTAAAGCTGATACAAGCTGTTGTTACTGACAGAACGACTGCATTTCAATCTGTTAGAGGTTGAAGGATATGCATATTTATTCCATAACTTTTTTTTTTTCCTCCAGAGATTGCCACCACTGAAAATTTGGCTAGCAGGAAAGAACTGACACACCATAAGTTTGAGCTGGCATGTTGTATAACAACGTTGTGATACGCCGTTTTAGCTTGTTTTATCTGAAAAAGAGATTTTTTTAGTGCCCTTTACAGTTGTTTCTCAGCAGAAGAGACAATACTGGAAATACACAGGTCGTTAAAACTACACTAGATTACACAAATGCCACTGCATATTATTTATCTATTTGTTAATTATACCTGACCAATTCATTAATGACTTTCTCTTTGGTTCATTACAGAGAGAGAGCTGGGGCTTATGACTCTGAGACTTCCGATACTCTAGCTGTGTACAGTCCAAATATTTGGTTTCTGGGATGCAACAGGCAGATTAACATAACGTATCCCATCCCACGCTTTCATCTTGATCACATTTGTTTTGTTTCTCAGCCCGTGAACGTTGGCCTCGCTGCCTGCCTGTACGCAGCTGCGTGGAAACCGCGAGGGGAGAGATTATTACTTGCTTCTTTCTTGTTCTACACCAAATAGCAGGTAGCAACGACATTTCCTTTCCCTTGATCCTCCAGCTTATGTTAGGCACTTTACACTAGTGAGTGCATAATACTTAAAGCTATTACCGTACAGTAAACCCTCTGAGACTCTATTCTAGGGTTTCTTGTCAAGGAGCTCGAGTGCTGTGTTGAATTGTGTGACACACAGGGAAGTTAATAAAGGACCTGCGTAGATCTGAAAGCCAGGGTATGCTGCATCCTTACGTTTGCAGTAGTAACAGAAGAGAAACCAGAAATTTGGCATTATAATCCATTTGCTTTTCAGGAAGTTGTGTTTAATCTCCTGTCCTTCACATAAAGAAAGCTTAATTTCAAGTGAAACAAAGCTTAATTTCCAGTGAAATTAAAACAAATGTCATAGCTAGTCATGTATTTCCCCCCAGAATAACTCATCTAAGTCTTTAAAAAAATAAATAATCATGGTTGAAGAAAACCCAGCTGTGTCCATAGCTGTTATTTAAGCAATTTAACCTGTTGACCACTGTGTTGTAAGTTCTTATGGGACAAACATCGTTCCCTGTTACTTTCTGGTAAATGTATGTTATTTGCATTAATAGATAATGAAAAAAGCAAATATGTAATTGAATAGTTTTTCCAGACAGTCCTGTTGCTATGTAGCTCTTGATACTATATTCAGAAACTGCCTATGCCAATATTTCTATTTTTGTTTTAGAGAATAATTAAATTGTAATGCCTAAGGCTATCTGAAATTGTATCAGTAAAGTAAGTCGCCAAAGTGAAATGTGTCATTGCATGAGGGATGGCACAGAGAAAATAGAACAGTAATAACGTAATTATTCTTCTAATTAGCTTAAATTCATTGTTGTTTCTAGCAGTTGAGAATATATGGTTTCTGGAGTTTAATAGGGAGAAACACAGAGGGAGATGAATGTAACAGGGACACGTACACATAATGCCAAATGGCATACGTGATTTGATATCACTGCTTTGAGTTTGAAAGTATAGTGTTTCTTTCAATACCTCTTTTTCTTCCTCTCATCTCAAAGATTTTTTAGCTCTCCTTTTTGATCACTCATGTATCTAAAAAGAAAGGTTCTTCCACCCCCATCACCATTAGTTCAGTAAATCTAGGTGTCATCTGCCTAACAGCATAATGAGCGGTAATAGCTCATAATGACCATAATGAGCACTAACAGCTGAACATGTCAAATATACTGGAAGAAAGAATAGTTCCCTATGGGACTCCAGCCTCCTCAAAGTGGAGTTACAAAGTGCTACTGTAGATAGCAGTGAACTGCTGAACTGCAGTTCAACCAGAGCTTGTTCCAAAAAATCTTTTTATAGGGGAAGCCAACTTATAAGTGACACTTTTTGACATTCTATTCATTATAAAGTGAGATTTCTCAGAGGATTTTGAAACAAAACAGGTATTTAAGTTTCCAGTCAAACCTGAAGGGCAAGTTCTTTTTATCAGGGCAAAGCCACAATGCAAATCTAACCCTGGCCACAGGGCAGCACACTGATTTCACTTCTGATAAAGGTGGAGTGGAATTTTATGAGAACGTTTGGGGCCTTTAAGGTAGAACGTGACCTAATACATTACTGTTTTACCCTATGTCTACAGCACAAAGCAGGTCTCGGGAGTAACTGCGATCAGATCGGCTGCATGCCATTCCCACTACACTGTTTGCAGCTACAGATGTCCCAAATTAATTTACCTGATCCTGCACAAAAGCTTGTTGATTTTGCAATTCTCATATTTCAAGCCTTTGGGAATACTCTGACATTTTGTAATGTTTTTGGCTTGATTGTACTGATGCGTTACAGAAAAAGACCTTCTAGATTTACCTGGAAAATTAAACTGTTACAGGTATTATCATGTTTCCCCTGATACTGGATGATGCTCCATGCAAGAAATGGTAACAATAGCACTATTTTCTTATAAAATGGTCTTTTACAGCTCTATAAAAATTCACCTATATTTTGATCCATCCTAGTCTACTCTTTGTTTTACTCCTTGCATTGCTTTCTACCTCGCTCATCATCAGTCTGCTTCCTACTGAGATGTTTTAACTCCAACAGTCTTGCAGCAGAGTTTGAACTGAATCCGTACCTGCCCTGTATGCCTCTGGCTAAGGCAATGTTTTGTAAAAATAAAGTCAGGCTTTTTGTTAGGATTTTCAGAGAAGCCATGATCTTTCTCAGGTCACATGGGAAAATAGTGAAAGCCGTAGCTTCCAAAGAGAAAAACGTAATTGTTCGTATCTGTTTACGAACTGATCAGCTGTGTGATTTTCCTTTATGTACAAGACTTTATGTGTGAGACTATGAAACTAAAACGCAACGCCCGGGTTTCAATCCTATGATAAGCAGAGTCAGCAAAACCGTAGGACAAAATGAGATGTGTTATCAAGTGTTGCCTCAAGCAGATTTTGGGCATGGAAGATGCTACTGAAGTAATGCTCTTGCCTAAAATTGATGCAATTTTCTTTAGCTCAAGCCAACAGCTGAAGTATTCATCAAGTTTTTAAGTACGTGAATATTTCTCTCACTGAGTGGTCCAGTTTGTTTCACCTCAGTTAATTGCATTCATGTGGATATGTTTGCCACATCAGGGCATGAGAGTTTAAGAGTATCAACATCTATCAAACAAGGAAATGTAAGGGACTATAAAAAAAATGTTGCTCTACTAATCAGTAAGAATAGCGAGCCTAAATGTTGTAGTCTTCTAAAGAGCGGTGTCACTGAGACCTGATGGTGAGTATAGCCAAGCTTTCGACTGCGCCAGCTAAATACACACCGTGCATAGCAGCGGACTGCGCTGATTTTGGCAAATGTCTTCCATGAAACCAATGTAGGTGGAGACTTTTTCAAGGAATACCAGTCTGTATTGTTCCTGTAATGGGAAAAATTGTGGCTGGTTTCAGAACATTTTTTTGGTTTAGATGGTATGTAAAAGAAGAAATCAGAAATGTCCCTAAGTGCTGTTACTTTCTGTAGAGTAATCACTGTAAGTGCTGTGTTTTTCATATCTTTAATTAGCTCAGACAGAAACAGCCTTGTAAGAAAGACAGCGTGGCTCCTCTGTGCTGACTGCAGAAGAGGTGTGTACCTGCATATATGTGCTTACATATTATTATATACGCATACATTCAGGCACGCATATATGCTGCCGTTATTATGCAGCAACACTTGACATATACTGGAGGTATCACATCACTTTATGAAACACATTTAATCTTCACGATTTCCTCATAAAATATATATGAGATACAAGAAAGACTTTCCAAGTGTCCAGCCCTGGGTCCGTGAGAAGCAAAGATGACAATCCCACCTAATAATCTAACCACCTGAAAACACTGACCATCTGACAGGCTGATCAGCTTTCCACTAGTTCAGCTATCTCACGTCCTGCTTTTGCAAATCCCTCAGCCTATGAGAAGTTAAACCATAATTTTCAGGAAATGGGGACTCTTTAAGAAAAATATTTTAAGTCTTTCAGACAGTCAGAGAGGGATGCCTTTTAGAATTGCTTTTAATTTATAATTAAACTTACTATTTTTTAAAGAAGTATAGGTCCATCTGTAATAGAAATAAGGCAATTTAAGTGAAATAATCTATAATTAGAGAATCCAAATGTTTGGTGTGACATTTATCTTTTTTTTTTCCCCCTTTTTTTTTTCTATCACTTCACAGATAACCATCTGCTTTAGAGCAGTTTTTCACACGCTCTTGATTCTGACCAGAAAAGGATTTCTTTTAATAGTGTCCTATTTCTGAAATGTACATGGACTAGGAATGCATAAAAGTGAAAAGGGTTTTAAGGGATTAGTAAAAATGGATGAAGTGAATTCCTACCTGAAATTAAGTTTTACTTTGTGCCTATAAATGATTACTTGAAATGTATGGAAACGATACTCAAGCAAAAATATCTATCCCACAGTAGATAGTGACCGAAGTCTCTGAAATATCAGTTATTTATGCCTCATTGGCAATGGACAAGTGTCAAGAGAAAAAAAAAAAAAAACAAAACAACACAACCATTTGAATGTTTTGATTTTTATCTAGAATTGGTAAATTAGTAATATCCAGCTCAGACTTCTCTTCATCTCTGTGTCATAATTCAAATATAGCAATCTGAAGTGTGAATTTCATTTCACTTTCTAACTGCTGTTGTTAAATCACATGTAAATCACATCAATACAGATCATTAGACTCTGCAGAGGTTGCCATAGAGAGTATTCTTTGCCTTTCCTTACTCAGAGTACGTCTGTATGCTAATAGTGGCTCCTTCTGTCTTTAAAATGTATTAACCTGGAAATTTGGATAAATCAAAAGCAATTGCTAATGAGAGCTATCAGAGTTACCAAAGGGACCAGTATAAAGGAAATGGAACACTGCAGATATAATGTATTTTATGGGAAGGAGCACCAGAGTTAGCGAACTTGTGAGGATGCAAGTTAAAATTCAGAGACTTATTAACATCTTTCTTTCTTTCCAGCTTTTGTCTTCATCATATATTTTAATGGGTTAAACACTTGTCCTGGGATTTTAGTTTAGACAGATAATTTTCTGGTACTTTCTCGTTTTCCAACATCAGGTCTGGCTGTTTCCCCTAGGAACTGAAGGGAGAAACCAGCCTTCCAACTGTTGTTATATTGTCCTATACAAATGCCCTAGTGACACCAGATCTAATGACATCACTTGGCCTGCGAACCACTGTGAAAGATTCTTGCTGTAACAGCTATAAAATCCTCTCTACAGGTGTTGCTTGCTTACCTGAATGGAAAACTTCCAATTCTGGGCAAGGTTTTGTTTTTAAAAAGAAAGGAAAATAAAAATATAAAATTAAATCCTGACTGCAGCTGCTCTGTGGTCCAGGTGCATTTGAAATCAAATGCAAACAACGGTGAGTCACTTAGGCCTTAGAAATAGATCTGAGCAGCTGCTTATTAGGAAAGCAAAGGTGGTACACAATTGGCCATTTCTATAATTACGATATAGATCGTTTCACATTTTCTATTTATTTGCAACTTTTGACACGTCTGTCTTGCTATTGGGTGTATTGGGATTACAGACCGGCTAAAAAGGTCATATTAATGTATTGTCCTTGGTGTCCTAACAACTTCTGCAGGTACTTTTTGACTTCCCATCCTAAACTGAACAGAAGTAGGCATCAGGGTGACATTCTTCTTCTTTTATTCTTATTATTCACCTTTTTGAAGTAAAAAAATTAAACTGAATACTATTAAAGACAGATTTTACGTGAACAATTTTGTGCTGACCTGGTTCGTTGAGAGGCAAAAACCATAATTTGTGTTTGTAAGTTGTTTGTACAGACTGGGAGGATTTTGGGGGAGGCAGTGTTGATTTTGGGTTTTTGTTTGTTTTGTGTTGGCTTTGCCTCTGGCTTTCCTTGTGTCCCATGACAGTGCTCAGCTATGCAGGCAAAAGGCATAACTTTTCTCCCAACTCATAAAAATGCTTGAGAAAATTACTCTTTTTTCCTTTTACGATGGCACAGAATACGCCGATTGGCTATTTTTTCTTCCTTGGGTTTTGTTTTTGTTTTGTTTTCTTTTCTTTTTTTCCTTCAGGGTAAATTACTAATAGACTGGTTTTTTCACTTCCCTTCTTCATTTGTTCCTCTTTGATGTTAGTTCTTAGTAATTTTTTTTTAAGAACAACATACAAAGAATGCTAGAAAGAATTTTAATGCAGCTTCTTGGTTATAATTAGGAAAAAAAGTGGGAATATATTTCCTCAGATATGTCATTTGTTACAGTCTGGGCGATTTGCCAGTGTACTGCTAACTGATTGCCTCTGGGAACAGAAACTCAGTACATGTCCTAGTCAGACTCCAAACTTCTTTTTGAGTTTTTGACTCTGTCTTGCCACTTACCCTCTCTCTTGAACTATATTGTTAAGGGGCTCCAGCAGCACATCCTCGACTGAAGTGTTATTACCACTGAAATGTAATTGTGCATGACAGTAAGTTACCTTCTACTGGTGTCTGAGCTGACAAGAATCAAGTTTTCTGGCAACGGGCATCTGCCAATTTGTATGATGACATTGCGAGCACTGGTCGCTGGAGTCGCCTGAAAAAGTCTGGCAGCTTATCCGAGGGCAGAACCTGGACTCCTTGGCATTACTGAGAGCCCAGAAGGAGGGGAATCTCCTTGAATCATGTGAGACAAGGGTTCCCCTTTTCACATAGCAGGGTCTTCATTCAAGAAAAAGGCTGAGCTAAAAAGAAGAGCACTGGATTTGGGAAAGCTGTTGTACGCCAGTAGCCTTAGCATGCGTCTAAACGGTCAAGAAATGTATCTCCTATTTCACGCTGAGCTAGCCACATTATGTGCACATCAGTTTACTCCCAGACTTGCTTTCTGAGTGAGGAATTTTGTTTTTCTGAGATGAAATGGAGGTGCAGTTGCCTGGATAGTTTATTTTGGAGGCTGCTGCCCAGAGGCAGCGTGGTGGAGACCGTGCCAGCCTGGCTCCTTCACCCGGTGCTTTCCTGCAGCGGCGTCTCAGCACTGTCCTCAGACATCTCCACACTGCTGGAGTGCCCTGGCGGATTGCTCAGGAAACATGGCAACTCTCTCATTACCACTGCGTCACAGCCTGCTTTTTGCAGGTTTGCGTTATGTAGGTATCTACCGAAGACCTGAAAAACTCAGCTCGGTTCACAAGGTGCTCCAGCCAGCTCCACGTATTGTAGCTTCCCAGCCTGGCTCTTTACGGTATTTCTCTGGGTTTTATGGAGACCAGGCAATCCTTGGATAGCTATTGAGTGAATGAATCAGGCTCCTACTTTCCATTGCAATTAAGTGGAAATTTGTTGCCTTACTCCTTTGTTGTTTATTTGAAAAACACAGTTTCGCTGCTGTAATAAGGGTATTTAATTCTCTGGTTTGCAGTATTCCAAGAGAAAGATGAACTTATTTTAATAGCCCCTTCTGGCCTTGGAAAAATGAGTATTTATAAGTGTGTGCAGGCACCTAACTTGGAACTTTGCCCTACCAAAACTAACGTGGCACAAATCCTTCACACCCCAGTTACTTATACATTCTCTCCCCATATTTCCTCCAAAACATTCAAATCTTTCTCTCTCGTGTACAAACCTGTCGAGCTTCATGAGCTGATCACAAGCCTGACTTTCCTGACCTGTAAGACCATCTGATCGTACATTCATCCCCATCTCCTGATCCGATACATGTTCCCACTTCCAATTTTCATTATTTTCAGACATCTATTTCTGTTTTACCTGAACGAAATAGAAACATTTTCTCCTTGCAGACTGGGCCCTTTCAGGATGTTGCAGATCTCTTAATCATTTTTGTCATTGGAAAGTTTTACTGCACTTACTGTCTCAGATGATGCTTGTGTTGTGAAAGGTCTAAAGGAAAAATGGACTTCTTAATACTGGTGTGGTCTGGGCTGGGTTGGCCCATTCGGTGGAACGACAGATGCTCTCTCTCCTGCTCTGCTTCGAAGGGAGGCAGGAGAGAGAGAAAAAGAGAGACTTAAGAGTTTAGAGGAGCTAAACTGCTTTAATGAAATATTAATAATAAAATAATAAAAAGAAAATAATGAAATATATACAAAACCGTATCAAGCTCCCAGGATGACAGTCACGTCACCAGCAGGCACTGGGGAAGTCCCAGACTGGACTCGGTGATGGACGAGAACTGGATTCCGGGTCTGGATTCAGGATCAGGATCAAAGGCAGACGCAGAGACAGGATCATCCTCAGGCACCGGCCATTGAAGAAAGAGGGCTGACCCTTTGATCCCTCAGCTTTTATACTGAGCATGAGGCAGATGGGATGGAACACCCTGTTGTTCAGTTTTGGGTCACCTGTCCTGTCCGCTCCTCCCCACACGTGTGACCCCTCTGCGCTTTTCCACTTCCAACCCTCCAACTTGGTACATAACAAAGTTGTCTGGCCTTGGTTGTTATAGCAATAAGGGTAAGCAAGAGCCTCTCTGCATCCCATTCCTTGGCATCAGCTATAAACATGGGTCTTACCACTCTGAGAGCCAACAGTTTCTGCACAACAGGCTGGTAATTTCAGCAGTTAGAAGAGACCTAGCTAAAAAGTAAAGTTACTGAACAAAATTGGTCCTGTTTTACCTCAAACCAGGACAAATACTTAGATATATTTAGATAGAAAAGATCACAGAAATTGTGCTAAAAATCAGAAAGCTATTGTTGACTTCCTTAAAGCACATTATGGTCATGGATACCTATTTTGTCCCCTATGAATTCATAGTGCTCCCTCCCAAGCTCCCAAAAGAAAACCCCAGATGCCCAGACAATCATGGTCGGTGAATAGCTCAATTTAAGCTGCGTTTCTTTGTCAGAAGAATGTACTTTCCCAAAATTACATCAACATTAGGATGGGAATTTTATTGTTATATTGACACTTGTATTTTTTGATGAGTTACCATGTCTCCAATTATATAATAGCACCTATGCATACATTTTATTAAAAATACTTGGTTTGCAATCTGAAAGAAATGTGAGGTAACTAGCATTTTAGAATGTAATAAAAATGAAATATATATTAGTGTGAAGGTGACTTGTAAACGTGGTAATGTCGTTGTTTTCTATGTATATGCCTTTAATATAAAAATATGTATTACAGGAACATACTAAAGCTTGATGATCCCTTTGAGTAGTCAAGGCCATCTTCTATTTTTTTATGGCCTCTAAATGTAATACAACAACATATCCAACGAAAAGAATCTTGAATACAACTTTGCTCTACACAAGACATAGTGTTTCACATTAAAAAAAATATGGTATCTGCCTGAAGTTCTTAACTTCCCTGCCTTCGGAATGATTTCTAAGAATGATTCAGGCACAAGATCCTCAGTATGGAGGCAGTACTCCAATTAATATCAAACACAAAAGGAAGAACAATCTTTGTAATGCAGGAGAGGGGATCAGAGTTGGTTTCTTTTTGTTTCCTGCCCACTTTTTGTGTAAAAAAGATTGTGACGTAGTTTCTTGTTCTATAGAATGGAAAATTGCTTCTCATTATATTTGTTACGAAGTTTTCATCATTCATTAATATTTATAAAGTGTTTTGAGATCTTCAGAGAGCTATATCCTGTAAGTGAATAAGCATTCCTTCCAAAAACCCAAAGATATTAATAATTATTTTTAAATTTTCTTTGTTACCTGAATTGGAAAAGTATATAATATTTTTTACTTCATTTAAACAAAACAAAACAGTTAGGTTTTACCTTTACATTCTGAAAGCTGTATAAAGCAACATTGCTTGCCATTTCTCTTTTCAGAATATATCCACAAATCTGAATAATATAAAAGTATTTATTTCTTCTTCTGGCATCTCTATTACACCAAATAGTAATAGCCTTGGATTTAACTGTTACAGTTGTTACAAAAACTGATCTTCTGTCCTACAGAGATTTGTTTTGTTCAAATACTGCCATTTAGACAGATATTCAGTGTATTTCACTTTCTTTTTTCATTCTTGCTGTTTATTAAAATAGACCATGATTTTTATCACTGGTTATCCTACTGTAAATACACAACTTTAATTTCCAAAGGCATCTTCCTTCCTGAGCCCTATGGTAATCCTCAACCCACACATTATTGGTTTTCATTTCCTTTTGAATGTCAATTTTAAACCCTTAAGTATTGAACCCAAATTAATTTTTATATGGACTCTTCATTCATCATATGGAGTTAATTGTCTAGAATAGGTCATTTGTGTAGCACTGGACATTTTGCTAGAAGAGTATCTCTGAAAAAAAAAAAAATTGCTCCCCTCTTGTTTGATTCCTATTCTAATGGCATTTTAGAAATAATTTAGATAAGATTAAGAAAGGCCCTTTGACAAAACTGTGGCTAGTATTTTGGGACAGATAAGCATGATCTGTAAGAGATATTAATTGTTAGAGGTGATGTTAACTTCATGTTTTTTATTTATGGACGTTAATACACTGCTTATGAAAGGCCTTGACTTACTAACCCTGCAGAATGGCAATTTATTCTAAGACTGGTTCCTCATCAAGAAATCACAGTAAAAGCTTCCATAAGGCATTCTCTCACATGGAACCAAACTGATTTTGAGAGATTGTGTTTAAAGGGAAAATGTAAGTTTGAAGCTAACAAAATACAAATATTGTATGAATATTTATTGGCTTTAAAGCTTGCTTTCTAGAGAAAACAGAAGTTTCGTCAGTGTCCTGTAAAGATTTTTCTGGGCTTTCTACAAGCCAAAGTTTACTACGAATTTTATTTTTATCAAGTTACTCCTGTAAATTCCAATTGTTCTCTCCTCATTGGAGACCTGTTGGTAACACGGTACCTTAAGAAGCGCATGGTAGGGAAATAAACCCCCAGCTAGTTGCATTTAGAAGTAAGGTACTCTGAAGTTTGCGTATCAGAGATTAGAAGACGCTAACACAAATGCAGCATCTAGCTTTGTAGCGGGTTTGAATTCGGAGATGAAAGGACTGTTATAGTGGAGCCAGTTGGCTGTTGTGTCTGGGTCAGAGGGAGTTTTGATTTATGTTTTATTAATTTAATACACTAAACTGTCCACCCCAGAAATGTTTTGAATGCTTCCTAATTCTGTCCCATGAGGCCGTGCAGGTGGTGTTGAAAGGGAGCTATGGAAGACTTGGCCCCATCCCAATTTCATCTGTCGCAGTTGTCAGTTCTGGGTTTTTTTCTTCTGGAATTTTTATGTTTGAAACAACGTAACTGGGGCTGCTGTGGTGTTCTGAAACAATCACCTTAGCTCTGCCATTGTCTGTGGACTCCCAGTCTCTCAGCCTCAATAAAACAGAAGCTCTGATGGACAAAAACCAAAAGGAAGAATAGGTGGAGAAAATAACAGAAGGTGAGTATCATAATAACTAGTATCATCTTTGACACACTAAAATTATACTAAATTACTCATACATATTATTTAAAACAAAAGAAATGAGAACGTAAGTTATAGGTCATTCTGATATTCTCTGTTAGAAGGACGATAGGCTGCCGAATTTAATTTCTAAATAGTCATAGAGCATTTGAGTATTGGTCAAGAATTCCAATATACCCCTGCTTTTAATTGTGAATCTAGCTGTAAAAATCACCTTTGTGTTTCAGTTGTGGAAATGAGACACAAGCATTGGTTAATAAATTTGTTGCAGTTCATTGCTGTGACAGCTAATAGATGTACATATTGGCAATTTGCTTAGTAGATTATCATTTACTGACACTTTTTAAATTAGAATGTGATCTTCCATTGTCTCTAATCTATTTGCATCACGGATGACAGATTTCTTTCCTTAAGGGTAATCTTTATTATCATAAAATAATTTTACCCAAACTATTACATGACAAGAACACCCAAAACTGTGTAAGCATTTAAAATCCCAGGATTTTGCTCTTTAACAGCCATATCATAAGTGCTGATTTATCGTAATTTTTAGAGCAATACTTTTTTCAACTGTAATCACATTTTACACCAATTACAAAATGGACTGTAACTGCTTTGACTCTCTAGATACCTGTTACCATGATAGATATATCTATCATAGGAAACTATTTCTTTTACTAGTCAGAATAATCTTACTGAGAGATACAGCGTAGCTCATTTCTTCTAAGCTTCCGGAACTGATTCTGGCAGTACAAAAGTTTGCACAGTACATACCACACAAGTGTCCTCTGATTTTGGACGGTCAGCTTGAAACAACCGGGAGGAGATTCTCCGAGGTGTTGTCTTACCATAATTTCCACTGAAGTCAACGCAAGTAGGAAGTGCTCTGTTATGCTAAAAGTCACTTTTGTTGCCTCAATTAACTTTGTCCTGTCGTAGTAGGGAATCACAAAACTTGAATGTATAAGGTAGCCATACTCAGTAACGTTCAATGAACATCCGTTTAGTACAATCCAATGAATACTTCTTAATTTCTCTAGTTTTTCTTTCCTGTGCACACAACGGAACTCAGTTAAGGAAGCAGAAAGCCCAGTACAGACCTCAAACAAGGACTGAGTGAAGTATCCTCCAAAAGCCAGAAAAACTGGCATTGACAACATGAGTAACACATGGATTCTTCAGGCAGGTAACTCTGCTGCTCTGAAAAGATCAGTTAAAAATTAAAAACAGAATTGTCCTACCTGAAAACTAAAAAATCTAAGAAACAGCTGCAAGAACTTAGAAATGCAGCAATAAGAGCAGTAGGCAAGTGATTTATATCGAAAAACACATAGCATCTTCTGCTAACATGCATAGCATGGTACAAAGGCAAAACACCTTTTCTGTGCCTGCTGGAATGGCACGTGCCCACTGGGAAGTAAGCAGAACTCATTTCATCCCAGTGTTTTACCATAAACAACTCGCTCTCACCAGGTGAACGGTCAGTTTTTCCTCACGTTGGTTCAGATGACAATCACTAGCTTTAAAATGGTATGTGCCAGCACGTGTCTTACTTCTAACAGTTTATAGG
Source organism: Burhinus oedicnemus (assembly GCA_008921705.1). Classification (NCBI taxonomy): domain Eukaryota; kingdom Metazoa; phylum Chordata; class Aves; order Charadriiformes; family Burhinidae; genus Burhinus; species Burhinus oedicnemus. Next base: position 2,726,781 of record VFFE01007724.1, read on the forward strand.
ATGCTTTAAGTTACAGAAAGAAATATTCCATTGCTTCACAAAGAAAGCATTTAGAAAACAAATGGAAAAGAAGGAGTCTCACTTTATGTTTGACTCGGACTCTAGCTTACATAGGCTCTAAGGAATGTGCTGTAGTGAAAACAGTGAATTAGAGAAGGTAAAATCATTTGAAGAAATGTCATCTGGTGCTTCAATGGAAAAAAACCCCAAAACAATGCCACAAATTCTGTCAATTTGCTCCCTAGATAGTTTTTTTACGATGTGCAACTGGGAGCTGAGCTGTCCTCAAAGGTCACGTAAAGCAAAAGAAAGTATTTTCCTATTGAAAAGGGCAGTCATTTTCTTAAATTCTCCTTCCCTGGCCTGATTTCTCCCTGCTTTTTGTTGAGCCACCTTTGAGTACCAGCTAGTAAAAGTAGCATCTCAGGAAGATTATTGTTAAGGTTTGATATTAAATATTTGCCTCTTCTTTAACAACAAAGTCCTGCAAATGCTAAGTAGTTTGGCAAAATAATACCTAATACAACATTATACAGCTCAGAAAAATCATTCTAAAAATGGAAAGTATGGGAATATGTAAGCTTCCTTGGGTCAAAACAAAATGCAATCCTTCCTCCCCCGACGCCTATGTTTGCTGTCCCAGAGAATTTGTCTGTAGTAATTACAGGCATATTGCAGGATCAGAGAATGTGAACAAAAGGCGTGATTTGGTCTGTGCTCTGATCTCATTTTTCACATTCTTTTATATATATATATATATATATATATGTTTCAACAACAGGCTTCTCAGTTTCTAATACACATAATGATGAATTTCAACTATGTAACAGTTAATGCAACGTATTGATGCGTCTGATGGAGCTTACTGTAAAAGTTATTTTTTTAAATAGCAATATATTCACTTTGTCAAAATCTGTAGCAACTAGACTCATTAATAGCCAAGGGGAAACAAGAAGTGGATGTAAACTGATGTGTCGGCCTCTTCTAAGAAAATGAGCTGAGCTTTGTCAGTATGTGTAAACAAACCAAAGCATTGTTTTGATAAGTAATATTATGCTTTCATAATTTTGTCCAATGGAATTATGCTAGTGTTATGAAGGCATGTAACCATTGTAACTGAATCAGCGTCAGAAATCCGTTATTATTACAGTTAGGACCTAAGACAGAAGAAACTGAAAAACCCAAAATGGGGAGAAGGGTGTAAATTCTGAATTTTAGTCCACTGAGGTTGAGGTCTGCTTTTACATAGAAAGTTTTCAGAATCAAACAACACTTTGGGTCTAAATATGTTTCTTTGACCTTACTGCTGTCCCATTAACGTGTGTTATCATAACACTCTTCGAGGCAGGACAGCCTACTGTGTCTACAAAAGTTTTAGGCAGCTCGTCCCTAATTACACAAAAATTTGGCAGAGGATGCAACCACAGTTGCATCTCCTGACCTCTGTGCCAGACCTGTAGTCTTTCAACACGCCTGTCTTTCCACTGACACCTCCAGAAGGTCATCAGGTGACTTTGAGGTGCGTTGTTTTAAGGCTGTTAAAACTAGTTGCTTGTGAAGCTCGTTTGTTTAAATCAAGGGGTTATTTTAAGCATGACAAAGGGATAGGAGGTATGGCTTGTTGTCTTTGCTTGTTTTATTTTATTCTCCTCCCTCCTATTATCTTGTGATGTAACCTTGGTTAAGTCCATTAACCTCTTTGTGACTCTGTGCCACTTCCCATGTGTTGTCCTTTTAGATTTAGTCATTAAGAGCAGGCATGTATACACAGTACGTGGCACAACGGGGCCCTTAATGTTACTGCAGTAGAAATTGCAAATAATTGAAGTAACCTATCAACAGTCAATAAGCCAATGCAGAGCTACCCAATGATCCATGCCATTTAATTTTCAATCTAGTTAATGTTTTAATTATTTTACTCCCCCTTTTCTGCTTAGTGTTGTCACTGTGTACACGGGAATATTCAACTTTGTTCCTGCGTCGAGCCACTGACTGCTCTGGCAAGGTTTGAACATAGGGCATAGGTGATCTGGGACTTGGTTTAACAAGCTGACGTTGTCAGGGTAAAGAACGTTCCCTAGAGAAAGGCTTCACATTTATGACAATTGAACTATAAGTGTTTATTCTTGTTGGGTATTTGGCACCGTACCTTTCACAGAAGTTGAAAATCACCAGGGCTCTGTTGGGTCCCCAAATGGATCATGTGGCCATTTGAAACAGCAAATGCGATCTTTCTTGTTACAAATGTCACTGCTCCATTATGTCTCCGTCTCCTCTAACAATCCATCAGAAAAAAATTTTTTGTACTTCACATTTTTTCATTGGATTTTTTGATGAAACAAAGGGTTTTTTTCATGCATTTCTGAATTAATGCATGCATTTTAATTAAGATTGAGAATTTGTGCTTTCTGAGTCTTTTTGGTTTTAATTTTCCATTTTTTAACCTTTTATGCTCCTAACTATTTCTTGATATTAATATTCATAACACAAAGTTTTATTTTAAATTCATTACTTTTTCCATTTCTTATCTTGTCTCTATGTGTATGTCTTTAAACGTATAAATAAAAATTCATAAAAGAAAAGTCAAAAAGAATAAATAAAGAAATTAATTGCCAGATTTGTTTTTTGGTTTATTGCTCTAATATTTACTGATAGGTTTGCTCTCACTGTGCTATTTCCTTTAAATAGTTCACCTTTTTATTAAACTAGCGAGGGAACTACCCATATGTTACAGCACTGGATAAGGTTAATGTCCACCTCGCTCCCCTTGATCAAACCCAAACCAAGAGCTTTGTCTCACTTTGCCAGTATCCTAACATGATCTTTCTGGTTTTATTAATGCTATGTGAATCCCAAATTTGTTTGCAGAGGAAGACCCAAATATCTTCTTGGGGTGACTTAACAGACAGAGGTCCAGAGTAAGTTTTTAAATGCAGTCTTATCATCTCTTTTATGGCGGGTTTTATTTCTACAAAACTTTGTAAATCACTGCTTGAAATTTGCAGTGTTTATATGCATGTTTGCACCACTCAAAGCAATCTCTTGCAATAATGGATTACAGGAACAATTTGAGAATATAGCCTCAAACACTTTATGTGCTTTTTCTGTTGAATAGGAACAGGTTCCCTCCTGAAGCTTCCCACCTAGAAACACTCAGATAACTTGTAGTTAATGAATTTAATTTAGAATGGTATCATATCCAGATTAATTGATTGGTTATGTTTGAAACTGATTATTTCTCTCAGTTTGTAGCCTGGAAGGTTTGGTGGAAAACATCTAGCAACTTTTGAATGGTTAACAGTATTTCAATTTTCAAATCCCTGGTGCTCATACCTGAGACATTCATATTTTGAAGGGCAGGTTCACTTGAACGGTTTATACACCCCCAGACAGTGACCAAGGCCGCAGAATAAGTATGGAAGACTGGAGCAATGTAGTCCATTTCTGTCTTATGTAAATTGCTCTTGTCACAAAAATATTCTGCAGTGGGTGGCCTTCCATCACAGGAGCAAGGGGTTTGAAACTTTTTAGAAGTTCTGACCTCTGGTTTTTTTCCAAAGATAGGTCTGGGTGCCGGTGTAAAAAACTGAAGTGAATTGACAATATGGTTGAGTTGACAATATGATTGAACCTAAAAAAAAAAAAAGGCATCCTGTAGATCTGAAAGCAAAAGCTGTGGACCATTCCTAGGCCTGTTGCCAGTAAGTGGAGACCCACTCTTCCAAGAGGAAACACTACTATTAATCTCTACGTCACGTTACAAGTAAGTCAGGAATGTTGCTTTGATAGCATCCTTCTTTATTCCAGCTCAGTTCCATTCCTAAGGACAAAAAGAACATTACATCCTATTTTTGTCCTTCTCTAAAATGTATCTAGAGCCCTTAAGTTTCCTGAGGCCCAGCGGCAATGACCCTCGGTGCGGCACTCCCAGAGGCTTGGGGCGAGCTGCTGTGGCCGCAGGGCATGTACCGAGACGGCTCCTTGTCCCCCTGAAAGCCCTGCAGCTTGCTTCTAGGACTTTGGTCTTTTACTGCAGCATGTGTTAAATTTTAGCAAACAAATAGCAGATCTTCAAGCTGCTTACTGTTTTAATATTTCATCATTTTTTCCCCTCATAAATATAGACATAGGCTAAGCATGGAGAAAATAGAAAAATCAGCAGGTATAATGTTCTGCCGAAGTCAGTGGAAGTGCTGTGTGACACCTGGGCTTCCTTTGTAACCTTTATGACATGGTACCATGCAGCATACCGTTAAAGAAAATCCTGGTCTCTGGTTGCAGTTCATCCTGCTTTTTCACCAGCATTTTTTTTTGTATTTTCTTGATTAAATTGAAATGTAGCAAAGAGCTTTTAGGAAATCATACTACAAATAAAGTACAGAGCAGTTTAATGAAAAATGATCTGCTCTCCTGTCAGCACATTATAGTTTGTATGGAAAAACAAAAGCAAACCTGAAGGACTGACCAGGCTTTTAAGACCTTCCACTTCATGACTAAGGACTATATGCAAATGTCACAATCTCGGTAGCACTAGGTGCTCAACCTGGCTAATGGCGTGTCAGCGTTTTTATACCTGATGTCAATGGATTTTCATAATGGAGTGCAACTGGAGTGTTAATGATGCTTGATGGTTCCCTTTTTAATTACAGTTTCAAGAAGGCAAGCAGCTTGCAACTAATCTAATGTATTTCATGCTGGGTTTTGAATCATTCCACTTTATTAATAAAAATCTCGTGTGATACCCTATCTGTATAATATGTCAGTACTTTAGAAGCCAAACTTCATTTGCCTGAAAGTTGTCAAGAGAAATTTAACACAAATGCTTTTCTGTATCCCTCTCTAAATTACTATTAGCACAATTTCAGCTTTTTACTAGTTGTCTTAAATTTCCTCAGTATCCAAAATGTATTTAATATATTTTGACAATATAATATATTTAACATTTATGGTCCAGTGAGGTTCTCGGGCAGTGGTATTAGACTTCCTGTATGAAAGCTGTTCCACTTTTTGTTTGTTTATGCTGGAAAGGATTTTTTTCATCATACTGGGATATGGCGATGCTTGGTTGATTCAAAATCCAGAAACAAAATACTTGCTGTGTTCTTCTGCATTTCGTCATTATTATGGTAACTGTTCTAAGTCTTTATATCAATTTTAGGGTTCCCTTACATCCTTCAAAATTTTCTGCCATCCTAATCAAATCTGCCAGCCCTTGATTTTTTTATTCTTTGGTTTCTATTGCTAGTTTCCTTGAGACCCTACCTGTAGGTTTGTATCTATTACTATTTATCCCTGTTTTCCCCCCATTTGCTGTAATAATATCTTTTTACATTGTCTGAATAGCTGCATTCAGTTTTGCTTTGAAATATGTTGTTTTGCTTTGTTGTCAGTTTTTAGAGAGTTGTGTTTTGCGATTATTGGTTTCTGGTTTTGAGCAGCTAGGAAAATGCTCTTAAGCAGTTCCCAATTATAATTCATGATTTTCCATTTAAATTGAGCATCTACTAAGCTATTCTCAATTATTTTTTTTCCTGCTTAGCTCTTTCTCCCGAGTGATTTGGTTCATAATTATTTTCAGTTTTATGGAATTAGCCATTTTAAAGAAAAAGGAATACATAATAAACTCTGAATTTTGTTCTGTTTGCTTATAACAAATTATATTAGGTTATAGTCACTGGCAACAAAGTTACCATGAATTCTTTTGCTCCGCTTTATTTGGGAAGAGCATGGTTATAGGCATCTGTGAAAATGATCTGGCTTAAAATGTTTTTTTTCCCCTCTGTTTGCAAGCTAGATTATTTCACGTACCCAGTTTAAATATCTAAATCACAGGAACAGAAGAATTGCCCTAACTCAGGAGCAGTAATCTTCTCCGGAATGTAGCTCAGGTTGAGAAAGAGAAAGCAAACGCAGGAAGGAGGTGGTAACCTTCTGCATCGGATGTGCTTTGCTCCAAACAGTAACCTGCAACCACAGCCTAATATAGAATCCCCTCACGTTAGATACACGTTTTTGAGGTAGGAGAACTTTCCAAAGTTGCATTTTATTTCCAACAGCGGGGACTTTTCATAATTTGACCTCTCAGATTTAACTCTGCCATCATTATATGATTGCTTCTGTACGTATCACAGTTGGGTGTTGACGTATCCCATCATCATGTCCCCTGGTGTGTTTGATACTGCGTCGCAGCTATCAGCGGGGACCTCATCTTCTGTTCAGCTATAGTATGTATCCATGAGCAGTCCAGATCTTTTGTTTCCGTCATTTAGGCTCCATTAGTCAATGACAAACTTTTCTTTTTTTTTTTTTAACCAGCTCTCCCACAGAAAATGACAACGCAATCACGCAGTGTTATGTGAGCTTCTGACTGTCTCCTTCCCCTCTGAACTCTTTCCAAATAGATTTGGCATATAAGTGGCAGTCTCAAAAACAATTGCTTTTCTACAATTTGGGCTCGTATTAGTTAGGAAAACAGTTTCCCAGGTAGAAAAAGGAGACTAGGAGTGCCTCGTCTATGGGAAAGGCTTATTAGATGACAAAGAATCCTTCATGGCAGAGCTTTTATAAATTGTGAGCTGTGAAGAAGTTTCAGCTGTAGCTGATGTCATCTTAGATGACGTGGATCATTCACATGAGGAGGATCACTAAGAGACCAGGCTTCATTAGTTATTGTACTCACAGAATTACTTATTGACATAGAATATTATTATCCCTCCCCATTGTCCCTCAGTCCCCTTGAAAGAGTTACCGTAACATTACTTTTCCAATGATACTCTTCCCGCTACGTTTCAGTGATGTCAGCCAGGTTACATTTGTGCCCATAAAGAAGCAATTTCAATGGTGCTTCTCTGTTTCTCAGGTACCTTGCAGGGATATCTGCTTTTCACGTTCTACAGAGTCCCGAATATATTCTGTTGTCAAGATCTCACCTAGACCTAAATTAATGCTCCTTTTGCTCTTCCTCCCACCCCATTTGTTATTTTTTTAGGGAAGTTTCTGGCTCCAGTGAGTCCACTAGCTTTCCACTGAGTACCTCTCCTTGCAGGTCCCACTAACTGCTGTGTTGCTGCCATCTGGGAGTCCAGATGTTTTTAGGATGTGCTGGTACTGTGCATGTGTTCTGTACGCTTCCACCTCTTCCACAGTGAGGACATGAAAGGTTTAATGGACCCAACTCCGTCTCAGGACCCACAGTAATAAGTAAAATATTTTTACTTTGCTGTTTTGGTTTTTTTTCTTACTTTTACTGGTAAGCGTCTTATTTAAGTTAAAATTAGGAGGTGTTGGGAGGTTTAGGGGTCCTTTTTGGAAAGCATCATGTAAATCCCTTTTGAGGTAAATTCAGTGAAGAGTCGTGCTGGGCTAGCACAGGAACCAGGACGAGTATGACTGTGAGTACAGCTCTGCCTGGGTTAAGTAGCTTTACTGAACAGCAGGGCATAGGAGGCTGATCAGAGGACTGTGCTAATTCAGTTAAATCCTTTTCCATTTTGGAAATGTCACATTTAGAGCTAGTATATTTCTGTGTAGTGCTGTATTTTGTCATGCAAACATATCCCGATAAATCTTTCAATTCTAAGGTCAGTGACCCATTCACAGATGAAACCACATTTTTTTCCCCAGCTAGAACATCCAGATAGCATTGTACAGAATAAAATACGTGATGAACCCAGACCCAATGGCTGTACTTTTAGCTGATGCGTGTTATGCATGTATATGTGTGAAGGTAAGGATAATGCAATGACGGGCTTTTAGACTTCTAATCTACATTTTTCTTACCCCAGAAATACATGAATAGGAGTCTGACTTCATTTTCTGAATCCAAAAGCGCGTATCTTTATCCTATGCTTTTAAGCGTACATTCATTTTTTGCTCATTTGCAGTTTGTTCCAGTTTTTTGAGAGCTGCATGCATACATCTCAGAGCAGAATGGTGGCTTTTATTTTTACCTGGACTATTTTCTCCTCCATGTTCCAGAAGAACTCCTCATGTAGCAGGAGGGCACAGATATCTATATAGATCTAGATAATCTATGGTTATGAGAGCTATTCAAAGTGTTTCTTAATTTTTTCTTTTCCTATACTGCCTCCTCTACAATCCTTTTTTATATACTAGGGAAAGTGCTGAAGCCCTTGTGTTTCAGCCTCAATATTAGAGATATTCCAATGAGCAGAAATTGTTCTTATTACAGCTTCTGTTTAAATCCCAAGTTCAGGTGTATGATCCTAGCAAGGATTTGTGTTAGTTCTCTGCATGTGTGTGTGTTTAATGTTATAGCAGCTGAAAATCACATGCTTTCAATTTTCATTTTCTGAAGCCCACATAAGCAAAGGGATTTATTTTTCTTGATTGCTTAATTAAGTAGGATGTTCACTATGGAAAGCTGAACATTCCAAATTCTTAATAGCTTAGCAAGTTTTTAGAAAACTCCTGATTTGATGTGAAGAGAGTCAAACAGAGGAAACTTACTTTCTTTAACAAAACTCAGTTTGGAGAACTAATTAACTAAATTAATTGATATTGGTTTCAGTGGAGCAGATGACGATAGCAGTTGTGTGTGTTGCACTCCTGCCACTCTTGTTCTTGCAATGCCAGAGCTTGTGGGTTTGGTTTTTTTTTATGATAGAGATAACAACATGAAAACAAGTCTTCTAAACCCCAAAATGCTGCCTATTTACTTTACAGCATGCCACTACCAAGCTTTCCCAAACTACAGAAAGCTTGGCTGCTTTTGTGTTCATGAACCTAAGCAGCACAGATGTAACTTTGAAAATGATTCTGGGGGTGGTTTGCTAAGGACACCGTAGTTATTACTAAGCGCTGTTTCTGCTGAATTGATTCTTGAAGGTACACTTGGAAGATTAAATTAAAAAAAATTATACTGGAACAATTCTGCAGATATAGAGAGACAGACCTAATGACGAATGCACAAGATAATACTTTAAGAGTGTTAAAAGAGAGGAAAACGTTGAATGATTCCTTTGTGAAGCAAAAGCTGATCAATGCGTTCCGTGGGGATTGTGCAGGTTTGCTGGAGTGCAGGGATGCACTTCCCTTAGGAAGACGCTAGAGTTTGAAGTACAAATCACTGAAGCCACTATTCTTAAATATGTTTATACACACATATAAATACATAAACCAGCCAACAGTCTGTTACAGTCAGAGAAGTAAAGCATCACACATTTCCTTTCAAATCTTTTTAACCTCCTCTCTTGTTTTCTCTTGTGACATCCGTATCTCCTGGATGTCTAGAACTGCTTTTGTTATTAGCAGTCTAGATTCCCTTTTTTCTTTTCCTCTTACTTTTCTTCTTTCATTCTTTCTTCCTGCTATTTAATCAACTCTACTTTTTTTTTTTCTCCATTGTCTCTCCCCTCATACTTTGCTTTTTGAGCTCTTGGCTACAAATACAAGATTCAAAGGGCAAATCTATTAAAAGAAATGGCACTAGCTTTATGGCTCTCCCAGGAAAGAAGAAAAAATTGTTTCCCCTCCTCCCACTTCGGTGATTTCACTTGGGAAGCTGACAGTTCATTGCACAAATATGCTTCCTACTTCCCCTGACTGAAGGAGCTAATGGTGTCAGGAAAATTCTAGGATGGACCCCACTCGAGAACTGCAGAAGCCCTTAATTCCGTCAGAAGATTGTCCATTAAATAAACAAACAAACAAATAAATGCCTTTGGTTAAGAAGGCTGCCTTTTCTGCTTGTGGTTCCTGTATTTTGGTTTCATGTAGTGGACAGGAGCCTAGAGTCAATTTCCAGCAGAGGAAAGCCTTGTCTTTAGTGTTTCCAAGATGCCCCCAGCAACGCTATTCCATGTAGGAAGGTACCTACCTTGCAGAAATCATTTTCTTTTGTTGTGTTTTCCCTGTAGTTACTGGTGCTCAGGGCTAAAACCTTGGGCCATCCTTTAGGTTTTGGCTTTTTGATTTTTTGAATACCTCCCACAATTTCAGTTTCTTCTGTTGTTTCCTGTTGGGCTTTTGATGACTTGTGCATTGAAATTGCATCTGAGAAGTTTCGGAGACTTGGAAGTGATGTCCACTTTTTCCTGCGGTGTGGTTTACAAAACTGGCAATTAAAAATAACCTCAATCAAAACTGTTTGATTTCAGAGTTCAGTTTCAAAATACTAGCATGGTTATAAAGGTGGAGCCAGAAAAAAAATAATTATAGGGGCTTTCTCCACTGCAAACTATGACCTTGTAATATGTCACCCTAAACTGACCATGCTATGAATTACTTATATTGTAAATAATCTTACCAGCGCTGAAGTTTCAGTTCCAACCTGGCTTTATACTTTGCTGGGGTATCTAAAAAGCCTCAGCATTGTTGTTCTTGCGTACCTGTTCTGCTGTACTTTCTTCTTGTGTGCCTACAAACCTATACAATTGTGACACTGTGACTATATTTTGAATTGCTTTTACTACAGAGCTGAATCCCAAGAATTTTCCTTGGGCAGAGGCAACATTTGCCCTAGGTGCTATTTCTAGCCATTTTACAGAAATATGAATACACTGCCAAAATTGGAGCTGGTTTTAATTTTGAAAGCAACCTGCTATATAGGTTCAATATAGTAGAGCACTTAAAGGCAGCCCCAAACTGAATGTTTCATGAGCCCCTGGCCTCCTTACTGGTACGGAAAGTGCTTTTCGCAATAAGGTTCTGCACCTCGTTACATGCCAGGTATATCAAAAGCAGTCTTACTGCTCGCTATCTTATAGCCATCGCTTTTTTAAATTGGTAAATCTTCATGCAGAAAGAGGAAAAAATAGTCAACATTCCAGTAATTGTAAAGGGGATTTACAAATACCGTGACAATGTAGAAAGTAAAATTATTACTAGATGCTCTGCCACGAGTCCTAGCAAGCACTTGCCTGAAATCTATCAACTAGAAGGTCACAATAATGCTTTACGAATGCAATGTAGCTTCAGTTGTAAAAATCTGTTGCCGGAATCAGAGACAGAGATGGAGGGATTCATCAAAGAGAGGTACTAAAAATGCAATCCAACTACAACTATTATTCTTAAAGAGGCAGACATAACCCAATACTGATGTCCAGACTATTACACCTAACCAAACCAGTTTATTTTTGAAGCAGTTTATTAATTAAGTCAGAAATAACTCGGGGGAAAAACTGAAGATTCTTTCTACAGGAAATTAAAGTAGCAACATAAACAAGTTACGAATACTCTATTTATTTCCAATTAATGAAATCTAATTTGAAAGATAGAATGAGCTTCCAGTCCACGATCCTTATACCCTAGTATGTTGTCTGGGAATGGAATTCATTTTAATTAGTGGTAAAAAGTATTTAAATTTTTCTAGTGTCAAAACCCCCATAAATTTAGGACCCTCTTCAGAAAACAACAAGGATTGGGTTACTTGTTTTACAAGACCATAGTGAATATTTTTAGTAGCATTAATGATAAAAACATACATAGATCACGTATAGCTAGCTTTTTAACATCCTCCTAATATGTATAGCAGCTGCAAAATTACTCCCATCGTTGTTGCATCATGCAATTAGAACATGTTTTATTTAAATCTTCCCTTCCACCAACTTTTGCAAGCCCATTCCAGTTTGCCTCACTTTCTGGTACAGGGAAGTTCCTGGGCCTATTACAATGCTCTGAAGTAATCCTCTAGGGAAAGGTGATACTAATTAACTGGTTGCATCTTCCCATTATGCAATTAACTCTGTGACTAAAAGGAGATGCTTGTTTTTTAAATCCCATGCATATTGTCAGCCACTAGGGGACATCGAAGAGTAATTCAACTTGTGCTTTCAAGTCCCTGGAACTGGGTCTTACCTTCATTTCTATTTTAGCCTTCATTGGCACAAAGATCAAACATCCTAAAAATCGCTTCCAAGCTGGAGCCTTCCATATGGCATAACATGGCATTACCAGCCGCGCCAGCAGGAGAGCTCTAATGGGTCCTGACGCACAACATCCCAATTAAGTGTCACAATGAAAGCAGCAATTTTAGCTTGTTTAATAACAGACTTCATGGAAGCAAGTCTTTGCTTCAAAGGATCTTTTAATAAAAGTGAGGTAAAGCGTGAGAGAAGAAAAAGCTAAACAGAAGTATAGTTACTTTTTCACAGATGATTAAATTGGAGAATTGTTAGCTTAAAGACGAAGAATTTAGTAATTGAAGAGAGTCTCGCCAGAGAGACCCAGTGGAGTTGCACACGCAACGTACACATTCATGTACCAGCACTGTTTGTGTGCACACTTGTCTAATATACAGGCCTTATTTGTTTTTAAAAACCATATTTGAAACAACAAAAAATACAATTTTTATTTATAGCTCATTGTTGAAATTCTGCCCTGGACTGCATGACAGAACTCTTCAGATGCGGATGGGTTTTATTACATGGCAGAGGCAGTGGTAAATAAGCTGTGAAAGGGAAAGCTTTCTTTGAAAAATCAAGCACAGTTTTATTCTGAAATTAGAATTCTTGCTATCTCCTCATGACTAAGACCTACTTATTCTTCTGTATAGAGAAGTTTACTGTGCACAGTAGTTCCCCTCTTACAATCTGCATTTGCAATTAACTGCAGAATTGACATAATGTGGTGGCAGGAATAATTTTTCTATTAAAGTACTTTTTGGTAGTGATTTTTTATATGCACACACACGTTCCTAAGAGATAGCTCTGCTCTTCTTTCCATGAGAGCATTCCTTAATTACCTTATACAGCTGAATAACAGATGCACAGCAACAATAGATCAAGAAAAAGCATTAAAGATCTTCTCTGTAAAATAGTGACTTTCTAATGGGTGGTACTGGAGAGATTGGAGACCGTGGCAGTAATAAGAGCGCACAATTTACAGACCAGTACGTCAGCGAGTAGATCCGTGACCGACTGCAATATAGCAAGATGAGTCAACCTGTCTTAGCAGCCGTCTTTCCTTTCTCACCGCACACTTGGTATACATAATACACGCAACAACAGACATTTCTGCTTCAATAGACAGTCTGGGGGGAGATCTGTTTGCTTTCTCCTTCATCGGAGAGAGCGGGGGAATTCCGGGGCGAACCAGCAACACAAATACGAAAGACAGAAAGAAAATTGTCATAACTGGATGGTGATTACTGAAGTAATGTCTTAGTGTGGGAAAACGTGTTTTTATTTTCTCAGTATAACACTCATTTCAGTAGCTCAGTTGCTGATGACATGATAAACGGGTACTTTTTTTTTTCACCACAATTCATCTGAACAGCTGAAGACAACTGAATTCCACATTACCTAAGCTCCATAACATCCCTGTGGAAGCTATTGATACAATGTGCATAGGCTTACGGTGAAACACCATGGGTCAAAGCCAAATGTTTAAAAATGCATGTGTACAAACTATAGTTATGAGGACATTGGAAAGATTTAAATGAACTCCATGTAGTTCTTCATCATAGAATCAAGTTGCAGCGTTTGAGACCGAAAAGCATTCTGGATCCTGGAAAAGGGGTGATTGGGCACTACAGCTGTAGCAGGTACATCGTTAGGAGGGAGAAGTAAAAGGGGAGGGCCAGGGTCAATTAAGAAGAGCACCTCTAGCTCTGTCCTTAGAAGGCTCTTGCTGCGGTTAGAAGCTACCTGAAAATTATCTGTTAGCTGCGTCTCCCAGGAAAAGGTAAATTTGGTGTGGAGAAAAAGCTGTTTCTTTGTAAGCCTGGTTTACATGGTGTTAAACAGTTAAAGGATTTTTTTTTAAATTTTTTTTTTTTTTTAAGATTAAGCTTAAGTTGGGATGCATAGTAGTTTAGTCTTTAGCTGCAAATTATTAGTATTGTTTGCCCTTATGCTACAATATAGAGTGGCAGATCCTTTTTGCTTGAGTGTGTTATAGTTTGGATTGTAATAAAATATCTCATAGGGAGTAAGTGGTGGATAAATCTTGGAAGGCCACGTGATTTATGGGATGACTATAACTTCTGAAAATGGAAAAAAAAAAACTCCAAAACCATTAAACTGTATGCAGGCAACAGGGTTTACCTATATGAAATGCTAATGCTTAAGTCGATTTGCAGTCCCTAGCTCTTCTGAAGTGGCCTGAACCAGCTGTGGTCAGCACAAGAGGAAATCCTCACCCTCACTGTTCCAGCTGGGTTAAATCACAGCTGCTCTGATGTCAGGTTGTGGTCTGGGAAGGGTTATAGTGATTCATGGTTCTGCCCCTGCTGGTTATGTACTACTAGAATGTTTTTTTCTTGCTTGGTGATAGACTTTAGAGCTAGTTTCTACTTAATTTCTGCTGAGACCGTTATAATTGGAGGTCTGCTCTTGTCCTGCCTGGCATAAAATGTAAACATTTAAAAGAGACTTTATGATGTTTCATCTCTTTGTTTAGACTCTTTGCGCTCTGTGGCATTAGATAGTTATTTGCATCTGTATTTCAGCAGTGTTAAAAAGAATCAGGCTGTTATGGTACTTGAGAGAAACAAACACTGTTCAATTGTTTTGCCCTTTGCTATCCTGAAATTAGCAGCATTGACTTGAAGAAAGGGTAAGTGTTGCTTTTTAAAAAACTGTAGCTATTTTAAAGACGTGTTCAAAGGTTGACCTTTCATGAATGTCTACACTTAAAATGACTTTTCAATTGTAAAGCATGTGTGTGATGGAGTTATAATGGAAATATTGACGTAACAATGATAATAACAATGACATCAAAACAATAATAATAATAGCAGGCAGAAACACTGTCTTGGTTCCTCGCTGGTTAAAATTAGTTCTTCAGCATACCAGGGTCCTGGTGTAGAACTTTGCCTGATAAGCGTTATGATAGTACCACTCGCTAAAGGATTTCCGCTAAACATAATAAGCTATGGATGTGCCTCGCCTCCCAGTGCTCCTCTAACTTACCGTGTTTGGAGAGGGAGAGAAAATATCTCTCAACGTAGGATTTATCTTTGGAAGTTTTTCATAGGAAAAACTGTAGTTGAGGGGGAAACTTACTACCTTTAAGCGTATATAATGTGCAGGGCTACTGTAGGAACTTGTTGTGTTGGCTTGCAATGGCAGCATGGAGATATGAAACGCACCGACTTTGGAGTAAGACAGACCAAAGGAAGAAAAATAACATATAGACAGACTTTTCCTGGGACGATCATGCTAACTGTCAATTAGATAAATTGTTTTTACTGCGTGTTTTTAACTTTAGTACGTGTTTTCTACTTACATATCTTTGGGCTATCCAGGAATTTTCCTCTGTTGCCTTGAGGTTTTTACTCCGTATATCTCTATTGCTCTCACCGGTGTTTGCATGATTTATGTTTCCTTTGCTTAGGAAAGGAATCGGACAACATTGCTTAATAGAGTAAATGTGTTATCACACTGTAATACAGTAGTGAATGTAAAAGGTATATTTCAGTACTAGTATGGATGGAGAAGGCAGGATATGCAATAAATATTTTACGGCGGGGAAGTTATGTTTACTGACCTGTATAAGCTTCAGGGATTTCATTCTACAAGTGTGGTAATAGATTTGTTTTGTGGTGCACGCACGACTCAAACTTGTAATCAATATGAGTGGTGTGGTGTGGCACTCTTGCATGTATTGGATTGAATCATTCCAGGCAATCAGATTTACATTCATAAAAGTTCTTGTTCTGTGCTATAATGTCTGAAGCTAATGTAAAATACGAAGGACTGCGCAGTCCTGTGAAATGGAGTGATCCCTCACGTTTCAGCCAGCTACACGTGGTATTTTCAGCAAGAGCTCTTATTCCAAGTATATGAATTGGAAGCTTGAGGGCCTTAAGGCACTGAGCAGTACAAGACCCACTAGCGGATTTGCATATCCGTCTCCATTACCAGGGTGCCAAGGGCTAGAATCTGTCACGCAGAGGAAGGTGTGGAGTTGTATTCCCACTAAACAGATTGCCCAAAGAGCAAGTAATCTTAGAGAACTGGTTGCATAATTCTCAATTACGCTATTAAATGTCCACAGTAGTCTACAACCGTAGTTGCACTCCTTGGAATATCCAGTTCCAAACAGAGATGTGAGCTCAAGGGTTTCCACACTCGAAGTAAAGCAGGGTAGGATTTGAGCTGTAATCTGTAGGCGAATTAACTCACTGTTTCAGGAGAGCAGGTGGAGCCATTTTTGCCTGCCTGAGGGTGAGAAGCCCCACATCATCATCTTCTCTCATGGAGAAGGCTAGGGAACCGAGTTTGCTGCTGTGGAGGGTCCAAGGGAAGCTGCTTTTGCAGAGATTCCTCAACCCTCTTTTGGCACAAGCAAAACCGGTTTTTCCAGGGCTGCACGTTGCTTTGTTGCTCACTTTTTCATCCATGCTAGGAAGCTACCAGTTTACCTAGAGATCATCATGATATCTGGCAGAGGTGCTTCAAAGGGGTCTATAACCACACCAGTCTCACCCACAAATTATACTGGCATGTCGTACTGAGATTTGAGATGTCATACTGAGATTTGAGATTTTGTTGTGGGGCAACTAGATCCTGTAGCTACCAGCCCTGGCAAAGATAAAATAAAGTTGAATGGATAAGACTTGTCGTCTTTTTCTTTTTTTGTTCTTTTTTTTTTTTTTCTTTCCTCTTTTGTTGTATTGTACTGGATTGCACTGTGGAATAGGCACATCTGAGGAGGGTGAGACTGATGACTATAAAGCACTAAGATGTTGGCTACAAGATTTATAGGACGGTCTGTCAATTATATGAAGTTAAACATCATAACCCACTGAGTGGAGTTGAAAGCAACACAGTTCCTGGCACAAAAAGGAAATGGCGTGGAAAAAAAAAAAAAATCTTGCATCTTGCTCTCCCAGGATTCAAAATGGTCTTTACATCTGTTGTCTGCTGAAGTTCTGTTTTGTGTCGCTGGCCTTTGCAGCCAAGCTGCTCTGCGTCTGCTCCGAAAGGCTAGATCCCTTCTGAAAACATTAACCCAGCTTGGAGAGATGCAGCTCAGCCAGAAGAATACCAGCTTTCCGCTTTTATGCAACTTACAAATAACATACAGGTGAATGTCCCATAGGTGTTCAATCTATGGGCAGCCATTCAATAGCTTGGTAGGACGTACCTCTCTTGTCCCAAGAGCGTACCTACGTAACAACGGACAGCGGTGCCCAGTGCGCGGGAGATTCCAGCAGTGGTTTCTAGTTTAAGCTTTCTTTTTTCCTCCTCTGACTAGCCTGCTTCTCTCATACTAGCTGAGACATATTTTATGATACCTGCTCCGAGACAAATGCCTCTTGTCTGCTAAACTTCATCTGAAATCTCCATCAGTCTTTTCGATGGCATAAACAGCCACAGATAATATTTTGGTTTTGCTTTTCTGGAAAGTTACGTACCAGGTAGCCCATTAAACGAAAGTGAAGCGGTATCAGACAACTTTATGATGAAGTTCTGATTACTTCAAGTTATTACGGGACAGTGACATCCCCTTAGAAAAAACATCATTAAAGACATTAATTGCTATAAAGATTTCTTACACTTATTATCTTATGTGGCCTGTGTTGTATGGACACAGCATTAAACAGTTTCTTGTCAAAGAGTCTGTGTTTTTTCTTAAAAGACGAAACATGAAAGATGAAAAAGATTAAATATCACATTTGTTCCAAAGTGATGTGTTTTGATACTTAAAAAATTCTTGCTACAAAGAGAGAAGATAAATGAGGAATGGTAAGCAGGATGGAAGAGGGGAGACTTCAAGGAGAGATGATGTGGGAAAGAGAGGAAAGAGAAAGAATGGGATCCCCGGGGAGGGGAAGCTGAGATGAAAAGCTTATCAAGAGGGTGGCTCAGATCAGATGCCGTCATGATCATATGCATTCCTAAATCTTAATCGTAGAGCCAGGACCAAAACAACTTCTTTAATGTCAGAGGAAGTTTTCTGAGGAATGTGAGCACAATTGGTCTGGTAAGGAATTTGAATTGTCTCAAAAGTGTTGCAGCTGGTTTGTGTAAAAGTGAACATGCATTTTATGTAAATGCAGCTTTAAAGACAGAGGTCGAATACAAGTAGAATTACTCCACAACAGCAAACACCATCCAGATCTGAATAATTTGCAAGGTTTGGCAAATGGGTTCATAGCAGAAACATGGACTGACTACAGAAGTCATGAGTCCATACAGATTCATGCAAACCAGCAATTTTTACTTCTGGCTAACATATACTATGTAGTGAATGAAATGTGGCTTCACTTACTAAGTTTCAACTTTAAAAAAACCCTTATACCTCTTCTATTTGTGATGACTGCAGCTCAGATATGGAACATGAGTCCGAAAAGTTGTATACCTATTTAACAACTTAACACTTAGTATTTCATCTTTGGTATCTTATGGTGGGTACAAAGAAACTTAGTAGTGTACGGGTCACCCGCCAGGACAATTTTTCTCCAAAATGTGTGCTTCCTAAAAGGGGCTGAGACTCACATTAGGAAGTACTGCAAGCCTTAGGATTCCCAAGCAAATCTCCTAAGTGTTAATTAAGGTACCTTTTTAAAATGGTCTGGTGTGAAGAGAGACTGCATCTACCTGTAGTTGCTCCTGGATGCAACAGCAGTAGTGGCAAGTTTAACCTCACTTGAGGGCAAAACCAATTCTTTTCACTGAAGGCAGAATTCTTATGCTTTTATGGCTAATATTGCATTCGCATGCCTTCAGCTCACCAATCCAAATGATCACATATCTCTTTATATATGAGGGGAAAAGCATGCATACAGGGAACTTTCCCTATCTTTGCAAATTGCTCCCACCAGTATATACTGGATTTGGATTTAAAACTGATGAACCATTTACTTTAGAGAAGATTAAACCACTGGGTTCGGAGAACCTACTATCTTCCTCAGAGCTTGCATAACTTAGCTGATAAGGAGAACTTGGTTTTTATCACAGAATTGTGTGTCTGCAAGAGGATAGCTGGTCTGACAGATTTTACCACTGCCTCCGTGAAAGCCATAACAATTCCCAGGTGCTCTTCAGGTCTTGGAGGTAGACTCTACCGAATGCTCCAAAGGTCTAATGAGTTAGTGGGTGTATAAATTACTCGGTATGCTGCAGGATCAAACAAAATGAGTATGAGTTAACACGCAAGTAACAATATGAGTGGAATAATTAGATTAGCTTCTTTTATACAGGAAACAGTCTTCTAGGAAGCTTGCAACTGCAATAGCAAGGTTATCTCATGCTATCTCTGGATTAATGTACAGTTGTTTATCTAAAAAAGCTTCAGATACAAAAAAGGATGAAAAAGGCCTCACTTACAAAAACAGAAACCCAAATTAAGGGCAAGTACTGTGACTCTTATGGAAGTTATCTTAAACAACACAATAGAAAGGCATTAGTCTGCAAGAAATAATTGTTTGGGCCCCTACAACCACCTGTACTCTCTCCTACCCTCTGCGTCCCCCAGCTTTAAATCTACCAGTTTATCTCAATTATCAGCTGACACAGAAGTGACTAGACCTAAAACAAATCCCCGCTAACCTCTCAAGTAACGTGTCCTCCAGTGGGGGCCCATGCCTCCTCAGACCACACAAAAGCCTGCACCCGTGGAGAACAGCCCTCCCAAGGCTTTGGCAACCCCTGATTCAGCAGCTGGAGGCACTGGTGTCCCACCAGCGCTGGGGAACACCAGGCTGTAGGGAGGCAGTGAAGAAATGAATGAATGCGTTGGTGAAGGATGCAGAGGGGTGGCCCTGCAGCTGGGGGAGGTGGCCGGCTCATTTATTGACAGTGCTGTCATGTATTCCTCAGCTTGGCAAGTAAGTGTGGCAGCTACGCTGATCACAGCCTGTAAACTGTAAATATTTGGTACTTAAACCACACATTTTCTTTTTTTTTTTTAATTCTACAATCATTATTCATCCAGGACTGAAAAACTCCAAAACACATGACGTTTTTCTTCCTTTTGAAGACAGAAAGTGTAACAGCAGTGTTAATCTTCTGGAGACTTTTTAAATTTAAACTGCCAAACATAAAAATTAATGAGGTGTGAGGAGATGCAGGCTTTGGCATCTGTCTATCAACAACTTAAATATGGGAAAAGAAAATAATCTACTTGAATAGCATCTGATTGTCTGCTTTCTTTTGATTCCTATCTTGGTTCTGAGAGGCACTTAGTGCACAGAAAAAGAGCGCTTAATATCTGGCGAGACCAGCCTGCATGTCGCAGTCTCTCAAAGAGCATTAATTTTCAAGGATGAAATCAAAAAGGAATGTTGCTACTAATCTTTCTTTTAAAGTCCCAGCAGAAGGCAGATGTGGTGGGGTAGGCAGGTGTCCGCCCGGAGGTTTGGTGGCCGGAGCACGTGTGCTCCCTGGCAGCGGAGCTGCCTGCTCGCTCCGGTTTGTGTGTCTCAGTTGAATTTGGTTTGGTTTGCTGCTATCGACAGACGTTAAACCCAAATTGGCACACAGCTTTTTTTTTTTTTTTTATTGGTTTGAAATGTAAAAAGTCTTTGACTATTTCTCCTCTATTTCTACCCACAAGGTGAAATCCTGTAGGCCTAAAACTTTCTTTTTAGCGATATTATTTTCCTTTGAATATTTACGGTTAAGATGCAGTAAAGAGTGTTCCAGTTTTGCGTTCTTTCCCCTCTGGAGTTTTGTAATACTCCCGAAAATGTTGGAGCTACTGTTTTAGAGTTTCTTTTTTAATTCTATATTAATACATGAACCGCATTATTCATCTTTATATTGCACCAAAAGCCTCAATTTTAATTAACTTCTTTAAGGACTTCATTCTGTACCCATTGACATTAATTAAGAAGTTCCATTGGCTTTAGCTATCAGTCACCGCATTTGCTTGGGGCTAGATTCACCCAGGGGAGAGTTACAGAATTAGCCACGGAAATATCTTAAGCCAAGAAGGTGAGTCTGAACATCCACCTGCCTTGGAAACACAGCTGCTTGATTCAGGACTGCCAGGAGGACTCTACCTGTGCAGCATCTGAAGCCTGATCCGCTGAGAAGCATCTTTTAAGGCTGCCTAGGAGGTTCGGGACTGGTTTCTCAGCCGGCTCCTCTGTTTGAGGGCTGCACCGTATGTATTTGCTGGAGGTACCCCAGCTTTTTCCCCTCTCTCAGTTGCCATCTGACATTGTAGTGGTCTGCATGGTCTGCTGAGCTGTCGTGGCTGGAGTGTGAGACTCAGGGGCAGTGCACAGGTAGGAAATACCTTGCGTGAGCCCAGCAGAAGGTAAGGAAGAGCAGCCTGCTGTAATAGTTGTGGCCTTTACCTGGGGAGGACCAGACTGAGTTTTAGTCCGAGTTTACTGTTGATATTGTGAGTAAATAAACATTGGACAAAATGAAAAAATAATCCTGGCAACAAAGACCGGAGCTTGTGACTGACTTGTTGAGATGGGACAGTTTTGCACAGAGGAACCAGAGTTACTGCCTCCAGGGTAAAGTAGCCAGTGCTTTTTCTTCATTCCATTTTCGGTGTTGGGTGATGAAAGTTCAACTGTCTTTCTTGGATCTGACTCCCAATCAAAGTATATAGCATCTTGGATGATGCACCTCGCCTAAATATTTATAAAGTTACAGCCTTCAAAGGCTAGTGGCAGGGGCACGTTGCTTTTCATGGAAGTCTGTGGTTACTTTTTCAGTATCCTTGCCTTTAATAGTAGCAGTTGGAATTTTTGCCTCACCATGCTAAGAAACTGGAAAACTCTTGTGTGCGTGTTTGTGTAGACTTGTGTGCGTGTGTGAAGAAGTCCGTTTTGAGAAATGAACAAAGCAATCTGTCCTCTTTGGGAGCTTACTAAAGGGAATGGGCATTTCACATAAACTCTTAAGTTTGCACATAGAACAAAATAGCAAAAATAATGTAGTACTTATCCTAGGGAGCAGCAATAATTGTTTTATCTCTTTGTCCAGATATTTTCTGCCACATAACACACTCGGATACAGCTCATAATTTTTATCCTTTTCTTAATTATTTTTCTTGCATAACTGCACAAATCCATTTTATATTTTTTTTTTAAGCAGACTGGTAACTTTCTGGAATTGAGATCATACAGAAGCAACAGCAGTTGCTTAAGTACATATAGATATTTTTTAAAGTGTATTTAGAAAGTGATGCCTATTTTGGAAAAGAGTGAGAACTTCGTCTACTGCATATGGTTGATGACACAGTTAGCTTTCTTTCAAAGTTGAAATTATTCTGTGGTTATTGTTTATTTCCTTTATTCATTAACAGATTAGCTGTTTTTTAAAGCAATGCCAGATGAATTGAGCAAAAGAGCAGAACAAAGTCTAAGCCTGTACTATTTTTGTCCAATGCTCATTAATCAAATGCATTTGGAAACAAATAGTGGCCTTGATTCACTTACCCGCTATTATGCTGATGTAATTCCATCAAATTCTGAGGAGGTTTCTCTCTTTTACACCAGTGTGAGTAAAGAGAAAAATCAGGTCTTGCATCTCTCTAGCAAAAAGCAATTTGTTTGCCAGGAAGGCTGGATAAAATGTAGATATCACACAGGCAATATGCCTCTAGCTGCTGTGCTTACCATGAGCAGCTCAAAGAGAATTATTTAATCCTTGTTTGCATAGTAACTTCTGATAAATAATTCAAGAACGTATGGCCTAAAGTTTTTTAAGGCAGTGCCTGAGGGAGATACACGATTCTGTTCTAGTTTTAACAAGGAACCAGGAACGCCAGCACAGTTGTTAGAGCTGTATTCAAGCTCTTCGGACACGTTTTGGCGTAAAAGGTACGGTGAAATGCACAAGAGGACTTCAAGATATTTCGTGGGGAGTTGTCACAAGAGGAAATACACCTCTGTGCAACGCAAATATTGTGTATTTGTAGTGTGAGAGGAAACTAGCAGGCTGGAAGATAGCTCTTCAGTAACAGGACTTAATAGTGTAATCCATTAAACGAAATGTCTAGAGAGTGGTGTTCCGAAAAAGGATTTTATTTTATTCTTATTTTTTTTTAACCTTATCGCAACAAGATGCTTAATACAGGCTTGCTGACAGTAAGGGCTTAAAATTGGCCTCTCTCTTTTTCCCCCCCCTCTCTCTGGTTTATCTTTAACATGTTAAACTGATCCTGATTAAGGAATGAAATTGGTGTCATTATCTTTGGCTACTTTTTTCCTTTGTATTTTTGGGAAATTATTTCTTTATAAAACCAAAACAATTTTGTTAACCAACATAATAACTTGAATTTATCTCTGTCAGATGGATTCCGATACCCTTATTACTTGCATCTGTTTACTGCAGTGGGGTTTGCTTTGAGTTAAGACGTAGCTGAATGTGAATAAGGAAGCTAAATCTGGACCTTACATCATTGATCTGGAAGGGCAAAAAAAAAAAAAGTAATTGTTATTCCGGGCAACCTAGGGGTTATCACGGCAATTTAAAAACTATTTGTTCCCAGTCTATCATGGTTTTTGACATCCATACCTACAGCACCATATACAAAACTTATGTTTACTAATTACAAGAGCAATCATCAGCTGCTTGTTTGGATTTAGAGCAAAATTGTGTTTGTTCTCATCCAATTCTCTGACCTGAATTTTGTTTGGTTTGTGTTGTAGTAGAGTTTTATGTGACTGTACTCTTTTATCAACACTGTTTTGCTTCACTAT
This sequence comes from Burhinus oedicnemus, assembly GCA_008921705.1. NCBI lineage: Eukaryota > Metazoa > Chordata > Aves > Charadriiformes > Burhinidae > Burhinus > Burhinus oedicnemus. Next base: position 2,750,359 of record VFFE01007724.1, read on the forward strand.
ATGAAACATACAAAAAACAGTGAAGGTGACATTGACTTTCCTAACAGAAGGATACATAAAAGCTGACCTGGAACAATTTACCTGAAGTTTTCAGCTTGGTCATTTCCAGACTGTTGTACTCTGTAGGCAATTCTGATTTATATTTCAGTTACCTCAAAATAGATATTTGTAAAGATGTATGTTAAGTGAAACTTCATAACAAGCAAAATATTATTTTTAATAGAAATTATTGCTGGATGTATTTTTGATTGACTTTCTATCCCGTTCTAATATTATGCAGAAAAAGTGAGTTACCACTGAAGTTTTAGTGGCTAGGTAGAAAGAGTGAGAATCTCAGGAATGCAGTCTTCGTTCTTATCTGATGCAAAGAAATGCCCTAGATTTTTTGAGAGCTTTTAATCTTTGTTAGGGTGCCTGATGTTATGAACCTTTGAATGGAAGTAAGCAATTTGGCAAGAAATTGGTTATTCTTGCAGAAAGCTCATAAATGAAAAAAGTGCAAATTTGGCAGAAGGACAAAGTGAAATGCGACTGTAGTAATTGTTCAAACATTTTGCCAGGCTCTCCCAGGCAGGCTGTTAAAATGCAAGTGTGGATGACAGCTGGGTATCTCCAGGTGAGGCTGACTTTGTTTGAAAATCTGGTTTTATTCTATGTAGGCGATTTGGCTGTTTGAATTTCAGCGAGGAGAAACAGTACGCGTACCATGCTTTGTGTTCGGTTTTTCCCTGTGTGTTTATTTGCAGAATTCCCGTTGAGACTCTTTTGTTACAGTGTTCCCTGGAAAATCCTTTAGTATCTCATGCCGTGCTTCTTTCAAACCTGAGGTGTAACAATACCATTTTAATCTCTCCATCTGTTGACGGCAGAAGATCAATGCTGTAAAATTGTATATTAATATAAACCTCTGGTGTGTTTTGTTTGGCATTTTTATTATTTCTGTCTTTCTCTTTATATAGGGGAAGTCTGTCATAGGATCCAGTTAAACCTCTAAGTTAAATTTTGCAGTCTTATTCTTTTGGGTCCTTTCTGCAGCAACACGTAGTCTCAATCAGTAAGATATTATACCTGTACCTGACTTTAAGTATTAGAGAAGCACCAGTGAGTTGAGGAACTAGATGTCTCCTAGCACCTTTATAAATCAGAGCATATGTGAGGACCGCGCATTTGCTGCTTAGCTCTTATGTACAGAAAGCATGTTTTATTCTGGAGAAAATCCAACCTTGATAACTTGGAAACGAGACTCTCTCGAAGAGCTTGTACTTTAAGTACCAACACTTGGCTTTATGCGTATAGTTATATTGGTAGCAATGGCATTTATATTGCACTTTGTTCACGGTACTGAGACCTGATTTTGCAAGAGGTAACCCAATAACAGGAAAGCACAGGGGAAATAGTTATAATGCGACAACAGTATCTGTTCAGACATGAAGCCATAAAGATGGTTGGAAGGGAAATACAGATATTTTTATTTGTTTTCAGTGTAGACCTTAACGTCGAAGTGTAGTCCTAGTTTTAGCAGTATCGATGACCTGCAGTTCTGTTGTCCTTTACGCAAGTGTTGAGTTTATCAGAGGTCACACGTTGGCTAATGTTTTGATAGCTCTTGACTTTCGTCTCCTGATTCTCATGCGTGTTCATTTTACTGTGGATTAGCCATAGGCTAAGCATGGGCACGTAGCAAATTACTCTCTGGCTCAAGTGACGTGCTGCAACTCACTTCTGTCTGAGTGTTTGATGTTTAAGTCATCGTCCAATGGACAAAGCACTGTTCCGTGTACAAAACAGTGTGTCTCGCATTAGGAAGGAAGAATACACTTTAATAGAAATTCCAAGAACAATTAGGGGTAGTTTGCTTTAACTGTACAATTACAATTGTACTATTAAAATGTATAATTCTTCCATAAATAACTACAATGCATAGGTATTGTGGAGCCCTATTCTGGTACACGTTGTCAAGAGAATGATGTGGTCTGCAGGCTCCAAGTGCTGAAATTGGATAACAGGTTTCTCTTTAGTCTTAGCTTTAAAAAAAATAGAAAGCCTTCCCCATATGATAGAAAATACTGAAGTAGCAAGAGTTCAGCTATTCTCAACTGCGAGCTTACAAATTGAACATTGATTGCAATTTGAAAGTCAGATTATATTATATCATTTGCATCAGAAGTATTTCTAGAGCTGACAAATGACAATGCCCAGTTGTTTTTTATTTCATGTGAAAATTCGTTACTCTTACTTCTGTGACCTTTCTACCCAGCAGGTTATACAATGGAAGTGCTGCCTCTTTCATACTGAAACCCCGAGCGTGTAATGTGTATCTCACCCTTCAGAAAAGGTGCTCACATATATGGCTTAAGACACCTAAGCTTGTTTAAAAAATATGCTTTTATTTATTTATTTAACACCTTCCATAGAAATCCTGTATTATAGGCTGCTGCAACCTGTTCATAGCCTATAGGGATGATTTTACTCAGAGGAAACAAACAATCCTAAGCAAAGACTACTAAGTATACGTGTCCAAACCTCTGTTTGACACCATGGAAGTTTTGGTATGTTTTTCACATCTCTTGCTAGTCTGAACAAAAAGACAAAGACACTCAATTTAACAGTAAAATTAAGGAAATTGGGGAATACCCCAGAGTCTGATATTTTTTTTTTTATTATTTTATTTATTTTATTTTACTCCCCATTTCCTGGGCTGCTTTACATGAATTGATCTTGTTTAAGTTCATCTTGGACTGTAGCTGGTTACAGAGAAGAGCTGGTTGCTTATTCACTGGTTAGTTACACATCTGTGTGCAAAACGTTTGGGTCACTTACCTATTTTAGAATAAATGAACTCGATATTCTCTGAACATGGGTAGTTGTGTGTATACTTTTAAATAAAACTAGATCTGCTTACCCCTGCTTTTGCAAGTGCCAAGTTGAAGTTCATAAAGAGAGGGATACAGATGTCTTTAGTTCTTCGTGTTTGTTGCAATAGAGTAACTTTAAGTGATCATTGCCACCTGGGAGAAACGCTTGGAATTTCTGGACCTATCAAAAAAATTGACGAGATGGCCTTGCAGTGCTGCTCCCATGCATCACCGTTGTTGGGGTCAACAGCCCCTCATCAGTGCCTGCAGAAGAAGAAACCTCAGAGCTCACACCGCTGTTTGTCAAGTTGTGTATGGTTGTAACGAAGATCTTGTCTTGTGATCGCTTATGCAAGTGAGTAATTTTATTCACACTGGTGATCTCGGTGACTTCAGGGAGACTGCTCACAGTGGTTTGCTGAGTTGAGGCTGCCATGTGTAAATTGTGGCTGCTGGAAGTTTTATAATTACGTATTTTTTAATTAAATATTACATATCAAAACTATAAATTATATTTCTCCAGAGCCAAAGAATAATATGATACATGAAGTTACTCAGATGAAGGTGCTAGAGTTGCAGGAAGAACTGTCATCTTATTTTCTAAGTGACATCAATTTGTGTGGCTAACATTTTAGTAATAAAAAGCAAAATGTAAATCTGTAGCCTGCTGTGAAGGGAAGTCTACAGTTTCAATGAACGCTGCAGGATCTACTCATAAATATTCATTAAACAGTGCCTTACTGAAAATGAAATTTAAGTACTTAAGGTAATGGAATAAAAGTAGTTGAGAAGCTTTTTCAGACATGTTGGAAAACAGGATAGGAAAGAGTTAGGATAAAGTTTATGACTTGCTTTTTTTGATCTTAAAAGATACGATAAAAGCACTGTAGGGTTAATGGCACTGAAACGCCTTGTCCCACAGCTAGGGAAGCCACATTAGCTTTTGATGGAAAAAACAGTAGAATTTCCACCTCCCTGGACACGGGTGTTCAGTTACATCCTTCCATAACATTATGATGTCAGGACTTTTACTTTTCTACATCATGAAAAATATGTGAAGTATTGTGTAGCTCATCGTTCTGAAACTGCAATGTTGTCCGCAAAGAAGGAAAACGGCAAAGTTGCTCTTACTTCTTCAATTTTTGTTAAGACCCCCCCAAAATAGCAGTGCAGAGTGAATAAAATAGGCTCCACTGCAGGTGGAAGTGATTATGGCTCTTCGTTTTCTTCACATGACAGTGATTACGTCTCTTCACACCGTTGGTTTCCAGCACAAGGGTGATCCATACTGAGGATGCTTCACTCTATGAGTAAGCCTGGGACTGGCCAGTGTGAAATGAGGGAGGGAAATGCTCACGTGAGTTGAAGTGTTCCTGCACGGCTCCCTCAAAGTCAGTGACAGCTTGTGCTCGTCCCACCTAGCCTGAGGTGCTTTACTGGCGTATCCAGATTAGGAGTTTGGTGGCCCCAATCTGGCCACATGTCCAGCAGAAGGGAAGTGAGCCCAAGCTGCCGTTGTCTTTCCACTAACTATACAGGGAGACTGTAGCAAGTGTGCTCCAACATTTGATGACTCGGTGTGTTGAAAGCGGCCGTTAGTCTCTGTAGGTGTAATGCATTTACTGTGTCTCAGGGTTTGCTGCATATTTAACCAGATAGCACTTCTGAAAGTTTTGACAGGATCCCGAGTTAGCCATAGCTTTGAAATGTAACTGCCAGCACCGTTTCCTTAAAGTATGCTGACAGATACTACTGGGCTTCTAATCTCTAGAGCCTGGTTTTATTGGAACAGGGAGAACTCTGATCTGCAGGATGAGACAGATTCAAATAAAAGATTAGAAAAGCAAATTTCTTTCCTGCCCACTGTGCCCTTCAATGAGGAGATCTTTCCTTCCGCTTTTGCTTTCTCAAGTCCAGCAGTTTTCAGTGGTTCCATAGCTTGGAGACCCTGTGGAAAATTTGGGTCCCCAGTTAAACATGCTCCTCTCTGTCTTCCAAGAGCTGACAGGAGTTCTGCTCCCTGCTTGTCTTGGGAATTCCAGTGCCTTGGGCTATTGGTGCCTCCTGTGCTTTTCCTGCTGCATTTTGTGCTCCAGAAGGTCTCCAAGCTGAGAAATCTCCTCTTCCATTGTGAGTACGATAACCTGAAAAAAGATGAAAAGGGCAGTCTTTTTAACACAATGTGACATTGAGCTTTTCCATAGTTGTCTCTCCTAAACTGCAGCCAGTGTCTCTTGAGAAGCAGACAGAATAGGTGTCAGAGCAGCTCCTCAAGTAAACCAAGGCATGGACACTTGGAAAAGCCAGGACTGATTTGGATTGAGACGGTCTGCTGCTGCCAAATCAACCTTATGGGTGTTCTCATCCCACTTGTGGAAGGATAGCGTGAGGGAGCCGAATCTTGAAGAAAGTATTTTTGGACAAATGTGTAGTGTGTCCTGGGTTGAATTGAGTAATTTTACCCTGCTGGACTCGGATGACAAGTTGTCTGTGGAAAGAACAGGAGGAGTCAGTGTTTCCGCTAACGTTCTGAAGAGTTAGCGTTGCTGTAGTGTGTTGGTATAAATCCTTTCCTGATGCCTTCGTGGCTTGTTCAGTCTGCGTTCAGATAAACGATGCACGTATTGTATCAAGCTGTATCTGGAAATGGTAAAAGAAATGCTCGTCTTTCATATAGTCAAATTAATAACATAGAGGATTTAGTATATGTTAAACCACTGCTGCCTTTTTTTGACACAAACTGTAAGTAAATAATATACATTTGCATACCATATAACTCCTTAATTATTTAAGAAGCTGCCTTAGCTAAAAACTAAGTATATCTAATTAAATGTTGTAAGGTAAAGTGATTTTATGCTGGGTTTAATAAAAAAAAAATACTTATAAAGGATTCATTATGGACAATATTTCAGTAAAACATCTGTTACTGAATTTACTGTGTTTTTTAAAAATAATTACCAGAGAAGGAGGACTATGAAGGCTTTTTTGTTTGTTTGTTTAAAAAAACCCAAACAACAAAACAAAAAAAAACCCCACAACCACACAGCCCCCATCTCCAAACCAACTCGATATTGGTAATACCAAGTGGTAATACCACTGTATTGGTAATGAAAGTGCAATCACAAAGATCCTATTGTGATGGTGGGCCTTGACTTCTTTCAAATGTCATGTAAGTCGGGAGAGTCCCCGCTGAACTCAAGAGACACGCGGTACCGTCACCGTGAAGAGAATGAAGCTCAGCGTCTATTTAAAGCTCATTTACTGTTTTGCTGCCTGAGCAGCGAGGGGAGGGCATGAGGTCTGCCAGCTGGGGGCACGTACAACAAATCCCGAATGGCAGCTTTTGCTATTTTTGCTATTGCTGTTGCCGCTGCCCAGGCAGAGGCCTCGTGTCTGCAGTAGCTCTCGCAAGGAGCACGGAAGGGGTAGGAGGAAGACCTGAGGCAGTGGAGAAGTAGCTCCTGGTAGGGATTGTCACAGTATCTTTCTTGAGATCTGATGGCAGCCGGCTCTGAAGTGTCATACAGCAGCTTTGTGCACTGATGCGTTATCCTTACTATTCCAGAACAGCATCTATGTATTAGCACTGAACTTTTTAATTTTTGTAAACTTTCTCTAAGTTTTTTTTTTTTCCTTCTGTTTCAATCTTAGTATTGTGTGAAAACTAACATTGCTAAATATGTGCCCTGCAAACCTTTGCAAAACAAGCTTCTGTACCTTTAAATGTTATGCCCAATATGCCCAATTCTCTTTCTGTCTCTGTGTGTGTCTCCCTCAAAAACACCGAAGGGGGGCAGGGTGGAAAGCCATGAGGATGCATACGCTGACACTTACCTCGACTTACAGATGCAGTATTTTGAATCCTTAATTATTAGTCTACGCTCAAAATTACTGTGTCAGACAGTCTCTACTGCCCTTTGGAAGTTTGACGCTGTCACTTCGAAGTAAAGAATGACAGATGTTGAAATTATTAGATTAAATTAATTCAGGTAGCAGCCATCATCTTTTTCCAATCTCTCACAAAGCAAGTATTACTGATTATTTATTTTATTTTTTTTTTTTTTAGTCTTCTTTTGGTCATTGATTTGTTTACCTGCAGAGCTGCCGTTGTGGCTTACTTCTTTAATAGTAGCGCTCTAGCTAAAGTTTCTAAATTGCCATTCTCGGCTGAAGATGTATCACAAGATTGGACAAATGACCTTTACAGTGTAATAACATCCTTTAGCCATCAGGAATTAGTGTGTTGCATCTATCATTCCTGCAGGCCTTAAGGTATGTGCCTAGTTCTGTAGTGCCATTCCTGTAATAATGTTACAGCCTTGAGAGAGATGCTTCTCTCTTCAGCGCGGTTATCACTGAAATTGGTACTCTTGTTTCACCCTTCTTACTACCATCATGTGTTATGTACGTGATAGAATAACAAAACGCATTTTTGAACTAGCTGTATTTTTATTGACCTTATTTTCATTATTTTTTTTTCCACCAAAGTTCTTATTTACCCTAATTATTACCCTCTGAATAATCTTTTTAGATTAAGCAAGAAAGCTAACGGCTTGAGAACTTAGTCTGAGGCTTTGCACAAATAATTAAAACATCCTACAAAACTGCTGTACGCAGTAGGATATTTTGGTAGTCTAGAAACTTAACTCTCAATTGGAAAGAGAAATATGTACTTACTGACTCAAAGCACAATTAGGTGCTTTTAATAACACACTTGTAGAACTTTTCTAAGCGGTTGCAAATGAAAAACAAGCCTTTTTATCTGCAGTGATGTACAATGTATACAGTAATAGAAAATAATGATTAACAATGAGAACTTCAAAATGCCTGATTTAGGCTTCTAATTTTCAAGTTAAGAGGACTTAGCATTCACAAATGAAAATGTTAGTTCATGTAGACCAGTCTTTTAAGGTACGCAAGCACTAGGATGATACCGACGAGCCTTGTCATTGTCAGTTGTTCCTTAGTAGAGGTGTGACGTTGTCAAGGAATGCTGAAATGAATGTTGCCAGAAGTTGTTACTTATGCCTCACCTGGGAGAGCACTGTTAAAATCGGGAGGAATTTTGTGGGGTAAGTGACAAAACGCTACAAGCTCTGACTAATTGGAAGAGAAACTAGAAATTTTGCATCAGTGTGTGTCATAAATGACCAGCTGAAACAAATTTGAATGTGCTGATCCAGACCATCATAGAATGGATTAGGTTGGTAAAGGGACCTTAAAGAGCATCTCGTTCCAACCCCCCTGCTGTGGGCCAAAGACACCTCTTACTAGACCAGACTGCTCAAAGCCTTCTCCAACCTGGCCTTGAACACCTCCAGGGATGGGGCCTCCACAGCTTCCCTGGGCAACCTGGGCCAGTGTCTCGCCACCCTCAGAGCGAAAAATTTCTTCCTGACATGTAACCTAAATATCCCCTCTTCCAGTTTGAAGCCATTACCCCTCATCCTATCACTACATGCCCTTGTAAAAGGTCCCTCTCCAGCTTTCCTGTGGGTGCCCTTCAGATACTGGAAAGCTGCTTTAGGGGTCCCCTTGGAGCCTTCTCTTCTCCAGGCTGAAGAACCCCAACTCTCTCAGCCTGTCCTTGTAGCAGAGGTGCTGTAAACCTCTGATCATCTTCATGGCCTCCTCTGGACCTGTTCCAACAGGTCCACATCATTCTGGCATGTTAGTTCAGATCATAACAGCACATCCTCTGTGTAAGGACAGCGCAAAAAGATGAGCTAACGCTTTTGAAGATACAGACTGTTACTGGGCTTTGCGAAGAGGCATGGTAAAAACGCCTCATCCTACAGCGCATAAAATATGGAGAACTGCTCTCCCGTGCTTGCAGGGTGCCCATCTCATCGTCTTCAGGGTGAAAGCCACATGTGGGTAAGCCAACCATTCCCCTTCCTTCATGTTGTTTTCCCACATCAGTTTCACAGCCCTGTTTCTAAGAATTGTTAAGTATAATTGTCGTCTTTGCAATAGCTGTGCCCACTCACTGCTTCTGCACTCGGGCGTGCTGTAGGAGGTGTAATATCTCTAGCTAAGCAGGTTTTTAAAATTCAGTTACTGTCTCTTAGAGATCCCTGTTGTACTAGTCACCTCTGTCACCATCCCCATAGCTAACTTGCTAGAGTCTGGATTTAAATCAAAACTTGTGAAATGCTTCAGTGAGTTTACATCAAATTTCATAGCCCAAGAGTTGTATATGTGCTTTTCTGGAAGGATACTAGTCAGTTCTTTCACTTCACAGTGAAAATGTTTTCAATAATTTATGTAATGTTTGAGTCCGAAGGCAGAGAAAGACTAAGAATAAAGTGCACCTACGGATTCATCACAGAGACTGAACAGTCAAAACCAGTCAGAAACATCAAAGGACAGTCTTATTTACAGCTAAAGCTAATTTCAGGACAGTTAGACAGCCGGTGACATTATTGGTGTGTTTACTTGAATCTGAAATGTAGCTGTTGCTTACTTTGAGAACATGCTACGTATGAACGTGTGGGCATCGATAGCATTGTGATTTGCATTAAAGTGAAAGGAAAACTGGACAGAGAAAGAGTGAGTCACCTTAAAACCAGGGGAGAGTGACAGTGGAAAAATGTGGATAAATATCTGACAGAAGTCAGAGAGAGGGTATCCCATTGACAATAATATTGTGCTTTTATTTCTTTAAGAGAATAAGAACGCAATTCTAAAATTGGACCAGCCATTACAAGGGATTGGACGCTCTTTTGGCTAAAAGGTGACTGAACTTAAATGCTCTGGGGCTTCTTACAAAAGCGCAAAACATTGTGTTTTGCTTAATATTGCTCCACTTGTTGTTTTTTTGGGTTGTTGGGGTTTTTTTTGTTTTTTTGTAAACCAGATGTGGGGAAAAAAGGCCACATGCCTCCCACTCATTTTTTAGAAATGTTACTTCATGTCAGTCTTCTGGAAAGCGCCTGCTAAAGCTATCAAACCCCCGAATCAAAACAAAAAAAGAGGTTTACCTGCAGTCAGTCCGCACGAAGGACTGGCTGCCTGCCGCTGCCGCATGGGAGGGTTCCAGGGCTTTGAAGAAACAACTTGACCAGAATACGCTGCATTTGCAGCTCCCTTTCATTTCTAACGTTGCAGTTCATCAGTGTGAAAACCTGTAGGTGCTGCAGCTATTAAATGTGTACCTCTTACGGTCGTTCTCTGTAAAATGGTTCAGTACGTCTGTAAAACAGACAAACAGACAACACTGATAACTAGAAATCTTGTACAATTCTGGGGAAAAAACAGCAATGCAGGACTTGGTTTTGATTATATAAAATTTTATTTGAGGTGATACATCTCTAATGTTTGTGTTCATAAGAAAATAGTAATTAACAAGGCGGGATAGCTCTCTACATCTCTTTTCTTACTTTGAGTATCAGGAGAATGAAACAAAGTCGCTCTTAATATGTTTTCATCCAATTGCATTTATCTCTCTGGCTAAAATTATTCATTGATCGCTAATCAGTGGTAGTTGTTTATACACAACAGTGTTCATATGTAGCATGCAGCCTGTTGAGGATTATTGCTATAATAGGAGCTAATCAATGAAAACCACTCATGACTCTCTTAATGAGGTGATAGTGAAAAGGTTTTTCTTTTGTTTACTGCAGCAATGGATTTGTCAAAACAGGCATAGCTGTTCTCAGCCAGCAGGAAAATGGTTTTCAGCATTAGATCGCAGACACCATTTTTCTCTTTCTCTATAATAATATTAAAGTTGAAAAACGATTATTCCGGTCCCCCTTTATTAAACAAGCTATTACAAAGCAAGTGAAGGATTTCTGCACCTTCAATTTTCCACCTAATAATAGTAAAATATATCCATTGTTGCCTTGACAATATTAATGCTATTTTTTTTTTTTCCCCCCCGATGCCTAAAGCAATGAGTCTCACCGTTTGCTTTGCCAGCTTGAAACAAATTGTGGCTTTGGATTTTTAGTATTAAAGACAGGGGTTTTTACTGGTTTTCACTGTGATCAGTTAATTCACAGGCTCGATATTCACCAGTAGACCAGACATAGAAGTTAACTAAATCTTCACAATAGCTTTTGGATTACTGTCGATGATACCGGTATTTTGCGCTGAGACATATCTGTTAACTCTAGAACTCCAAGATACTTTAAAATAAATGTATGTCAGATATTAGGCATTTAGGCAGAGTTAATGCCACTGGCCTACACTTCTGGTTTATCATACCATGTTTCTGCCATTAAAGCTTCAGACACTGGCTCTGGTATTTTTGGAGGTCCTGTGTTCTCAAAGCTCTGCTGATTGATTAGACAACAGTGAATTCAGCATCCCTAAAAATAGAGGAGTAAAGTTTTGACTTCGGAGCATGTTCATTTCTGCAGTCAGAAATTGGATGCAGAAATGGCCCTTCCCAGGCACGTGCTCTGAATGTCAGACTACAGCCATGGGCTCCCTCTGGTTTGTCCCCAAACAGTAGGAAATCTAAGATGGAATGATCTTCGTTGGAAGATCCCTTAGATAATTCTTTTTAATTATTTATGCTGAAAATATTCCAAATGCAAAAAGAAGCTAAAACTTCTTAGATTATGCAGATTCAAAGAGACTTTGGGGACATCCATTAATATTTGCATGCTGGATAGTTTGGTGTGCTGCTTCAATTATCTGGAGCTTGATCACTGTGTGTAATCATAATTTGTTCATAAAACTACCCAGGCCTGTCAGCACACTGCCTGAAATTAAGCTGCTTCTGCTTGTGCAGAGCTTATGAAAAATTGAATGGCAGTTCATTTTCACAAAACATGACAAACATAAAAGAAATTATGAATTAATTTTAAACCCTGCTTAGCAGAGTCTTATCAATTTGATGGAGCCCTTTGTCTTACAGAAGTCTGGCATCAGAGCTGATATGCTTAATTAGTATCAAGCATCTCAAAATGTCTGTGACTGACAGGTTAGATCATTTGGTGTCCTCCCCCAACCTCCCCGTGCATTGCAGTTTGAAATATAACAGTTTTAGTTAGGGAAGCTGACTAACATAACTTTCACACCTTTACATCAAATTAGACACATGAAAATGGGATTGCTGTTGCAGATGGAGCAAAGACTGGCACAACCCATGAAATCAAGATAAATAAAACCACATTTGCTGCTGTGGAGTCTCTTTAGATCTGAGATTACAGTGTTCTGGTCTGGCAACGTACCTCTGATTTGAATGTGAACATCGTATGTTTCCAGTTAGCGCTTGGAAAAATTAACCCAACTGGCACAAGCAATCAAGAGTGTCAAATAGGTTACTAGACAGATCCAATAAGCATTTTGGAGGGCATGCAAATTAAAGAATGTTTCTTTTTGTTCAAAAATTCTGCCTGGATGCAAAGGGTGCCTGTTATCAGTAGGATTTGAAAGCAGTAGATACCTTCTACTGTTGATTTCCGAATATCTTCCCCCCCCCCCCC